>CM053628.1:17776994-17859171 GCA_028646595.1 Phalanger gymnotis | reverse complement strand
ATATTTATAGCAGCTCTTTTTGTAGTAGCTAAGAATTGGAAATCAAAGGGATGCCCATCAATTGGGGAATGGCTGAACAAGATGTGGTATGTGAAGGTAAAGAAATAGGAATTATACGGACTTCATAACAACCTGGAAGAACCTACATGATATAATGCTGAGTGAGCGGAGCAGAGCCAGGAGAACATTACACACAACCACAGATATATGGATTCTGTGATGACTAACCCCGACAGACTTTGCTCTTCTCAGCAACACAATATGCAGAGACAGCTCCAAGGGACTCACGATAGAGAGTGCTATCTACATCCAGAGAAAGAACTATGAAGTATGAATGCAGATCGAGGCTTCATGCTCTCCTTTTTCTCCCCCCTCTTTTTTTTCTCTCTTTTGTATTTGTTGTTGGGTTGTGTTTTGTTTTTTTTTCTTTTTTTAGTTCTGTTTCTTCTTTCTCATGATTCATTCCATTGGTCATAATTCTTCTCCGCAACTTGACTGGTGTATAAATTAATTCAATGCCAAATTAAAAAAAAAAAGAAAAAGGGTAGTTAGAATACAGTTTAGAAAGATCAGTCCTAGGGAATTCCCTGAGGTACATAGGGGTAGAGGTTAAATGACTTCTTCAAGGTCTAACGAGGGTCAAAGAGGATTTGTTAAAGCAGGTCTTTTATGATTCCAAGGCCAATATTCTATCCACCATACCATGTTATCATTGTGGGCAAAATATATTAAGATAGAATTCAATAGGAATAAAGGTGAAGTCTTTCATTGAGTTTGAAATATCTACTCCAATTGCACTATGGGGAAGTCATGGCTACATAGAAAGTCATTTTGATTTAAAAAACAGAAACAAAAAAAACTGCGAGTTTTTATTGAACTCAGCAGTTTGATGAGGAAGGCAGCTAAAACATATAGTCTTTGGCTGAATTAAGAGAGGGAGAGTATATAGGAGTAAGGAGGTCATAGTACAATACTATTTTATCCTAGTCACACCACATCTAGAAGCTTGTGCTATTCTGGGCACCACATTTTTAGGAAGGACATTGCTAAGTTGGTGAATCACCAGATGGCTATCAATGTATTAAATGACCTCTAATTCATGTCATGTGGTGTAAGGTTTCCATGTGCAGCTCTAATTGGTTTTAACTCCCAACAAAATGTCTTTCCTAGGATAAGCTGTTCACTTCAGATATCATTCCCATGCTACTAACTCAGCTTTGGATATTCAAAACTTTTCCAACAACCATACCCTCTTGTCTTATCTGACTGTAGGGCTGGAGTATGCAGCACTGAACCCTTCCTACAGGCTCCTTTTTAAAGGGTGGGATTTCAAATTTCACCTCACTGTATTTTCCACCTCTACTCTGCTGGGTTTCATCTCCATTGAACAAGATCTCGCAGGACTAGATCTTAATTAGTGAAGTTGAAACCCAAGTAATCCCCCCCCACCACCATTTTCTAGCTTCCTTTTGTGTCCAGCTTTCCTTAAGAGCAGAGACTTTCTTCTTATTTGTATCCCCAACATTTAGCACAGTGCCTGGCACACAATACGTGTTTCGTAAATATTTATGGAATTGAATTTAAGGAACTAGAGATGTTTAGGTAGGATAAAACAGGACTTGAAATCTGGCTACCGACCTCCATAACTTCTTTCAAAGCCCAACTAAAATTCTTTTTTCTTTTTAACCGGAAGTCTTCCCTTACCCTTCTTAATTCTAGTATCTTGCCTCTGTTAATTATTTTCTATCTATCCTGCATGTGGTTTGCTTGTTATACATTTATTTGCACATTATCTTCCCCATTAGACTGTAAGCTCCTTGAGGGTAGATACTATGTTGCTTCTTTTTGTATCCCAAATACTTAGCACAGCACTTGGCACATAGTAGACACAATAAATGTTTATTGATTAGGGCTGGGAATACATGATTAAGGATGGGGATGATAGCTGCCTTCAACTATGTAAAGGATTGTCATACAAAAGAGTGACTATGCACATAAAATTGCCCTGCTTGACCTCAGACAGCAGAACTAGTAACTATGGGTAGGAGCTGCTGAGGCAAACTTAAGGAAGCAAACAAACATACAAAGCTTCTCAGTCCTGACATAAAGTGGAATAGATTGCATTTGGAAATAGCGGGATGCCCTTCACAAGCTATCTTTAAGGAAAAAGGGAAGACAGCAAGTAGTATATTCTAAGGAATATTTTTATTCATGCCCAGTTGGACTAGAAAACCTCTCTGCCCCCTTCCAAATCTAAAATGTAATGATCAGATAAAATTGGGAGAACAGCTCTGAATTTCAAGTTCTACTTTTGAATTACTGACCAACCGTAGTGTATTCAGGGAGTGACTAGGATGATAAAATATCTAAACACTACGCCATATGAAGTATAGTTAAATAATCTAGACTGGTTCAGCCTGCAAAAGGAAAGGCTAAGAAGAGCTAACATAGCTATCTTCAAATATTTGGAGACTGGGGACATCAGTGCAAGGAAAGATTTATTTACATTTCGCCTAAAGACAACACTATAAATGTAGAATGGAAGACTGGCTTTCACTTAAAAAACAACTTTCTAATTCATACAACTTCTGAATAATCAGATGAGTTGCTTTACTAGGTAGTGAGCTCCCCATTATTGAATGGTCTTCAAGTAAAGATTTGTAACCCTTTGTTAGATATGCGAGGGAAAGGGTGAATTGGGTGGAAGGTAGAAGAGGATTTGCATGATTTTTATCATGGATAATAGAAAATGAGAAGAGGTTTAAAAATTGTAATTTTTCATGAATAAATAAAACGATCTCTGGATTTTCACGTTTACAATTCTATAAATCGTTTCCACAAAAGTACATCAATGCTTGACTGAACTGCATGCACCTTGCAAATAAATTTTCTAAACTACAAAAAAAAATTCAGTGTGAGCATTTACATCTCAGAAAGTGGGCAGAGAACAAAGTAGGGGAGAGTGAGAGGGAAGAGGGACTTTTAAGAAAGAGATTAGATTTGGGGATGGAATGGTCACAAGCAGAACAAATTTCAGTCTACTGTTGCTCATTACAAAGTGAAGATTAAAAGAGAGGGAGGAAATGGTAAGTCCCAGCCCATGAACTAGCCCTGAGCAAAGATGGGAAGGGCAGTGAAGGAGGATCAGATCATCTCAGTTATAGATTACTAGTGTTTATTTTGTTACTTTTCTTTCCCTACCTTCTTTGTCTTTGTAAAGAGGAGACTGAGAGGCAAAGGCAGGAAAATAAAATATATTGGAGGGGAAAACATTTAACCATAACCGTGAGTGTGAATGAGATGAACTCAGGAAACAGAGGAAGATAGCAGAATGAATTAGAAAGCAGAATCCAACAACATGTTTATGAGAAACACAGATGTAGAAAATTAACATGGAGGGGTTGAAGTCAAATCCCACTATCCCCCAAGATTCTCATGATTTCCACACCAGCAACCAGTTCCTTCTTCTTTCTGAGAATCAGGTTTAGAAAAGCAGTTACCCTCATTTGTTTCTCCACCTTTTGAAGGATGAAATTATCCTTAAGGCAAATCAAGAAATTACTAGCTGCTCTGTTTTTGGCAGAGAGAAAACTCCAGCAGATGTCCAAATATGTGAATTCCCCTATCATGACTATAGAAAGGCAAAATGATATACTGGATAGAGAACAAACACCAGAGTCAGGCAGATTCGAGTTCAAGTCCCATCTCTGATACATCCTGGCTGTGTAACTTTGGACAAGTTATTTAACTTCTCGGTGTCCCCCAACAATTCTCAAAGACTACAAAGTAGCCGAACAATTGCCCATGTGCACTGATAGAAGGAGTTTCCTCACCAGGAGTTCCCTGAACTCACTGATCTGGCCTCAGTGGTATCATTTACCTGAACCAAACAAATAATCTCTACTGTATCATGCCTCTAAGTCAGCCTTGTTATCTGCTCCCCAAACTTACCTTATTTTTTATTTTTCTGTCCAGGGGTACTGGGGGTCTAAAACAATCTCTGATGATAACATTATGTTGCTTCTACCTTTGTGGGTGGATGCCAAATGCTGTAGGGGCAGTGGACAGACAACCATGCTAATTTACTGCTAGCAGAACTGTGAATTGGTCTAACCATCATGGAAAACATTTTGAAATGATGTAGCAAAAGTTATGAAGCTTATATCAATTGGCCCCCAACTGGGCTTATATCCCTACAGAGGTTAACGATAGCGGATAATAGCTAACATTTATCTTTTAAATAAGTTTTAATTGGTATCTTCTGTTTCTTATATCACCATCGTTACCTCAAGTAGCCTTTCCCCTCCCAAAGGGCCATCCCATATGACATATAGTATTTTTTAGTGAGGGAAAAAAAGTCAGCATAACTGATTGATATAATGAAAAGTCTGAAAATATGTGCAACATATAGCACCTGTGTACCTCCCACCTCACGAAAGAGTAGGTTGGGGGTGTCTTCTTATATCTCTTCATTCAAGTTCCACTTGATCTTTATAATTCTGTTACATTTACTTTTGATATTTTTTTTGGTGAGTCACTGTCCTTTCCATTTATACTGCTGTGGTTACTGTATATATTGTTTTCTTGGCTCTGCTTACATCACTTTGGATCAGTTCATAGAGACCTTTCCATGCTTCTCTGTGTTCATCACACATTTTTTATAGCAGAGTAATATTCCATTACATTCATGTATTACAGTTTTTTTAACTATTCTCCAGCTAATGGGCATCTACTTTGTTTCCAATTCTTAGCTATCACAGGAAATGATGCTATAAATATTTTGGAGTTTATGGGATCTTTCTTCTTATTGACAGCTTCCTGAGGGTTTGAGCCCAGTAATGGAGTCTCTGATTCAAAGAGTATGGACATTTTAGTCACTGTATTTGCATGATTCCAAATTGTTTTCCAAAATCTAAATAAAGTGACTAAAATGTCTATAGTCTTGAAAAATAGCCAACATTTATATAGCACTTTAAGGCTGGAAAAGCACTTTGCAAATATGATCTCATTTAATCCTCACAACAACCCTGGGAGATTCCCATTTTACAGTTGGGAAAACTGAGGCGAGCAGAGGTTAAGTGATTTGCCCAGGGTCACTCAGCTGGTGGTCAGCTTTAAACTCAGATGTTCCTGACTTCGGGTTCAGTGCTCTATCCATAAAGTTAACAAAAATAGATCCATATGAAATATTCATAGCAACATTTTTGGTGATAACAGCTAGAAAAAACTACGTGTCCATTAAACGTGGAATGGCTGAACAAACTATTGTATGTGAATGGAATGGAATATTCTTGTGCCATAAGGAGTGTCAAATATGAAGAATGCAGAGAAACATAGGAAGGCTTGAAAGCAAAGCCAAAATAACAATCTCCACAAAGACAAGTATAAACACAACAAATGCAGGTGAAATACAATGGATGATGTTGTTACTAAGTACACATCCTTCTTTTCTATTCAACAATTGGTAAACTAAAAAATGGAAAATATACCCATCATGGTCATACTATTGAGCAGTTTGCTCAGAATATCAGAAGTGGAAGGTCGTATAGTACAACATGAACCTGAGTAAGAACCACATCTACAGTCAGAAGTATGGTGGTATATAATAACCAACTCTCTCTAAAAAAATTTTTTTAAATATTTTTTAAAGTTTAATCGTGTTCTTCATCGCTTTCTTAAGTCTAGACAATCAACAAAACAACAAATCAAGTTGTAAACGCTCACAATGAAAATTCACCATGTGACAAGCTAGTTCAGTCTGATTCCAACATACCCCTAATCCTAGGATTCTTAAATTCTCTCCATCGTGTTTCTTAAATCAGTTTTTTTAATAGCAAATATCTCACGTGTTTTTCTAATTTTGTAATCCTTTGTCTTGCAATATTTTCTGTTATACTACTGGATTCGGGGTTCTGTTTGCTCTATTTTTCAGAGAGTCTTCGACTTGGGTGAGGTCTTCTACCTTCTGTTTTAAGCTAGTTATTTTCATTGAAAGTGGTCTAAATTCATTCTTTATTTTTAAACTTAACTCTGCATTTCTTCCAAGCTTTCGTGGATTACTTATGGACAAATCTTTCTCTTTTTCTATTTGTAATTATTTCCTTCTTCTGGAATTTTGTCTTGGGATTCTCTTCACCCAGAGTATTTCTTCATTTTATTGGGAGTTTCCTTCTGGTTACTCGCGTATCCCACCTCTATACTAGGTCGTTCTGGCAAAGGTCCCTCTCTTTTACTATTTATTTCTCTCTTTTTTTTTTTTTTTTTTGCTTTTTACACATTTACCATCATTTTGTTCCCTCAATTCTGTGCCAGGGGTGGGTGAGGAGCTTGGCAAAAAGTCAAGCTGAGCTTTTGGTCCTCCATGAGTACTTTTGACACCCCAGGGCATTCCCAGTCTTAGGGGAAGACTCCAGGCCAGGCCCAGGCTCTCCCCAACGCTACCACTGGGAGCTGCCTTGGGTGCGGTGGTTAGACCCAATTCCCTACCTCCTCACTGCCTCCCTGAATGGCATGCTGCCAGGGGCCCAGCTGCTGTCCTGAGAGTCGCCCTGCCTCTCTGGGTTCCTTCCTCCTGTCGGAAGTCACCACGATAAAGTAGGTCCTGCATCTTCAGACCCCATGTCCTTCAGCAGACCCAACAAGGAAATGGACCAAGGCGTCCTTCCACCACAAGTCTCAACTCCGTCTAAAGACAGCCTGGCTGCGAACAGCGGGGCCTCTCGGTGCCATCCCCTGCCCAGGTCCTTTCCCAGAGTCTGACAAAAGGGTACAAGGGTCGTCCGTCTCCCTCCGCAGGCTCCCCTCTCCGTCCATGGTGCCAGGCCTCTTGGGTCACAGGGCCGGGCAGCCTCCTAGCCATTGTCCTCTCCGTCACCCAGGCCGCGGCCCGGCGGGCCTCCGCACCCCAGGCCCCTCCAGGAAGGGTCTGATTCTACCCCCTCCCCGCACCGCCCTCTGGTTGGGCCTTGGCGTCTTCTTTTTTGAGAGGGGAGGGAGTTGTGGAAATGACTTCGCTACTGTTTGTTTCGGGGTTGTTGGCCCTTTGCTTGCTCTATCTGGTGCTGTTCTTCATAGCTCTGCAGGGGGCTTGCTGGAGAGGGAAGGGGCAGGGTGTGCCTGGGCTGGACCGGGCTGGGTCAGTTAGCTGTCTTGCCCAGTCCCCATGCACTTTGTCAACAGCGGCTGCTTGCTTAATTCCCTCTTCTGCTTTGAATCAGCACTCCAATTTCCCCATATATGTCTTCTTGTAATGGTTTTTTTTTTTATCATTCAGTCAATGAACATTTATTCCCACACCTACTACGTGTGAGACACAGTGCTAAGGGCTGGGGATGCAAAGATCAAAAAGAACCAATCCCTGCTCAAGGAGTTTACATTCTATATAGGAGAGATGTGTACATATATTTTAGTATGTTCATGTAGCAAGGCCGGTTTAGGCTATGTGGCCTGGCTATGTACTTAGCATGTAGATACAAAGTAAACACGAGGTAATAGATGGGGTTCTGGTAACTAAGGCAACTGTGGTATATAGTGGAACTGGAAGGAATCTCAGAGGGAAGGTACTTAGCAGTGGTGTGGGGAAACTGTCTAAGGCCTCTTGCAGAAGGTGGAATTTGAGCTGAGGATTGAAGGAGTCCAAAGAGCCAGGAGACGGAGGTGAAGAGATAGACCATCTCATACATGGGGCCTAGTTGATGCACAGGCACAGAGCTGGGACAAACCACTCCAGCATCTACCAAGAAAACATCAAAAAGGGGTCGTGAAGAAGCCAAAAAAGCCACTCATCAAAACCACTCAACAATACTAACGATAGGGTACTAGCAACACTCAAGCAGGGGCTTGAATGAAACAAGAAGCATGAGGCATGGGGAGCCAGCTACTGTGGGTTCTTCCTCTACATCGGTAGGATGACACTGAGGTTACAAGCCAGGGCTGACTGAATGTTTGTTCCCTGACACCTAATCCTTTCCCTACTGCCATATACTCTGCAATCCAGTGACACTGGCCTCCTCGCTATTCCTCAAACAAGGCACTCTGTCTTCCCACTCTAGGCATTTTCACTGGCTGTTCCCAGGACATCTCTACCTCCTAGCTTCCCTGAATTCCTTCAAATCCCAGATAAAATCTCCCCTTCACAGGAAGATTTTCCCAATCCCTCTTAGTTCTAGTGCCATCCTGTCAATTACATCCAGTTTATCCTGTATAGATTCTGTCTATAATCATTTTCATGTTGTCTCCCGTTAGACTGTGAGCTGCCTTTCTTTGTATCCCTAGTACATAGCACAACTCCTGGTACATAGTAAGAACCTAATAAATATTGACTGTCCACTTAGATTTCAACCTCCTATTGACCATTTTTATTCGCTATTTCCCAATCCAAAGATCATTCTTCTTGGCAGAGAAAAGGGAAGCAAAGTAAGAATTGAGAAATTCTGTCTTCTCTTCCATGTCAGTTGTAATTGTCCCATCTACCCCAACTATAGATCCTATGCCTTCTTTGATGTTCCCCTTGCCCTGAACATAATTAACATAAATAAACATAAATAACAACCTTTTTTGATCTGTGCTATTATTCTCACCTCAGTTTCTTCATCTGTAAAAACAGAGGGTTGAATTATATGGCCTCTGAGTTTTCTTCTACTTCTAAAAATGTTCTGAAGTCCCTCTCAGCTCAGTCATTCTGTATTCGGAGGTCCCTTCTATGGCTCTAGGATCCTAAAAGCCTTCAGGAATGTGGTAAATTGAATAGCAGTTAGCTGGCAGCTCCTGAGCAACCTGATAAATCATCCCTGTTTTTCAATTACTTCTTCATCTGGGACGTGAAACTGCTCCTTGACAAACATGGAGGAAAGCTGGTTGCCGGGGTCACCCACAGCATCTCAGTCTCACGATTCTCACAGCTGTCAGCCCCTGGCAACTCTCTGGAGAAGATGGAAACAGGGTCATCTAGCTCCTGAAGTCTAACCAACCGGATCCTGTTTGTCCTGCACAGACATGGGGAACATGGGGAAGTTGCAGAGAAGCAGATTTTTGCTCAATATAGGGGAAAATCTCATGATCATAGCTGTCTCAAAGTAGAATAGACTGTTTCAGGTGTGGGTTGAACTACATGGCTTTTGAGGTCTTTTATAAGTCTGGGATTCTTTTCAAAGATTAAAGGAAAGATATTTTGCACTCACCATTAAAAGGGAGCCACAGAAAGGCCACCTCTATTACTTCCCTGTGCCCTATTTGGTGCCTGATTTCACTGTGTGCTGCTTCTTTGGGTCTTCGCATACATAGCCCTCGCTATCCTGCTTTCGAGACACTTTGAGCCAGTTTCGATGTTCTTAGCATTTACTCCAGGTTACTACTCTGGCGTTGGGGTATACCCTTGGTTTCTGGCATTCCAGCTAACTCCCTGACTCCTGCAAACCCTGACAACTCTCATGGAGTCCTGAGAGCCTCAGCTACTTGGGCAGGCATTAATCTTTGACCTTGCGATGCCTAATTAGGATGCCCTCCAAATTGTGCTAAGCAATTCTGTTCTTCAACTGAATTTACTGGAATTAGTAAGGATTTTATTATGAAGTATTTTTGTTTTATTATTGTTATTTGAGTATTTCTATTAATAAACTCACATTCATAGAGTCCTTTCATTATAGTAATAAGAGATAAACAGTTCACGTATAATGTCCATAATATAGATGACGAAACCAAGTCTTGGTGACTCTCCCATCACATAGGTAGCAAGTAAGAGAGTTGGGACAGGAGCCTTAGTCTCCTAACCACAGGTCCAATCCTCTTTCCACTGTACTGGGCTGCCTTTAAAAAAAAGTATCAGGTGGATTGCCTGGTGTTTTCAGTAGCTAACATTTATAAAGGTGCTTTACATCATGGAGCAGGAGTCAAAAGACCTATGTTTGAATCCTTGCTCTGCCGCTTATGACCTGTATGACCTTCATTTCTACTGGACCTCTACTGCATCTCTCCCCTTCTCTTCACTCAGATGGCCTACCACACCAGTTGAGACGCTTATCACTTCTCCCCATGGCTCCCAAGAGAGCCTCCTGATATCACGGTCTCCTTGCACTCGGCCTTCTCCCTCTAATCCTTCCTCTGCAAAGCTGCCAAGCTGGTATTCCTACAACACACATTTGACCTCTCTTCTGCTCAAGCAACTTCAGTGGCTCCCTACTGGCACTAGGATGAAGCACCAACTACCATTTGGCATTTAAAGCCCATCACACGCTGATTCCAAGCTGTCTTCCCAGGTACCTCCAAACTGATGACGAATGACTCCCCCTCCCACACTCTATACTCTTGACAAACAGGCCTCCTTGCTATTCTCTACACATGACATCTCAGTTCTTTCTTCACACCTTTGACATGGCTAACTGCTACGCATGGCATGTATGCTTTGCTTAGCTCTGGTCCTTACAATTGAGAGCTCCCTGGAAGGCTCCAAACGAGTGTTGCTTCCTACAAGATGGCAGGCCTTTCTCTATTCCCCTGGGTGTTAGCGCTTCTCCTACTTAGAAAAAGGACTTTGCTTTTATCGCGTCGAAATTTCACCTGTAATTATCAATGTTCAGGGACTGTTTTTCCTTTACTATTCCCAGTGCCTGGCACAGTCGGCATTTTTAAAATGCCCATTGAAATGAATGTGTCAAATGAGGGGTTAGGAATAGATCACTTCTAAAACCTCTTTTAGTTCTTACTCTACAACCCTGTTGAGGGGGTTGCTGGAGCCCGCTGCTGAAGGGCCCAAGAGAGCAGATTGTTCAATTTTCAGCGTGAGCATTTACACCCCAGAAATCGGCAAATGCTACAGATCGAAGATTGATTTACTGTTCAGTCGATTGTCGAGACTTAAGAAAGTGATGGAGAGCATGTTAATAATACAGATTAAATTTAAATCTCTCCCTGCTCTAGCCAATTGTTAAATTACAGCAGCAACCACTGATCCTACATTCATTTTATTCTCACAGCATATCTGGAAAGTAGATAGTGCAGCATAAAGAACCAGAGGCCCAGAGCTGTTTAGTCACTTGAATATAAGGGCAGATACCCAGTTAATAGAGCTGAAATTCGAATCCGTGGCTTCTAACTCTAAGCTACATGAATTGAAATTGTGACATTTGTTCTAGGTAGGTGTGTGGCTCGATGATGGATAGGATAGGAAGGCTTTTGAGCCAGGGCAGGGGAAGGGGGCCTGTGCTGGTAAATGGGTAAGCATTCTATCCACTGAGCCTTCTTTTTTAAATGTAAATAACTTGGGGGCGAAGGAGGGGACCTAAATGGGGAATATAGTAATGTCAGAGCTGGAAGGGGTATTATTTATCTTCTAGCTCAAGGACTCTCCACTTTTGTTGTGTCGTGGCCTCCTTTAGCACTCTTTTTTTTCCTTTGGCACTCTTGCTAAAGCCTATGGACCCCTTCTCAGAGTCATGTTTTTAAGTGCATAAAATATTGCAAAGGGAACCAAAGATTATTTCAAATAAAGATTCAAAAAATTTCCCATACAAGGTCATGGCCTCCCTGAAATCAAGACTAAGAACCCCAGATCGAGTTCAATGGCCCTACCTTACAGAGCAGGAAACTGAGGCCCAGGGGAGGATGTGACTTACTCAAGATCTCACAGATAAGCAGCAGGCAAAGGCCTTGAACTCTTCCAACTCCAAAGCTTGTACTGCTTCCACACACCAAAATGTAGGTCAGATTTTCTTCCTAACTCCTAGCTAAATATATAAAGGGGCTTGAGGGGGAGGAGGTAGATTTTAGAGCCTAGGGTGGATGGGGGGAAGGGAGGGACTGAAATAGATATATGAGGAGGGCAGTCACAACACTGGGGAACTTTGGGCAGTCAGAGAGCAGCATAAGGGCACGAGACACCTGGTGGGTGGAGAGGGGCAAAAAGGAAAAGTGAGAGGATATTCAATTAGATAGTCTATGCGGCGGCCTCATGTAGGACCCCGATGGATGGATTCTGGCCTTTGGCTTAGTCTGGCAGAGCACAGAAAGAAAGGTGGGAGGGCACAAAAAAAGCAAAACAAACTTCCTCCACTTCTAAATGTTGCCCAGGCCTAGCTCTGCAGCTAAAGGAATTTTGAGTTCTCTGTCATCAGTAGCTAATATGGAATGTCCTTTTTCTAGATTTCTCCATTTAGTTCTCTAAGAGTCAAAAAAATCAGTAAGTTTACCAGGAATTCACTGCATGGCCCTGCCCTGTGACCACCACCTGTTCTGGTTATTGATTTATCCAGCCAACTGGCTCCAAGCATCTCTCATTGTTGTCACATGGTCTGTTTGTCCACATTTTCCTGGATCCTGGAAGGCTGCTGCCTGGTGCCCTGTGACATTTAATATACATTCATCAAGTCCTGGAAACCGGATTAAAAGGTCTGCTTTCTTCTAAACCCCAAATAAATCAAAGCCAACTTGGAAAAAGGACTTTTAATCTTTCGATTTGATCCCTCAAAAATTGCTTAGGGATTTGCCATTTGCCAGTCCTCCAGGAGACTTTAGACAGCATTGAAAATGAGGTGCTAGAATTGGTGTGACATCAAACCTACACTAAAAAGTCTATATATCCTTGCTTTAGGGATGAAGAAAAATGCCTTCAGGGCTTACTCAAAGGAAAAGCAACAGGAAACTGAAACAGTTGGCTAATTCAAATGTATTTTATTACATTAAATGAGCATTTAAAATCCAAGTCAGTCTAAGCAGAAATTAGAGGTTAAGCATAATTTTTTATTTTCACGCGTAATTTAAAATTCCATTTGCCATATAAATATACATTCAGTCCATTGTCATTGGTTGGTTACATTTTTATTATGGACACATCACCAGGTCACTGGGGCAAGAGCCACTGAAGCACCTTCCTCACTGCCTAGAAAGACTTTGTATTCATAATTTATGTCCTGTTCTCATCAAATCTTTTAGCGCCTCAGCTATACAACTTCATGCCTTTGGCCCAATGGACAAATACATGCTCATTTATATATATATAATATATATATATATATAATATAGGTTTCATAAATCTATAAGAAATGCAAATTGAATAATAAGTTAGTTGCAAAATAAGCAGGCATGTGGCAAAGAAACAAAGGAAAGACCAACTTGGTTTGGTTTTTTGCTCTAAAAGTAGCAGAAGAGATGCATGTCCAGTTGGGCACACGTCTGTAAACGGCAAGAGCAAAGGAGAATTAGTTCTATCTGATTTTCTAACTATATATGTTTAGTGCCTATATTTACTCTGCAGCCGAGGTCTCCATTAGATAAGAAAATGAAGCACACGCTGCCCAAGGCTACAGATCATGCAAAGATACAATAAATGTGTGCTTTAAGAATGTTCTTTTAATATGATTCCCCCCTCCCCCATCTCCCACTTAACCCCTGCTCTGAGCACAGATTCAGATACTTTTCAGCTATAATGTGCCCAGGTTTTCAATCTGAATGTCGCTAGTAAGAAAAGTACACAAATATAAAGGTAAAGTAAGCATGCACTTGAACATATCACCATGTCTGGTGGTTTATATTGCAAGTATTCTGATCAGAAGAGCCAGTTACTTCAGTAACTCTTCTCTCCTGTTCTTACACACATACACACACAGACACAGACACACAAGCCAAATTGAGCTGGTCTGTGCCTTGCATGTAGTAGGTATTTAATTGTTGTTGAATTGAATCTGACCGTGATCCCGTTCAAATGTTTCAATGAAAATAAAACTCAAAAATATACTCTTGGAGTTAGTTTGAAGAATGAGGAAAACTGCTGGTTTGGTATCCAAAAAACAGCCATTCCAAGTGAATGGAGGAACCACTGGCTTGCTTTGTAGAGAAGGGGGGGAAATAGCATATAGCTATGAGTAGTAAGCTGATAGGCTTGATTTTCCATTTCCTGACTTGATTCTATGGCTCCAAGTCCAGTCATGTCTCTCCACTTACCATTTGAATGACAATCACTAGATAACAAAGATTTCTTCCACCCATTCATTTCACATAGCAAAACTCTAGGATAGCAAAAAATCTGGTACTCCCTCAGGATGTTATAACAGCATTAGACCTGTTGGTATCGGAAAAAAGTGGCATGTGTTACTACAAGAATCCAGATCCTCCTTGAGGCAAGCAGTGTGTCACTAGTTTCTGTGATATTAGACTCAAAGCTGTTGCTCGAGGTCTCATCATTGGGAAGTTGTTGTACAATACAGAATGAATGCGAGATCTGTAGCACGGTTAGAGATTGGATTCCAACATGAGTTCTCCCCCATTAGTCATCGCCTGATCACTGAGTTCCTCCTGGATCGCTGGAAGAGAAGTCTTCGCTGTCAGTGGTGTTTCAGTCTTGAAAAGCGACTCCATTTTGATCTGGGTGTTGATATAAAGAGACTTCTGAAAGGACTCCAATGTGAAGTAATAGATGAATGGGTCGAAGCAGCAATTGAGTGTCGCAATGCACAGCGTAATGGGGTACATCGTTTTGGCAAACCTCTCCAAGGAGCAGTTGGTTATGGCTTGGGAGCGGACCAGAGCATAGAGGAAGAGAATAGAGTTGTATGGCACAAAACAGACAATGAAAATGGCAACGTGCACAATGATCATCTTTAGCACTTTCTCTTTGTTGGTTCCGATCTGGGACAGTGTTGCAGGTTTCCGGAGGGTTCGAAGTACCAAGGAAGAGCACGTGAGGTTCAGGAGCAAAGGAATGATGAAGCCTACCACTTCAATGAATATAGTGATCTTAGACAAATAGGTCTTCCAGATGCGCTTGGAAAATCCCTCAAAGCAGGTTGTTGTGGAATTGGAGACATTGGTTGTGGAAAACAAAGAGGCGGATATCCCACCGCTGAGGACCAGTATCCACACTCCTGCACACACGATGGCAGAGTTTCTTCTTGTCCGGATGGTACGAGAGCGGAAGGGATAGACAATAGCAAGGAATCGGTCAACACTGATGCAGGTGAGGAAAAGCATGCTTCCATAGATATTGGTGAGAAATGCAGTCCCAGAAATCTTGCAGAGGGTGTCACCAAAAGGCCAGTGTCTGTTAAAGTTGTAAAAAATCTTAAAAGGCAAGGTGAAAACAAAGAGCAAATCAGAAAGGGCCAGGTTGGTGATGAAAATGGCAGTCTCACTCCTCATTTTCATCCGACAGCAGAAGACAAAGAGGGATGCACAGTTTGTTATCAGGCCAAGGATGAACACGACACTGTAAACTGCGCCATTCAGATTGTACTTAAAAGAGTCATCTGTGAAACACGTCTGGTTGGTGCTGGAGTTTCCCATTCCAGTTTCAGACTAGGCTTCTGGAAGCTGCTGCAATGGAATTCTGTGGTGTCCATACACTGGTCAGGATGCCTGGGGGATGGTGAGGGTGACCAAGTGCCACTTGGAACACCTGCCTGTCAAAGAGGTAACTTCTCTGGGACCTGAATATTGCAGAAAGGTATTTTTCTCCTATAGGGGACAAGATGGAACCAGTCAGCACAGCAACCAATCAACTATATTTCAAGTACCATTGCAGGGAAGGAACAGACACACATCCTGCCTACTCAGATTTGAAGAAAGCATATGAAGAAGAAAAGAGCCCAGACTAAGGAAATTCAGTGTCATGAAGTGCCCTGTGCATTAGCTGAGGCACTCAAGAAATGGGGGTTCTGGTCTAGCTGAGGGTTTGAGCAAAAAATATTCTTTGTTTATTAACACTATTACTATTAATCATCCCTTATACTTTCAGACACTTAAGAGTTTTCATTATTTGACTTTGTCTGTCAAATCTTCCTAACAACCATGTGCAAGCATTATCATCCTTGTTATCAGTTGAGAGACTTCAGGTGATTTGCTCAGTGTCACGTGGCTAGTCAGGAGCAAAGTTGGGGCAGAACTTAGGTCCCCTGGCTTTCGGGATAGCTTTCTTTCTACTGTGCTTTGCTACCCGTCCTAAAATATATTTGCCTCTGGAGTTCATAAGTACAATGTACTGAACAAAACTAAATCTTTAGTCATTGGGGAACCTGTACAGCCTCAGGGCCTGAGCATCAATGTCCACCGTGCAGGACCAGAGATGGAGAAAGCACAGGAGTCTGGCCAGACCCCATAATGATTCTAGGACACATCCTGGAAGTAGCATTTTTTTAAATCCTTGACATGAGTTTATTGTCTTGTCATCTGCCTAAGGGCTCAGGTTGGTTGACATTTGATTGCCACACTGTCTCCCTGGTTTTCTTTTTGCTGGCCCAGCTGAGTAGAGTTAGAAACTGTTCCTCTATAAACATTCATTGCCCCAGCTTTCGCCTACATAACCTGCCTCCCCAGGGGGGCTGCTTCTTCATAGGGGAGCCACTGACTTAATCTTCTTGCTCAATGTCTGTACAGATTTGGGGGGGAGATTTTTGTTTATATTTATGGAATTCCTTAGCTTGAGAACTGCTAAGGGAAAGGGCTATGTCTGTCTGCTCCCTAAGGCATTACGTGCAAGAGGTTGGTTTTTTAGGCCATTGAGATGAGAAGCCTGTAGAAGAAAAGTGGTCTCTGTGTCCCACATAGAAAACAAATGAATTTCACATGGGTAATATTCTAATTGTAAAAAACCATTCCTCTAAAATGTCTCTTCCTTATATTAGCAACCAGAGAAACTTAGATTGTAGATGTAAGATCTAGTCTAAACCTTTGTGTTGTGTCCTCTACCTCTAGAGGAAGAAACTGAGACCCAAGCGGGGAAGTAACTTAGCCAAGGTCACCCATCTACTAAGTGTCAGAGAAGAATTTGGACCCACATCTTCTGACTCCAAATCCAGAGTGTGCTCCATTATTCCATAATATTCATTCCCAGGAACTAGATAAAAGGGCTTCTATAGCTAAGCCAGAAAAAGATAAAAACATCTTTCCTGGGCTACGTAAGCCCACATTTTCCTCAAAACCAGTGCCCTGTAGTTTTACTGAGTGGTCCCACATGGAGATTCTAGGGCAGAGCACGTGATGCCCAGCAATCTAACCAAGAAGGTTCAGTCCACTCGCTGCAAGAACTTGATTTTGACAGCAAGTAGGATGAGGAACTCAGGGTTTATGATGGGAGAGACAAACACTGGGGAGAAATGGGGCTTAAGGCCAAGGGTAACCAAGAGTGAGGCAGCCCAAAACCCAGCATGCTCCTGAGTGAGAGGCCTCTTCTGCTTAGGGTAGCCAGTGGTCTTGGCAAGAACTCCCGAGGCATTTTTGCTTCTGTATTTTTGCACTAGGGTGTTGCAGAATGAGGCCTATACTCAGAGTCAGAAGCCTTGGGTTCAAATCTTTACTCTGACACTCACTAGCCGTGTGACCGTAAGCAAGTCACTTTACCTTAGTAGGCCTCAGTACGATGAGGTGATTGGACTAGAAAACTTCTAAGGTTCTTTCCTTCCAGCTGTCTATCTTCCCAGTCATTTCTAAATCATACTTCAACCACCCCCCCTCCCACCCGAACCTTGGCCTCTGACCTTGGGATGCTGGGATTTTGTCTTCTCTTGCCCAGGGTCAGGTCTCTACACTACTTCCTGACCTTTTCCAAACCATGCTTAAAGCATGCATACTCTCCCACTTCCATTCCTTTCTGGCTTTTGTCTTTATGTTTTGTCTTCCTTTGTTTTCACAGGAGCTTCTCAAGGCAAGGACTATCTTACTTGCTTGTACTTAGAGCCCCATCACTTAACAAACTGCTCCATCATTCACTTGTTCTTTTGGCCAGGTGTTTAAACCTGAAACTCTGGCCCATGATTCTAGCCCAGGGGTGGGGACCTTAGGCCTCGAGGTCACATGTGGCCCTCTAGGTCTTCAGGTGTGGCCCTTTGATTGAATCCAAACTTCACAGAACAAATCCCACATGTATCCTCGAGGCTGCAGGTTCCCCACACCTGATCTAAACTCTGAGCCCACCTTCCTGTCTCTCCAAATCACACCTGTCTTTCAAGTCCCACCTCCTTTCAAATGATTTCACCCAGAAATAAGACTCTAACTGAATCTCCTTCACCTTTCTTAAGTAGCCTTCTTAAGATAATGCTATATGATTTCTCTTACTCCCTTATTCTATGATTCCTCCAATGTGGGTGTCTTCAAGGAAGTGACCAAGACACATAGACAAGTAGGGTGTTGAGTAGATGAAGAGCTCGGCCCAAAGTCAGGTCTGCCTCTGACACCTACTGGCTGTGAGACTGTGGGTAAGCCACTTCAGCTCTCAAGATCCCCCAAGGAGTTGCTAAACAATTGCCAGTCTGCAATTGGTGGAAGGAATTTCCTTACAGTCACAGGTCCAGACCAAAATCAATAGAATAGGCTGCATTCACACGGGTATATTCTGTTTCCCTACCCAAAACCTTGGCTCCAGAAGGGTGGGGTCTTCTACTTTTGCATACCCCAGAATGCCCAGTAGAGGGTTTGGCCCAGGAAGGCACCCAATTAATGTTTGTGACCTTGCTCTAAGTAATCAAATGCTAGAAGAGAAAAAAGAACACGGGCAAGAAAATATTAGTCTTTTCACAATTCTGAGCCCAGAAAACGGGAGAAACATCTGTCTGCCAGCCAGCCAGCTTCCTTTCCCCACTGCAGCACATAGCACCTTGGCTGTCTAGCAGTGAGAGTGTGGGCCTGGGATTTTACCCAGCACATTAGCCGAGTTCTATTTCTGACTCAGTATGGAGCTTGGCTGTACCCTTCCTCTCCTCTGTATACATACCACCCATGTCCCCATCTTTGAGCTGGACTTGGGAGGATTCAGTAGGACCTGTGGAAAACTTTGGAACCTAACAGTGATCAACACTACCCAAGGAGCATTCTCTAAACTTTGCCTGCCCTCCCTGACACAACTGAACACTTATGCTGGCATTTCCTTGGCACCTCTGTCTCCATCCGAAAAGACATCATTCCTTTCAGGGTTCTTTCTGTTTAGAAATCCTGTCTTTGAGTTTCAGCTGAAAGTAGGATCATGGGATTTTGGAGCTAACAACATCATAGGGCTTTATGAGTCTGACCTTGTCTTAAGCCTGAGTAAACTGGACCTCACAGAGGGGAGAAGTGATTTTCCCAGTGATCACATGGAGCAAACAGTAGAGCTGAGACTAGAACTCCAGATTGAGATGGACTTGAAGTTTCCTAAGGGGTTGCTTTTGGACTGGGAAGGGATCACACATTTATGAAGCACCTCCATGTGCCAGGCACTGTGATAAGCAATTTCCAAACATCTTATTTGACCCCTATGAAAGCCAAATTAGGTGGAGACTAAATTCCCCAAAGTGTCCCAGAATCTTTAGGGCGAGGCAGGCTGAAAGCAGAGCCCGGGCAGCAGCTGGGGCTTCAGTCTGTTTTCAGCACCTGTCCTGGATTAAACCCATGGCCCTGGAATGGCACTGGGTTGAAGAGTTGTCTCACATCAGAATAATAAGCTTACAGAGGCTTCTCCCTCCAAATACTGCATTCAAAGTCTCCACCCTTGATGCTATACTTAGGACCACGGAACATTTGAGCTAGGGGACCTTTGTGCCAATTTAGTCCAACAGAGGCAAATTGACATCCAGACAAGGTAAGGGACTTGCCCAAAGTCACACAATCCATTAGGCAAAAATTGAAAGCAGCCCTCTAGGCAGTTTTATATCCTTGGGGGAACACGCCCAAGCCAGACGAACTGAATGGAGCAAGAGGCAAGATTTCTTGAATGGTTTTAGAAAAGGCTTTGTTCCTGTCCCTCTTGGCACCTCTCTGAAATATCCCACAGCCATGTAGCGCCCGGTGAGACAGAAAGCTGTCTTTTATTTGAGACCCAGCTCTGCCACCCCATGGTACTTAGAATGTTCTTTTCTGCTCCACCAGGCTCATGCTTTGCAGATGGAGGATTCTGGGAGGAAGGACATTTGTTCACCCCAATGAAAAAACAACAAGGTAGGTTCAAGGAATGGCTTTTAGTTGTGAAGGAGGCAGAACATAGTTACCATTAGAGCTTTTCATAAATGGTTAACAGATTGTGCAGTGAACAGAGGCAATGGGCCAACATGTGTGCTTCAGATGAGATGCAGGGGAAAAAAAGTTCTATGCGCACACACACACATTTCTGCCCTGTTTTTACAGCCAATTATTCCCACAATTAATCACTTGGTGAGTTCAGTTCATCAGAGAGATGCTTTCCCATTGACAATGGACAGGAAGCAGGTCAACTGAAGGTGGACCGAGAAAATCCAACCCAAAATGAATCTTTAACTTTGCCCCACACATATGGACTCAATTCAGACAGCTCATTGCAGGTACTCCCATTTTCCAGTCTTTCTTTTGATTTTTAACAATAATGAAGTATGCTAAACTTGGGATCTCCCCAACTCCTGCAGAATATTTAGCCTCTCGGCCCTCCTCAGTTAATAAATCAATCTCTGCAGTTTTCAAGGTGGGAACTTTCCAGGGGATACCTTAAAAGCACAGTTTTCTCCCACTTACTCACAGGGTTGTTGTGAGGATCAGATGAGACAATATTTGTAAAAAGTGCTTAGCACAATACCTGGAACATAGTAGGTACCATATAGAAATACTTCCCTCCCTCCCTCACTACCTGCACACATGGTGCCATAAGCAGAATTAATCAGAGCCTGGGAAACCAAGTCCCAGAAGGCTGAGGAAACCTCAAGTCTCTCCCACTGATTCATTTTGAATAGGATTTGGGCAGGTTTGAGTGGTTCAGCTCTCTCGAGTATTTCCTCTTTCTAATCTGGTGGAAGTATGAAACTTGACACAATAGGGTCCAGCACTTCCTCTGACACCATTGTATTCTTGCCTATAAATACTAAATAGTGTTGGGAGCTAAGGAATACCGAAATGCTGTGAAAATCCAGGGAGCCCCATGTGACCCTGGACAAGGGATAGGTAAGGCATCGGCAACAGTAGAGAGCTGAAAATAGACAAGATTAGGACATTTCCCAGGCCAAAGCATAGAATCACCAGGCAAGGTATGGCCGCTATCGAAGTTCAGGTTATAGTATTCTGTTGTTGCTATTTCAGAAGAATATCCCTAATATGGCATCGTCATATATATAACACGCCATATGGAGGAAACTGCCAAAGGCTTCACTCCACAATTGAGCTAGGAAATTGATCCCTATCAGCTCAAATTCTAGGCAACCCTCATTTTGTGCTAAATGCTTCACTTGTTCAACCTGGGTTTCTATGTTCCATAAGATCTCCTGGGAGAGCTGAGAGGTATTTCCTGTTAATGGTGGCTTCCCCGGGCTAGATCTGGTTTGCATTGCCCTCCTGGCTCTTCTCCCCACACCCCCCTCCCAATCCATTTTACTTAACTCAAGTGCTGGACTGACTGGGCCCCTGATCCAATCAGATCCTATCTTCCCTATCCTAAAGGCCAAGCTGATTTTCGCTCCTCTTCTGACCAAAAGTGGCTTCACTTCCCCAGTAACCCTTCACCCACTGACCTGGTCCATCACTTGGAAAAGAAGAGGGTCGGCTGCTCCAAAGCAGAGGGCCAAAGAATTGCATCAGCCTCCTTTCAGTAATGTGTTCTTTTGCCTCCACTTGGTTAGGAAGTAAAATGATTACAGAGAAATTGCTCAAGCTACAGTTTTAGAATTGTCCTGAGCCTTGAGACTTGGTATCTCATCACAACAGAGGGGCTGGAGGCTTTGAGGGAAATTCCTGGAAGCACTAATTTCCAAATTCTGCACTTTGCCTCTATGTCAACTGGGAATTCTGCTTTGTTTCTTACCACCCCCAAAGTATCCGGGCAGGCTTAACAGTTTTCCATTTGGACACCTAATTATCATATATCTATGTGCACTGATGCAGGGGGACATGAATACAAACCAAGGGGACTGAGACCCCAAAGATGTGAGTACATTGTGTATGTGTGTGTGCGATAGCACACACACACACACACATACAAGATTTAGAATAATACCTTACGTGTATTAGCTTAATTAACTGGATTACAAGAAACAACAAGACCCTTTCATCCTGTCCTGGGCTTGGTGGTGGCATTGCCTTTAATAATTCTGAATGCCTGGTTAAGGAAAGAGGGCAGAGAATGAAATAAAGAATCTGGGGAGATATCGAATAGGAGACTGGTTACCACCATAGTCTCAGCCTGCTGTAGGCACCAATTGTTACAATACTTTGGGCAAGTGACCAAAAATTGTAGTGATGTACATATAAAATTGTGGGAACTGTAACTAGCAAGCACCCTCTGAGGAATGCTGGGAGATAAATGAGGGAGAGTCACTATCTAAGGGGAATTTGCATTTTTCCATTGCTGCAGATCAATAACTTTTTCGTAACTTCAAGTTATAGAAAGTTGCTTGGGGCACTAAGAGGTTCAGCAATTTCCCAGGGTCACCCAATCAGTGTGTGTTAAAGGCTGGAATGGAAGGAGCCTAGGCCTTCTTGACTCTTACTGTACTTACTATACCAGGCCGCCTCTCCGTCTGATTATGTAGCATGCCTAATTCCAACAATGTAATTCTTTTATTCATTCTGATATTCTCCTCCAGCACCTTATTGGGGTGTGAAGCTGACCCTGTGCTCCTGAAGGCTCATCTGGCCCAGCTGGAAAAGCCTCAAGTCTGGGTCTGGGGTAGAGCCATGTGTTTTTTATCAGAGGACTAGCTGAATTTAGTGCAGGCTCTTGATCAGATTAGTTGACGAGTAGTGAATTTGGGACATACCCCCCAGGTAGTACGCCAGGGTATGGAAGATTGAGATCTAAAGCAGTAGCGAGCACGGCATCTACTCTGATGGTACATAAGGTTTAGAACTAGGAGAGACAGCAGATATTATGTAGTCCCACATTCTTGGTGGAAACTGAGGCCTAGAGAGGGAAAGTAACTTGACAAAAATCCTACCAGATTGGCCCTCTGACACCAGATGTCCAGATGCAGCCTCAGAGATTGCTTAAATGACCTATTTGCCAGAGAGATGCCAAAGAGCTGCTGAGATGCACCATGGTCAGCTCCTCTCCCCACCCATGGAGTTATACCTGAGTTCCAGAGTCAGGGCTTTATAGTCAGCTTAGACCCAGAACAGAAGGCAGAGCTCATGACAACAGGATTGAAATCAGACAAGATAAGGGTTACCATACGGACCCAGCAGGACTTTGGGACCCTCTAAGTTCTTTGCTCCAGAAGCGTAGCACGTTCAGGCAGGTTCTCCAAACCTGTTACTTCAATAGCTGGAACTGTATTGGCAGTCTGGCCTTGACTGAAGGGTCTAACAGTTCTTGGCTCTAGAGAATCTGAAATTATTGGAAGAAATACCCAGTGAAAAAGAAATGCACATGTACTTTTCTTGGAAATTCACATCTTTTGAGCTCCAAATCCCCCTTCACACTGACACCCAAT
Organism: Phalanger gymnotis; assembly: GCA_028646595.1. Lineage (NCBI taxonomy): Eukaryota > Metazoa > Chordata > Mammalia > Diprotodontia > Phalangeridae > Phalanger > Phalanger gymnotis. The sequence goes on along the minus strand of CM053628.1, from coordinate 17,835,832 downwards.
ACAGAGAAACTGTATTATAAATACCCTCCCTTTTTTCTTGATGTGAGTTTGCTGGTGGTAGTGATTGTTCCTGACCCCCCTCCCTACGCCCCCAACACACACACATTTTGTTCTAGCCATACAGGGGTCTGACTGTGAGAGGCAGAGGAAGGAGAGCCAGCGTAGGTAAAGGGGAAGGTGAGGAGGAACACATAGTGCTGGAGCACCCATGGCCCATCAACCCCAGGCCTGATTTCTTCCAAGACCTGCCACGTCCACAAATGGAAAGAGGAACTGGTCATGTAGAAAGAGTATTCCTGGAAAGGTCCAAATCATTACTTTAGTTTCACCAATGTGGATATTTCCTCCCACAATGCAACCTAGTCTCTCTATGCCTGTTCTTCCTGCTCAACTCTTATCCATATCTTCCCTGAAATTTGCCATAGGAGTCCACCCAGTGTGTTTGAGTCCTAACCTGTGTTCTCTTGACATTACAAGAGTATCAATAGAGCATGTAGTCTGACTAGCCATTTGCTATCCTTTACTCTCACCACATAACTAATAAACGATTTAATTTCTTTTAATTGTGAGTATGTCACTCTCAGTTAACAAGCATATTTAATTTACCAAAAGACCCCATTCTGGAATGACTCCAAATAATTGGGAATATACATGATCTAGTAAAAATAACTCTCTGGCTCAGGAGACTCAGATTTTATTCCTGGTTTGCTCAATGACACTTCCTCTCTCTGGGCCTCAGTTTCTTCATCAGTAAAACGAGGAAGCTAAACTAGATGATTTCTATTGTTCCTTCTAGCTCTTGATATATATTCTAGGTTCTAGTTCTAAGGTTCCTCCAAGCATTGACATTCTAGGTATGGCTAAGATTCCTAGCTGTTATATGAAGGCTATCTGCAAAAGGGGGTAAAGAAGAAGAGAGGAGCAGGCTACGCTCTCCCATGGGATTAGCACATTACCCCTCCCTGCAAGAGAATGTAGCCCTCTTAAAATTTCCAGATTCCCAGATAAAGATTTCTCCAATTCTTAAGAGGGCTAGGAGTGAAGAATATGTTTCCCCTTACACTATACCATCACTGACCTGAATAAATCATCAAAAGTGAATGGCTGATTGCATGCTCTGCTATTAACAATTTTCAGCTTTCTTTGGAGCTTTTTTAAAAAACATATTTCCAAATGGGGTGATTACCTGAGTTGGACTGATAAGAATAGATTTGTTTTAAGGCCTTGAAATCCCAGTCTCAGAAGAGCTCACGACTCCACCAGAATGTGTAGGTGCCTTCTCCCCTTTTCTTACTTCCTTACTTCCCAATGCCCCTCTAGTTATAGAAGCTAGGGAAGGTGATGTCATGGTCATTCACTGCTAGACACAACAGATATTTACGTGAGTGCCAATTGTGTGCAGAAAACAATTCTGAAACTGGGTACCCCATGGGAACAGCCTTACACCTGAGAACCTGTACTTAGCGATAGTACTTTCTAGTTGTATTGAGGCTGGTGAGCCAGGAGTTCTTAAATACTTTCTGCCAACAGTCCACCTTGGCAGAGAATGCCCTGAGGGCTACCTGCTCCCTCTTGCCACCTCGGGAAGACTAGGAGGGCAATGCATGTGACATAAGAAAGCTATGTTTGAGTTTTTTCAATCTCCTAAGCCATTTATTTATCAGGCCAGATGTCAACATGGGGACACTATCATGGCATAAGCATGAAAACTGCATGCTTCCATGGTCCAGCTGCCCAGAGAAGCTTCCATGGGGACCAGGTCACTGAGAATCATTACTCAAAGCCTAAGTCTACTTGGTGGCCAATAATCCTTTGGGTGAGGAAGTAATCCAGGGTGAACAGCTCATCAAGTGGTCAATTTCATAGTCATTTACTTTTGTCTAAAGAGGGGAGGCTCCTTGTACATAGAGCTCCAGACTGGCCACTGGTGAGTCAGAGAGATTAGACTCACAAGCTGCTTTATCTTGAATTCCTTCTCTAGCATGTGGGTAGAGACTAGACAATATGAAGGAGGGAAACCATTCTCATCAAATAAGACACAAATAGCTTGCCTGATGTATTTTACCTTCAGGGGCTTTCCAACTCTGTGCAGGATATCCATTCAAGACTCTTTCACAGTCTGGTCCCAACTACTCACCTGCACAAAATCTGCTTCAGCCAGGCTAATCTTCCTGTCTCTAAGCACCCCATGAGTGCAGTCTCACATTTATACCTTCGTTCATACTGTTCTGCCCAGAATTCCCCACAACCCAACCCGCTTTCTGCACATCAAATCCTACCCATCTTTGAGGACCCAGCTGAAAACAATATTACTGAGCACCCATGAAGCCTTCGTTGACTTCCTCAACCATAGGATTTCGAGCTAGATGGGACCTTATAGAAAATCTAGTTTGGCCCCCTGACTTTAGAGAGAAAGAAATTGAAGCCCAGAGTGGATTTACCTGAGTTCACAGAGCTAGTATAAAGCAGCTCTGGCATCCTGGCATTTGAACCCAGGGTATTCAGTCCAGTGTCATTTCCACTATATCACTACAATGATCTTCCTCTCTCTCTCTCTCTCTCTCTCTCTCTCTCTCTCTCTCTCTCTCTCTCACACACACACACACACACACACACACACACACACACACACACACACACATAAACTGTTTCTATGTCTCTCCTCCCTCTCTCCCTCTGTCTCTCTCTCTCCTCCAAACTCCTTAACATCTTATATCTATCATCACTTATGTGGTGCTTATAATGCCTTGTGTTGTTGGGTAACTTTTCATATGGGTATAATTTGCTTCTCTTCCTAGAAGGTAATTTCCTTGAGGGCAGATAATTTATCATATTTACCTTCAGATCCTCCTACAGAGACTAGAAGTTTTGACTGATTGACTGATATCCTGATGCTTTTCAATATCCTCTTGATGAGGTAGGGCCATCAGCCTAGTAGTCCAAAACCTTGTAGGCTATCTCCATGTCTGGTCTTTATACCATACCTATCAGTTCCACTCTCAGTAGATTTACCCCTAGACCTGGACTTGACCCTCATCTGGCCATCCAAGCCCTCCTTTTCTTTGGTCCCTAAGTCCACATTAAGGCATCCTTTCGTTAGCCGACCTTCTCCCTGCCATTTTCCCCTAAAAGATGAAGTGGCTATTGAACCACTCAGAAGAAGACAAAATATAGCAAACCATTTTATTTACTAACTAGTAAAGATTTATAGACATTTCTTATCTTTTGAAGGATGCTAGCCCCCATCTCTCTTTGCCCATATTCACTCAGTGAGGTAGGTGGTCTTCATTCTATCTCCTTTTTAGAGAGACAAAGTGACTTGCCCAAGGTCACACGACTAGTAAGAATCAGAGCTGGGCCTCAAACGCTGACCTTGGAGAGACAATGCGGTATAGGAGGAAGGACCCCAGATTTCATTTAGAAGCTCTGAGCTGAAATCCTGGCTCTGCTACGTGAGCTTGCCCAGGGCACACTTTCTCTCTAGACCTCAGTGTCTTTCCCTGTGAAATAAGGGAGTTGGATTAAATCATCTCTAAGATCCCTTCCAACTCGAAATCCTCTGGCTCCATAGCCAGAGTTCTTTGTACTGGACCAGGAGGCCTCAGGAAAACACAGCCTAATTTTCCCTGGGGTCGATGGCCATAGGCTAAACTTCTAGTTTTCACCCACAATTTTCACAAGTCTCATTCTTCTATACAAGTCAAGGGCATGAACACACAAACACAAGCAGTATGCTACTTACACAGTTGTGGCCCTGACCTCCTCACAACGACAACAACAACAACAACAACAACTCAAGTTCCCCTCAAAGAGATTTAGCCCTTTGGCTTCTTCAAGTTTGCCTGGGTGTTTGTGAACCCCTAGCCTCATCCCTTTGTTTTCTAACTGTGGGCATTGATTGGTAAAAGACCCATCTGAATTATTCAAACATTCTCCTGTATTTCTCTGTTTCACAATGACTGCCTTAAAATTTTGAGGCCAGTGATTTTATCAGCTGACCAAATACCCTCCCTAGCAGGAATGTAATTTTTAGACTGCTTCACAGGTTGTGTTTCTGTGTGTGTGTGTGTGTGTGTGTGTGTGTGTGTGTGTGTGTGTGTGTGCCTGCGCGTATGTTGGGGTTACTTTTGAATGTGTCTTGAGCCTCCTGAAAGGGTAGAGAGCTTTTGGCTCTGGTTCTGTAATAGTTGCCTTTATGCTAGCTAGGAAAGGGGATTGGTATAATCCGGCCGGGTGAGATAGTGAATGACCCCACCAAGCTTTGAGCTACCTCCCCATAGGGATTTGTTTGGTCATTTTCCCCACTGAAATCTTGTCGAATTAAACAGCCAAATGCCTGCAACGGAGAACAGGGGAATGCAGACCAATTCAGAAAGAGCTTTGCCACGAAGAATGTTAGAAGTAAAAACACAAGGAGTGAATTACTCAGAAAGGATTCTCTTCATACCTGCCCCATCTCCCGATACCCCAATCTGTCTTTGTGCTTGAATTATGCATCTATTCATTTCCTTCCAAACAGCTCATCCAATTTACCGAAGACCCAGGTTTTCATTTGACACATATAGGACCGTTTTGATGAATAATTCAGTTTGCTGGCCGTCCCATTCCCGTACATCGATCACGCTTGATGGGCTAGAAATCTTATGCAAGTTAACCCTAAAAGAAACCTCTTCCCAATAGGCAGCCTCTGAGCTTGAAGAGAATAAAAGAAAACCGTAACCCAGAGCAACAGGCGTTTTTAAAGTGCTAGACACGGAGATGCCTTTAATCCTGCTGGCAAGGTACATTACATACTGTATTCATTCCCAGGCAACTCCGGGCTTCCTGGGACATTTGTGTTCCCTTTAAGCAGAGTCCTGAGAAGTCCGTGGTCGTTTATTATATCCCCGCAGGAACGATTGAAATCGATTGTTTGTCCAGCCCAAGGCTGCAGAGGAGCCTTCTGGCCCCGAACGGTCCAAGGAAGGGGCAGGGTGCCCGCCGAGGAGCACCCCCCCCAGCACCCCCCACCCCGCTCCCCTCCCAAACAACAGACCAAAGGAGACTTACCCCGAGCGAGAAAGTGCGTTCATGGCAGCAGACAGTTAGCTAGCAAGACCTAGTGCCCCGCTACAACCGCAGGCTCTATCAAAGTGCATGCCTTTCTCCATGTCCGGCGCAAAGCGAACGAACGAAAGCGGCCCGAGCCGGGTCTGTCTCAGCTTCTCACTGCCGAGCGCTCATCCTCAGAGCGGGCAGAGCGGGCGGGCGGCGGCGGCGGCGGGGGCGGGGGCGGGGGCGGGGGCGGGGGACATGGCTCGCCTAGCCTTTGTTTAGGCACCCAGTCTCCGGAATGCCAGAGCCGGCATGCCTTCAGCAAACAGGACACAAGAAAGGGCTCAGCGTCTGGGGAAGAAGCCGAGGGGCGAGGGAGCACTCGGGGGTCTCAATAGGAAATGCTTTCCATTGGCTCAGGAGGTCTCGTTGGGAGCCCAGAGCCCGCCCCATCCCCGGGGCTGCAGCCGCGCTCGGCTCGGCTCGGGAGGCACCAATCACCGCGCGCACGCACCGAGCTGGCCTCCCAGCTCATTGCCCAGGAAAGGCCCTTTGCACAGTCCGGAATTGGCAGCTTAAGTGCCACTTGACAATGGCTAAAGCTTCTTTCCTGGCCAATTAATGGGCAGAGAGAGTTTGTGTGCGTGTCCGTGCAACGGGATTGCCTCATCCGGAGCAGCCTAATGAGGAGTAGGGGACCGAACCGATTCAAAGCACAGAGGGTACTTCGCAGCCCATCTCTTCGGAAAGAAAGAGCGAGGAGAAAGAATGAAAGAAAGAGAAATAGAAAGCACAGAAAGGAGAAGGAAAGAACGCAGAAAAAGAGGGGGAAAGGCCACAAGGAGGAAAAGCACTCAGAAAAAAAGGACGCAGAAAGACTAAGGGAAAGGGGGGGGGGGGCCACGAATGAAAGAAAAGACCGGAGGAAAAAAAGAATAAAGGAAGAAAGGCACAAAACAAGAAAGAAGTTCTGAGTACTTACCGTCTTAAACTTGGGAAGTGCCACCGGTGGAAAAGCACCTCGGTCCCAGTGGCCACATGCACACCTTCCCCAGGAAAGCTCCTCTTCTGAGGCCGGAGGAGGGCCACCCCTCCTCTTAAATAGTTGGCTGAGAGGAAGTCTAATTAGCCAGAAAGGCTCAGGGGCTTTCTAGTGACCAAAGTAAAGGGTATACAGATGAAACCTGTTTAGAATGGAATGATCTCCAGCTATATACTTCCTCCCCTCCAGTATTTTCTGCTGCTATAGGTTGCTGACTGGGTCGCCCACGCTTCTAATGTTATCCTCCCACCTCCTTTCCTCCCTCCCTCCTTGCCTCCTTCTCCCTCCCTTCTGCATCCCGCGCCCCCCCCCCTCCCGCGTTGAACACTGTTATAGAACTTTACCCAGACATCTGCAACTTCATTTCTAGTCTGTCCCACCACCAACCTGGAGCACCCCTCACCCCTCCCCCTTCGCTGGAATGAAAAATTCCAGCCAGGGGTTAGGATGCTTTCTTTCCTTCTCTGGGTAGAGTCCTGCCTCTGGAGAATTGGGAGGATCCTCTGTCTGCTCCTCAAGTGCAGTTTTGCCAATCAGCTGCCTCCCAAATAGGACGTGTTTTACTTTATTTGGCTTTTTCTCTCAACTCTCCCGGGGCTGCTCTCCCTGGGAGTCAAGGCCAGGTCCAGAAGTCATTCTTAGTGAGACTGACACTGACTCTACACCTCTTGACTGATGATAGGAGACACTGCAAAACACTTTGTCGCTTGGTCTCTGCTCCCTCTGTCTAACCCTCTTCTCCCTCTTTCCATTTCTGTCACTAAACATGGGCTACCTCTTGCTCTGCTTCCTCTAAGTCAGGGCTGTCCAAAATACAGCCCGCAGGCCGCAGGCAGCCCGCAGTGCGATTTTATGCGGCCCACCTGTGGGTTTTACTTTTCATGAGCAAAAAAAAAATAATAATTTGCATGGAATGTGTATTAGATGTTTTAATTCCATCACTAATAAATAATCTCGTTGAGGTTAACTTTCTTTGGTGTTTTTAAGCAGTATTACCGACGGAACATATCACATGGAATTTTCAGTCGATCTGAGGGATGCGTCTGTCTGTACAATGCAGACTAGTCAGTATACACCTACCTTTATACTGTTGTGTTGTCGCTTTGTTGTTCTGTGTTTGCTTTTGCGCTTCGTGCCTCCGCCTGTCGTATTGATGACCTGCGTTCCCCCACTTTCTGTTAGTGTACTGTATTTTTTATTCTGGGTGCAGCCCTCAAATAATTATTTTATTTTAATGAGGCCCTAAAATAAGCTAAGGTTGGACAGCCCTGCTCTAAATCTTCCCTTGGTGCTTACTATGTATCAGATCCTACTCTGTGTGCTACAATGTACCCCAAGACGAGTAAAACAGAGACTCCAAACTCCAGCAAGAAGCCCAGAGTAATGACAGTGGATTGTTGGGGTTTGAATCCATGCTCTGCTACTTATTCCCTGTGAGAACTTAGGCAAATCACTCTGGGCTTCAGTTTCTTCCTCTGTAAAAGGCAGGTATTGGATTTAATGACCTCTGACCTCCCTTCTAGGACAACATTCTATGTGCTACCAACATGACCTGTTATAAGGCTCTTACTGAACCTAGGGTGAAGGAAGCAGCATTGTGATGGAGGAAAACATCCAGACAGGACCAGGAGGCAGGAGATTTGAGTTTGAGTCCCAGCTCTGTCATTTACTGTCTGTGTGACCTCATACAGCTCACATTACTTGAGCCTTACTTTCTTTCTTTACCAGTGAAGTAGGGGCATGAGATGGTCAGGTCCTTTGTAACCATAAAAACCCTAAATGCAGTTATTGCAACCTCAGAGGCAACTGTGGGATAGTGGGTAGAGCATTGGGCTTGTATCAGAGAGGTCCAAATCCTGCCTCTAGCTTTTACTAGCTCTGTGTGACTATAGTCAGGTCACTTAATATCTATATGCCTCCATAAACTCCCTATGACTTATTGCTACATTATGGCCTGGTTGCACCTCCAGTGGAGGGAGCTATAGCTCACATAGGTAGTTCCCCAGACCAATGAAATCACAAATCTTCCCTATCATCCTTATTACAGCTTCTTTAGGAAAACAAGACACATGTTTATAAAACTGTTCGGGAACATAGAGTTCAGGAACTGTATGATGGCAAGTCAGCAAATAATGCAGATATTAAGTGTAATGGAAGTATATCTTTGTGAATCGAGCAAAATCTGTGTGGCTTGGAGTAGTGAGAGATTTCAGGGAAGAGGTACCACCTGAGCTAGTAGAGGGGAAGAACGAGCATGGCCCGAGAAGGGGATCGTGAGGAGCTGGAGCTCTCTAACCACCCATGGTTTTGTTAAGGTCCCACTTTAGAGATCACCTAGAGACCTTTACAGAGGAGGAAACTAAGACCTTGAGGGTAGAGACTTGGCCAAGGTCACTCACCTAATAAGTAGTAATGCCCAAAATTAAACCCAGGTTCTCTGGTTCCAAATCTAACTCTCTTTCTCCCTACCTCACCCTAGTTACTTTAATTCACCAGTCATGGACTCTTTCCTGGTCTTTCTGTACTATACCCCTCTGACTTGATGCCCGTTCTCATGGGCTTCTATTCCAGTGGGCTCAAGTCATTTTTTGAATCTCACTCAAGATATCTTAAAAGTATCATTGCAGTGCCACTGAGTCATCAGCTCTTGTTGGCTTGAGCACAGAAATAAAGAAGAAACTGACAGCTACATAAATTGGTCATTATCTTGTGGGGAAAGTCCATATATGCTGCTTGATATCTCCACCATGAAAATGAAAGACATTGTCCCAAGCAATGTGCCCCTACAGACTTCCTCTGGGAACTCAAAGCAAAAATCAGTATGCTATAAGCTTTGTGGCCTTGGGCAAAAAAAAAATCCTTTTCTTCTTTAGGCCTCAATTGTCTTCCCTGTAAAATACAGAGTTGTATCACATCAAGAAATATAGAGCTGATCTATAGTCATATGAAAAAATGCTCAAAATCACTATAGATTAAAGAAATGTGAATTAAAACAACTCTAAGGTAACACTTCACACTTATTAGATTGGCTAATATGACAGAAAATTAAAATGACAAATGTTGGCAGGGATATGAAAAAATAGGGACGCTAATGCACTGTTGGTAGAGTTGTAAATTGATCCGACCATCTTGGAGAGCAATTTGGAACTATGCTCAAAGGGCTATAAAACTTGTATCCCAAAGAGATAATAAAAGAGGAAAAAGACCTTTATGTACAAAAATATTTACAGCAGTTCTTGTCATGGTGGCAAAGAATCAGAAATTAAGGGGATGCCCATTAATTGGAAAATGGCTGAACAAATTGTGGTATATGATTGTGATGAAATGCTATTGTGCTATAAAAAATGATGAGCAGGATGCTCTCCGAAAAACCTGGGAAGACTTGCATGAACTGATGCGGAGTGAAGTAAGCAGAACCAGGAGAACAGTGTGTGCAGTAATAGCAATATTGTACAATAATCGACTGTGAATGGCTTAGCTATTCTTAGCAATACAATGATCTGATACAATTTTGAAGGACTCATGCTAACAAATGCTGTCCACCTCTAGAGAAGAAAACTGATGGAGTCCAAATGCAGAGCAAAGCATACTTTTAAAATTTTATTTTTCTTGGGTTTTTTTTGGTCCGCATTTCCATTTGCAACATGGCTAATATGGAAATGTTTTGCATAACTGCATATGCATAATCTGTATCAAATTGCTTGCCTTCTCAAGTATGGGAGGAGAGGGAGGGAGAGAGAATTTGGAACTCAAAATTTTTTTTAAAGTTTAAATAAAATTTTACATGTAATTGTGAAAAAAATAAATTTAAAAAGGTATCAGAAAAAAAAAGCTATAGAGCTCAAAGGGACCTTAAAGCCCACCTAGGCCAGCTCCCTCATTTTAAAGAGGAGAGAACTGAGCTCCAGAGAGGAGAAGGGGACTTATCCAGGGTCATACAGGGTAGTAAGGAATCAGACCCAGGTTCCCGGTCACCAGATCTGATCCTCTTTCCACTACATGAGGGCCTAGTTGAGTACTAACATCTGTTCCAGCTCTAACATGCTCTAGTCCTAGGGAAATAGTGATCGCCAAAGAAATCTTCACTATATTTATGTCCTCCTCATACAGGCCAACTCTCACAGCTCCTATAGTGCTTTCTGCTGAGTATTGACCTTTGTTTTGCATCCAAAGGGAATTCTTGAAGTGGGAATTCTGTTGCTGCCCAACAGTCAATATTTACCTCTTGAGTCAATAAGTCCAGTGCACCAAGATTCAGTATCTGCTTAATTCCAAATTCACATTCATGCTCTTCACAGGCTCACCATTCTTCTCCCCTGCCCAGCTGAAGTTGCAAAGCTGTGCCCGTGTCCACATTGCTCCCGAGAGCATACGCTGTCTCCTCCACCCTCAGCAGCAGACAGAACTATGCGAGGGTGTGAGTGCAAGGCCAAAGAGCAAGGAGGAAGCTTTCCCGGCTAGAAAGGCCCAAAGCTGATCCTCAACTAAAATAAGCCCTTAAAAACTCAGTTGTTCAGGTCTGGGCATCTGAAAAATGCCTCTGACATGGAAAAGGTCCATTCAAGATCACCTGGGAAGGAGCAAGTGTGTCTTTTGGTATCTCTATGAAAAGGAAGTCAATTGAATGTTGCTTCTGTCAGACTGACTTTGTACCCTCAAATGAGCACCTCACATGACTTTACTCTCCCCTTCAAACCAAAATCAAGCTTTCTTTCTGCCAACAGTATTGACTTCACCCCAGGTGCCAAATGTTCCCCCAGAAACCTGGTGCAGATGGAGCCAGAAGCTCTTTATTCTTGCTCTTGATTTGGACCCAGGTAATGGTTAGGGAGCATGTGGAGCCATTGCATCCTCCAGCTAGAAGAATCATAATCCTATTTATTTCTCTATGCTCTTGAATGAATAACCATGGAACTCATTCATCAGGGCACTTATCCAGGACACACACTGAAAATTGACAATAAGCTGGACTCGGAATTGAACAGAAGGAGTAGATTACTCTGGATTGCCTTTAGGAAGTCATGTAGGGGCAGCTAGGTGGCACAGTGAATAGAGCACTGGCCCTGGAGTCAGGAGGACCTGAGTTCAAATCCGGCCTCAGATTCTTGACACATGTACTAGCTTTGTGACCTTGGGCAAGTCACTTAACCCTGCCAAAACAAACAAAAAACAAAAACAAGGAAGTCATGTAGTACTTTCTAAAGAAATAAATACATTTTGTTCATATTTTTATGTTTATATCGCCTACATTTCCCAATGTATCCCTCTTCCTCCTTCTCTCAGAGAATTATCTATTATAATAAAGAATAAAAAAGATAAGCAGTGTTCCACATCCATAGCCCTCCACTTCTGCACAGAAGCAGACGGAAGTACCTCTTCTTTAAGGCAAAGCAGGATCATTGTAACTTGTGGTTGTGACTATTTTGTTGTTGTTACATTGTTGTATTAACTTTGAATAGTGTTTTCTTGGTTCTACTTCACATCATTTCATGTAAGTCTCCCATGCTTCTCTGCATTCATCATATTCATCTTCTCTTACAGTGCAATAATATTCCATTTCATTCATGTACCACAGTTTGTTTCACCATTCCCTAATCGACGGGCATCTGCTTTGTTTCCAGCTCTTTGCTGCTACAAATATTGTAATGTATATGGGCACTTTCTTGTTATCAGTTGAGGGATGTGCTGAGCAGTGCGATCTCTGGGTCAAAGGGTATGGAGATTTTCCTCACTTTCTCCAGATAATTCCAATTTGCTTTACAGAATTGTTGAACCAACACATAGCTCTACCAGTAGCGCTTTCTTTTGTCTGCCTATTTTTGCTCAGTTCCTTCGTTAATGCCTATTTCCATCTTTTGTCACCATTGCCAGTTTGCTCATACTAAGTGTTTTAACGACCCCAAGCTTCTCCCTGAAAAAAGACCCATCTTTAATAGCAGTATTCTTCCAGTGAGGCTACATGGCTGCAAGTCATGAAATATTATAGCCTATAAGGAATTAAAGCTGATCATCCGAAAGCCAGTGGTAAATAAAACACATGGTAGGCATGAACAGGCTGCAACATACATCCCAGACAAGAGAGAATGCAAAAGAATTGGTATAAAGGATGTTGTCAAAGAAATGTATGATCAAAAGAACTGAGAGACAGAGAGAGAACAACAAAACAAAAAACCAAGGCCTGATTTGTAGTTTGCCAATTTCCTAGGCATACAAGCTCACTCTGAAGATTTAACCATCAGCTCCCTCTCCTGAGCCGGTTTGAACTTGCTGCAGCACAGCTCTGGGCACAGGATCAAGTCTTGGCTCTGCAGCTTACTTGCTGAATGACCTTGAACCCAGCTCTCCTCCATAAAAGAAGGATGCTTGACATTTCATTGCTAAGAACCCTTCCAGCTGAAAGAGTCTAAGTGGCAGAGCCAGAATTTACACCCAGGTCCTGACTTCAAGCGTGGGTCTCTTTCTACTAGAGAACAGCCAAATTAGGCAGCAGGATCTGGTGAACGCCAACAGTGCCCCCACTTCCCGGGTTGGTTATCACCCCTTCTGGTCATAGAAAGAGTAATGAATCATTAAAACAACTCTGGGAGGAAATATGTCTGAACAGATGAGCTCAAGTTTAGGGCTTCTGCCATCAAGATGAAACCAACCACCAGAGTTTGGTATTAAGAATAACTAACATTTATATAGTACTTTCAGATTTGCAAAATACACCAAAACCCGGTCCTGAGGCACAGAGGACAAAGTCACTGGCTCACTGATGACACATTGCACTGAAGCACAAAGCGATTGAAGTGATGTGCCTAAAGTCACACAACGATTTCATGACAGAGCCTGGATTCATACCTGTGACTCTTGAATTCCCAGCTAGCTAAGGTTGGTACCTGAACAGAAGGCCAGACTGGATTAGCTTTCAGGTACCAAAAAAGATCAGGCACTCAGAGTAAGGAGACCTGAAGTCAATGCCTGTCTCTGCAACCATCTGTATGATTTTGGCTATGTCACATTAACTCTTTGAGCCTCAGTTTTCCCACCTGTGCAATAGGAATAATAATGCATGCATTACTTACTTCATGGGGTTGTTTTGAGGAGCAAGTTGGCTAACATATATAAAATCATTTTATAACCATAAAATGCTACATAAATGTAAATTCTGCTCTCCTTCCCTTTCTCCTTAGCAAACTCCTTGAGGGCAGGGACCACATCTTGTTTATTCTTCTATCTTCTTCAGTGCCTAACAAGAGTGCATGAACTATTGTAGGTTCATGATAAATGTTTGTTGGCTGCTCATTCAGCCAAAGAGAAGCCCACAGATTCATTCTCACCTCATACCTGAGGGGTCCAGTAATGGCATTCTGCAGCCCCATTGAACTTGACCAGCCCCTAGGCCAGAATTCTGTACTCACTTGCCACTGGTCCTGCTTACCTGCTGGGGCCTCTTGAATGTGGATCTTCATAGATGGCCTTTTTTAATGACTTCATGTGTTCCTTATATCAGCAGCATGAAGTTATCATGGCTCCCCAAATGTAGCATTTAAAATCAGGAGACAGTCTTCCAGAGGCAGGAGTCCAGAATGAAAGCCATTTGGGCAGGACGTTTTCTCCTTGAGACTGAGTGTTAAAGTATATTTGATTAAAATAAGAAATTGGATTTTTTAAAGAAATATTTTAACTGATATTAAACCTCATTAATTTTATGCTTCGACACACTCTGAATTTAAGTGAGCAAACTGATTTTTAACCCCCCTCAAGTCCTTTAGAAGCATCTATCTGTAGTTTGATAAGATCAGAAACAAAGCTGAAGAATTTATGAGGAAGAAAAGATGGAAAGGACTTTACAGCGTGAAACAGTGAATAGTACCTTAAGAGATAGTCTTGTCCAAACACTTCATTTTGCAGATAAGGAAATCGAGGTCCTGCAGTTTGTTACAGCCTTTACACTTTCTCCTCTAATTACAGTTGATTGTCATGTCCTTCCATCTCATGTCAGAAACTATATACTTGCAGCAAACGAAATAGCTTCCTTTAAAACATTCAATCATTCAGACCATTGCCCTCTAGTAAGTATAAATTGGAGACTTTTGGCTGGGTGCTCACTGAATACCCCTACGTTTGATGCCTGGTGAAGATGTCTGTTTTCAGCGGTCTTTGGCATAGTCAACCCTTTCATCCCATCTCCTCTCTACTTAGATGACCATCACCCTAGTTGAGGCTCAGGCACCCTAGTTTACAGCTCACCTTAACTACTTCAATAGCCTTCAGTTGCTGTTCAATCCCATCCCCAAAACAGCTGCCACAATAATCTTCCTAAAGCACAAGTCCAACAGTAAATCCCTTGCTCAGGAATCTTCACTGGCTCCCTATTTTCTCACAGATAAAATACAAACTCATCAATTGGCCATTTAAAATCTACATTTTGCTCCAGCCCACCTTCTTTTCGTAAACTTTCCGTGCGTCCCCCAAACTACCCTACTCATCGTTCCTGACATTTAAAATTCCGTCTCCTGCTTCTCTACCTTTACATAGGCTCTTCCCCATGTGTGGAATAAACTTTTCGAAGTCTACTTCTTAGAACGTCTAGCTTCCTTCAAGGCTGACATCATGTTCCATGGGAAGACTTCTCTGGTTCCCCTTACTTTTTAATGTCCTCTCTCTTAGTCCTCAAATCGCCTTGCGTTTGTGTGTCGGTTTACGTGTTCTATTCTCCAGTAGAATGTAAGCTTTTTGAGAACAAGAACTAGTTTTTATTTTTGTCCCTGTTATCCCTAGAACGGAGCATGGTACCCTGACTGTAGCGGGCACTTAATAAATTCTTATTGCATGGAATTCTATCCCAAAGAAAACTGGATCTAACATTCCTGAGCCTGTCTTTTATTGACCATGTGTGTGGCCTTGCACAAACTACTTTCCCTCTCAGAGCCTCAGTTTCCTTATTTGTAAAAAACTAGATTGTTTCCAATGTCCCTTCCGAGGTGCCAAGAATTTTCTGGTTTTATAAACTTAATAACAACATTGCCCTTTGAGTTCAGGGTTGCTAGCATTCCCCAAGGAGGCGATCAAAAGCAAAATGGGGAAATTTTCCAATTCCTTTAATATTGAAAATATAATAAACATTTTCCCCCTGAAGCTTTTGCATTTAAGGTTTTTTTAATGGAAACATATTTTAATCTAAAGTTAAATGAAGTTCCTAGCCAATTTCACTAATTCTGTACCCTTAGAACCTCAAGAACAAGAAAATAGACAGTCTAACTGTAGTTTTTTATGACCCATTTGGGCTGTTTCACCATCAAAGTAGCTGTAGCAAGCTTCCTGAGAGCTAGCACTGAGTTTTATAGCTCTTAAAATCCCCTTAGCCCAGAACAGAGCCCAGAACCTTCTCTGTCATAGTTCTGAGGATGCCTGTAATTTTTTCAAGGCTTTTGGTATAAATAGAAAGGTGGGAGACTGGGGTACAAGCAATAATGCACCAAGAAATGTTTAACAACTGCCCTTCCCCCCCAAAAAGTATGCACCGGACACACTTTTAAGTTTAATCTGCATCAACATTTTTTTCCATCACTTTCTTGTCTATACAATTAATAAAACAAAAAATCAAGCCTTGCTTTTGTAGCATTTCCAGGGTATAAATGTATACTTCCAAGGTATAAATGCTCACACTGAAATTTTAAGAAGACAAGCGGCCTCCAGTAAAACCCCTGGATGCCAGTACATTGACCTGGAAAGTACCTGTCTCAGGAGCTGGCTTTTGATGAAATCTCTACTGTGAAATTAGGGTAGTACCATTTATTCCTTTGCCTTAAAAGTAGAGAAACAGAATAGAGTTAAATAAGGCTTCCACTGAACGAGAACTCAGTTAATTGGAGTTTCACCTATAGAATGCTTCCTCCTTAGCCAGATGTGAAAGTTGGACTAGATGAGCCATACAGGCCCACTCGCCTCTAACTTCTGGATCCTTGGGAGCCTGGAGGAAGTTTGTCTGGGGCCAGAGTGGAAGAGGTGGTATATTTGTAGTCGGAGAGTCAGGGTTCTCCTCTGGCTCTCTTAGTTACTACCAATGTGGTCTCGGGAAAGTTGTTTAACTTTTCTGGGCCTCAGTTTCCTCCTTTGGAAAACAAGGGGCTCAGATAATCTCCATGGCTCCTAGAAGATGCTAATGAGAATTATTTCTGGGTTCTTTTGTTAGTGCTCTAAAATTGGCAAAGTACTGTCCTTACAACGGAAGGATATTTTTACTTCCATATTCCAGAGGATAAAACTGAGGCTCTAGAAGAGGTCAGAGGTTCTTGTGAGATCAAGTGAGTGACTTTGAAAGCAAGAAAGACATCAGCAGCCCATTGGACTTTCTGTTGTTTCCCAGCTGCATCCCTCATGGTGTGAATCCCAAGACCCAAACTCATCATTTCTGCCTCTGCTTCTGGTCATCTACTGGAAATGTGAGTCCAACATCCTGTGCAAACTCTATTCTTTACCCACTTTCCCCCCTCCCCACAAAGGGCCACAGTTGGGAGTACAGAAACAAATTCAAATGGAACATTTTCTAGAATTTCTGTTCCCAACTAACTTCTAGGTCTGGGGGCTTCTGGGGATTAGAACAACAGCAGACTCCTTGCTGCTTGGGAGATATTTTACTTATTACTGGGCCAACTCACTGGACTTGATCAGGCCTCGGTTGTTTCATCTGCAGTCTGAGGAGATTAGAATGGTTGGCCTGGGTGGGAGGGGCGAAGGTGGTGGCATGGCGGGACAGCTTTCAGTTTGGATTTCTTTGTTCTTTATTATATCTTATTGATCACATGCTAGGAGCAAACCCTCTATCAAGGAAAAAGGGGAAAGAGAAATGAGGCAATGGCTTGTTTAGGCTTGTCCAGCCAGAATTCCAACTCTGCTAGTTCTTTGTGCTAACAACCAAATGTGTCACCTCCTCCAGAGAAATTTACATTTTAGGAAGGTCTAATGCTTCTCCTAAAGGAATGAAGCGGTAATGGTGGAATTTCAGGCAGCACGGCATGTGATCAAGGGTATTATTTTGGAGTAGTGGCTGCCCTTCCCAGCATCTAGGCCATCACACCAGGTACACAGTCACCTTTTAATAAGGTGGCCCCTGCACTTAGGTAGATACAGCCTGAAGTTTTTCTCTGAATCCAGTAGAAAACCTGTTTTGCCAGATTTTCCTCCCTATCTTTAAGGAGGCAGCTCCCAAGTGTTTCAGCCTTTTGATGCCTTTATCCGGCATGGATAACCTACCAGCCAGGCTCACACTGTCATTCCATTTGAGGTGCTCACCTCAGCCAAGATCCTCAATCACCAGTGTCTGAATTTAGGCCCGCTTTCCAATCCCCTATTGTATTGGATCAGCCTGACTTGGCACCTAGTGGTTATAAACTCTGGCTGATATTTTGTGTGTTGCAATTGCATAACGGAAAATTAAATAGCATCCAGATTGGTGTTGCATGCCTGGAAACTCTAAGAAATTGTGTCTTGAGGATGCTGGAGTTTTGCTAGGTCCTGAAATTTAACATAACACAGGGTTGCTATCCAAGGAGTTTTAATCAGCAGAGCTACCAGTAGGTTTGTGCTACAACATGGCTTCATCAATGGCATGGATTCTTGGCTCAAGATACTAGGGCATTCTAGATTTTTACACTCACCAAACTAATTGGTGTATTATAGCAAAAAAAGAAATGAGCTCCATTTTTCTCTGCTTTCTGTGTTTCCCATCCCTTTAGCCCCATGAGCCATTAAATAGCTCACGTTTCCATAGTACTTTCCATACTGGAAAAGCACTGTCTTTGAAGCAATCCTGTGAGGGAAGATGTTTAAGTGTTATTGTCCCCATTTTATGGATAAGGAAACTGAGGCTAAGTGAGGGGAGATGATTTGCTCAAGGCCGCATAGCTACTAAAGGTCAGAGCTGAAATAGGTGCACTGTGTCCATCCCAAACCACTTCACTACATCACCTGTTGGCTTAGAAAAATCCAAAAACAAAGAAGCAAGCCTCCTACATCTCAGCAAGTGCTCTCAAGTCGGATACCCTGTTCTGTTTGTCCCGTGGCCTTCCAGCCATGGCCTTCTCCAATAGTTAGCATTTGACCTGGGTTCTTTGGTGATTTTGTGCTGTTCTAGAGCCGGGAGGGACCATAAAGATTATCTTGGCCATTTCCCTCATTTTCTAGTAGGAGGAAACTGAGGCCCAGAGATGAGAAGCAACATAACCAAGTTCACACAGCTGCTTAAAGGCCGTGCTGTGACTTCAGGCCAGTGCACTCTACATTATGAAACTGAATTTGATCCAGGTTGATTACAAAAAAGAAGATGAAAATAGTGTAAATACAGTTAACTCCATAGACCCAGACTGCTCCAGGAAAAATGTTTTGGAGAATAAAAGTGGCTATATAATGTAAAGATTCCCAGTTTTCAGCACTAAAATATTATTAAGTATAATTGAATCTCTAATGATTCAGGTATCTTGAGTATCTGAAGATACTTTATCATCTTGAGGAGTCATTCTGAATATTCATTCCTATATTCAACAAATACTTATTGAATAACCAGTGTGTACAAGGCACTATAAGTAAATGAAGACACAAACGAAGTATAACGCCTAGGCTTTATCTCCCGGAGGGGAAACAAGACATGTACCTAATTGTCAAGTTCTGTTGGTTCCACCTGTGATATCTAACCCATTCCCTAAGTCGAAGCAAGGCCAAGTAGTAGATGGTGGCTATGAGTATGGCATGGTCCTATAAAAAGGTGTGTTAAATCTCAAAATAAGATAGCAGTATTTAGTATCTTGCATCTCTGGTGAGGGAAGCTAACGATAACAGAAAGGGACTTTTTAAAACTACATTGAGAGAAAAAGGAGGCTCAAAGGGATAGGAACTGTTCTTGGACTAGAAGGGATAAGGGTAACTAATGAGAGAGAAGGCAGAACTACTCAACTCTGATTTTGCTTCTTTTTTCTCTGCTACTTCCTTCGCACTGGAAACGAGAAAATAAAAATGACCACCTGGGAGTTGATACTTAAGATAAATAGATAGTAAGAGACCATCTAGTTTTTCTTAATAAATTCAAAAGCCATGGCTCAGATAAGCCACATCTGTGGGTACTAAAAGAACTGGTAGATATGATTGTTGAGCTGTTGTCAGGAATATTTTAAAACTATTATTATTTTAAATATGATGTTTATTTTTTGTCATTACAGACGTAAACAGTAGCAAACACGAACATCTCCAAATAAAAAAGAATAGAAAAAGAGGATTATATAAGAAGATGGGAACTGGATTACATAAAGCTTGTTTTTTAAGTAGATAATAAAATTCATCACATTAGTTTTAAAGCTGTCCTGCTTGTCTGTGTCTCTCTCTGAACTTCCTTCTGTCAGTTATATTTGGAAAAGCATGAGGTGAGTGGAGAAAGGCAAATGTCCCAATTTTCCAAAGACGGAAGGGAACAGAGGCCACTAAGCTTGACTTTGATTTCTGAGAAAATTTCAGAATGGATTGTTAAAGAGATGTTTATCAAATATCTAGAAAGGAAAGCAGTGATTGCAATGAATCAGAGTGGCTTCATCAAGAACGGGTCATATCAGACTATCCTCATTTCCTTTTGTGACAGTGATTCTTAAACTAGTACATGAAAACAACGCTGTGGGAAGAGTTTTCCCAGATTTTGATAATGTTTTTGATAAAGTGTTTCATGTTTTTCTTGTGAAAAAGATGAAGAGATGTGGATTAGATGATAATACAAAGTTGGTGGATTCAAAACTCTTTGGATGGCCAGACTGAAAGAACAGTTATCAGTATTCTGTGTGACAATGGCAAGAAGTCTCCAGTAGAGTAACGTGGTGATTTGTGCTTGTTCTTATGACATGGAACATTTTTATCAATGACCTGTATAAAAGCACAAACAGCAAGCTCATCCATCTAATTTGCAGTTGACACAAAGTTAGAGACTGAGAGACAGAGAGCGCTAACATAGGGGATGACAGCATCAGGATCCAAAAGGATCTTGACCAGGTAGCATTGAGCTACATATATTCAGATGAAATTCAGTAGGGCAGTCTTACCTTTAGCTAAAAAAAATAACTTCACAAGCCCAAGATGCAGGAAGCATGGCTAGGCACCAACAGATCTGGGTGTTTAAGCTCAATTATGAGTCAACAGTGTGATGTGGCAACCAAAAAACCTAATATCACCTCGAACTGCATTAGGAGGGCCAGGACTTCCAGGAATAGAGAAGTCATCATCCCCCTGCCCCTAGCCTGACCAGACATCATCTGGAATACTGTGTTCTGCTCTGGACGTCACAGTTTAAGAAGGAAGTCAATAGGCTGGAGAATCCAGAGGAGGGCAACCACAGTGCTGATGGCTGTGTAGGTTGAGGATCAGTTGAAGAAACTGGGCATGTTTAGCCTAAAGAAGAGAAAACTCAGGGACCATGAAAGCTGTCTTCAAGTACCTGAAGGGCTGTCTTGTGGAAGGGGAGATTAGACTAGTTCTATTTGACCCCAGAGGGCAGAACCAAGAGCAATGAGCGGGAGGTGGGCAGGTGCAGAGGCCAATGAAGGCTGGATATCACTTCCTAACAATTGAAGCCATCCGGAAGGGGAATGGCTTGCCTCAAGGGGTGAGGGCTTCCCCTCTCCTTAAGCAGAGGCTAAACACAATCACTTGTGTATTCTTTTGCATGTGGTTTGGACTAGGCGGCTACTGAATTCTCTTGCAGCTCTCAGATTCTGTGATTATGTGAGTTCTTCCCCGCTATTCATACTGCTTGCCCCGCTTAGTTTGCTCCATTGGCACATCATGCCTGGATTATTTTAATAGCACTTTGATTGGTCACCCTGTCTGTAGCGTCAGCCCCCTCCAGCCCACCCTTTACATTGCTACCCAAGTAATCATCCTAACACAGCCATGGTAGCCCTATTCTTCCTTATTTAAAAGCTTATGTTGGTTTCCCATTGCTTTCTGACTAAAGTATAAACTGCCCACTCTGGTGTTCAGGGGCCTCTACATTCTGGTTCCAGCCTTCCTTTCCAGCCTTCATTCATACTACTCCCCCTTGACACTAAGTTTCAGACAAAGAGTACTGTTCTTCTTTCCTGTTATTGGCTTGCCTCCTCCTTTCTATGTGTCTTTGCTCCTTCCTATCTGGAATGAAATCTCCTACCACTCCCATCTCTGGCTATTTCTTCAGTGATAACAGCTCACCCTTCCATAGAGCTTTATAGACAACATCTCATTCAATCCTTACAACAAACTAGTGAGCTGGGTGCTATGCTTATCCCCCTTTCATACATCACAGCCTCAGAGATGGTCAGTAAATTGTCTAGGGCCACACAGCTAGTGAATGTCTGCAGAGGTATTCGAGTCCAAGTTTTCCTGTCCACAGGTCCAGTACACTGGCCACTGGGCAACAACAGCCCCGCTCCAATTCCAGGCTCGACTTGGGTGCCATCTCTCACCGTGACATTGCCACTTCAAAGCCATATCTCACTTCTTATACTGGAACTGCCCAAAGGGAATTGGCCGCCTCAGGAATTAATGGGCATGTGCTCGCTGGACATCTGCAAGTGATTTTCCAAAAGCAGTTACCCCTCTCACCCTGCTCAATAAATTCCAGTGGCACCCTGTTACCTCCAGGATCAACAGGATCAAATAGAAAATCCTCTAATTGGTATTCGAAGCCCTTCCAAACCTTTTCAGTCTTCTTCCACCTTACTCCCCGCCACACATTCTTCAGTCCGGCCGCAACGGCCTCCTTACAGCTCCTCGCACACAAAATTCCCACCTCCATTCTCCATGACTTTGCACTGGCTGTCCCCCATGCCTGGAATGCTCTCCCTCTTCACCTTCACCCCCTAGTTTCCCTGGCTTCCTTCAGAACTCAGCTGAAATCTCACCTTTTGAAAGAAACCTTTCCCAGTCCTCTCTTCCTCACCCCCCCTCTCCCCATTCACTTCCCTCTGAGACTCCCTTCTATTCACACTGTACTGATCTTGTATGTGCAATTATTTGACAGTTGTCTTCCTCATTCAAATACAAGCTCCTTGAGGGCAGGGAATGTGTCTTGTGCCTGGCACATAGCAAGCACTTAATAAACGCTTGTTGACTGATGGGTCTGAGTGACCAATTTTTTATGTTTTAGAGGAGATAATTGTTGAGGTGTAAGTTGGAGCCTCTGAGGTCTCTTTTAACTCTGACATTGTGTGATTGTGTGATCTCTTCCCCAAACTGATCACAGTTATTGTCCATATACCATTCCCTCCTCTGGCATTTAGCACACAGTCCTGGGATGAACTGTCATTGAAACGTTATTTCCCATTTCCTGAGTATTTGAATGTCATGTCTCCCCAACTGGACTGGGAAGTTCCATAAGGGTAGAGATATTGCTCCCTGGTCCTGGGATGGACACAGAGTAAGTGTTCCACCAGACACTTTGAGTATCAATAAAGAGCCTATCAAAGGAACCCCATGTGCTGTATGTCTTTAACACCTGAACCAAGCAATGTAGTCACTTGGCACCCTCTGCCAACAGGAAACAAGGATTCATTTGTAGCCTCTGTGTACCAGTGCGACTTTCAAATTTTAACTTGCTGTGAGACTGAAAGGGGACTTTGGGAGCCTCACACCATTACCAATCTTTTGGACAGCCTCCTGTGTGCTTTCTGGCATCTGTCTATCCTGGCCTTCATCTGGTACAGTGATTCCGCTCTGGCCGTCCAAATGGGCATCATTAATTCGTTCAACGCCTCTGGTTCTTCTCCACTGAGGGCTAATTCATTTTTGAGCTGAGCAACTTGCTTGTGAGTCATTTTTCCAGTTTAGTTAGGAAGAGTTTCCAGTCCTTCCGGACCAGATGGAGCGTCCAGTGCCATCACACCAGAAGCCAAGGGGGATTGCACTTGGAAAAATCACCTCAGTTCTACAAACACCTACTTTGTGTCTTTTTCACTGCATAGGTGTAGCTAAAATGCAACTAAATGAACTCCCAAGGCTCAGGATGAAGAGAGGGAGGAAAGAGAGGTGGGGAAAGAGATGAGGGAGACATGCTAGGAAGGAACCAAAGATTAGGGCAGAATTCAGGCAGGGAAATGTTGCAGAAGAGCAGAAGGGAGAAAGGGAAACGTTGCCCCTTTTAGGAGAGTAACTCTTTTCCTTTCTGCCTCGGAGTATTTCCTAGCCCTGGCAGCACAATCCACACCCCTAGTGTGCCCCTTGTTACCAGGAGAGAAACCTTATCTCCTCCCCTAACCCCAAGGAGCAGGTGTTTCCCAACAAAGCTTTTTCGGGTGCAGGTGGAGCCTCTGGCCTTCAAAGAGGATTTGCTGGATTCTTTATTGCAGTATAGAGGAGAGGAAGAAAAGGATAGAAGAGGGCACTTTTTCTCCAGTAGACCATTGTGTGCCAGAACAATGCAGGCCTCCAAGGCCAAATGGAAACCAAGAACCTAGGGTTTCTGAAGGAACTTGATCTTGGGATCTCTTCCATTGTCAAGTAGGCCAATGACATCTAGCAGCCATACCAGATGTTCCAGGGAGTGGTAGACCAATGACATGGTAAACTGATCTCTGCCCTGTTCTGTTGCATAATTACAAGGAGAGAAAAAGGGTTGGGACCACAGGGGTAAAAAAAAGAAAGCTTACTATTGTGAGCCTGTCATCGGATTTAGAGCTAAAATGCAGTTTAAAGATCATCTGTTCCAACTCTCTCTTTTTACAGAGGAGGAAACTGAGGCACAGAGAGGAGACGCAATTTGCACAAGGTCACACAGGTAGTAATCATCAGAGGTAGAAGTGAGAAAATGAACCAAGGTTTGGACCCAGGTCTTCTGACTTCAGATCTAATGTTCTTTCTATTATACTATGATGCCATCAGCTACCTGAATTCCAAACCCAGGACCTATGAATAAATTTCAAGATTGCATAAAGATTTTGTGTTAGAGCACAGTTAGGAGAATGAAGAAACAGTATCCATGATAGACAGATGTGGATTTATGTAAGGACTGCATGGAGTCTCTTCTCTCTAAAGCGTGGTGTTATTCTAGTCAGCTAGTCACCAGAGAGGACATAATCTAGTAGGAAGGAGCAGAGGAATTTGGAGTCAGGAAGTCCAGGTTCTAGTCTCTATTCTGCCACTACCTCTCATAGTCCCTTTGAAATGGACCCTTGGACCTTTTGGTTCATGTGTACTGTAATACTACTTTAGTATGAGATTCTTCAAAAATGAGTAGTAAATGACTGTCAGTGCTTTCCTGCCACTGATTCTGAATCAGGGATTGGAGGAGGGGATCATAGCAGCACTGTACCCCATTAGCTAACCGTTAGTAGTGGTTGGAGGAGCATCCAGGACAGCCAAGCTGCACCTCTCCGAGGAGCATACCACACTAGCCAGACCTGTGAATTAGCCCTACATGCATTTACATGTAAACCTTCCCATCCAACGTCCTTCACTCCTTCACATCTTGGCATCTTTGTTCCTGTTGTTCTCCTAGCATACCATTCCCTTAACCGCTCCTTTATGCCTCCTCAAATTTCCCATCCTCTAGGGTTCAGCTAAGACTTTACCCTACCGTGAAGCTTTCTGCTGATGGTTCTAGCCTACGCTGGTTCTCACACTTAGAACTTCTACGGCACTTATCTGAATGGTGGAGCTGGAAGGGAATTTATGTAAACTATCTGAGCTACTTAAAACTGTTTGTCTCATAGTATAAATGAGGAAACTGAGATCCAGAGAGGTAAAGTAATTTGCTTAATATTTTGCCTAATGATAACAGGTGGTAAATGGCGGGGCCAAGATTCAAACTCAAGTCTCTGAATCAACATGGTGGAATAAAGGGGTCAGGAAGAACCCAGGTCTTCAACCCCTGTCCCACAAAATTAATAGATAAAATAT
Source organism: Phalanger gymnotis (assembly GCA_028646595.1). Lineage (NCBI taxonomy): Eukaryota > Metazoa > Chordata > Mammalia > Diprotodontia > Phalangeridae > Phalanger > Phalanger gymnotis. The sequence goes on along the minus strand of CM053628.1, from coordinate 17,810,865 downwards.
TACCAAATTGAAAAATAAATAAATATTTTAAAAGGAAAAGGAGACAAAAGAAGGGGAAAAATCAGAGATCCTCAAAAGATAAGAGGACAAAGAAATGAGCAAGGAACAGAAAAAAAACTCCTACAACACAATGAATAAATCCCATGGATTTAAAGATCCTGAAGAGATGCCAGCAAAAAGAAAAACTAACAAATTAACTTCACCAACAGCCAGAGAAAGGAAACTGGACCTAACACAAGAAACATCAAATAGGATAATAAACACTTTAAAGGAAATGAAGCAGGATCTGGTGTTAGTAAAGAAAGATTTGGTGTCGATAAAGAAAGATCTGGCATCTGTAACGAGAAATGTATCATCAGTAAAACCAGAAGGAGATACATTCATAATAAAAGTCACCAACTTGGAGAAAGCAGTGGAAAATTTGAATAAAAGAATGGAATCCAATAAAATTCTCATACTGGAAAGCCAATGGGCAGAAGCAGCTGAAAATGCAGCAAAACAAGATCAAAGGACAGCTTAACTAACAGATAATCTAAGAATCTAAGATTGCCTGAGAAAGACAAAGAGAGAATCTAACCAACATTTTTAGGAAACCACTTAAGAATATTTGCCAGAAATAGTAGGATCACAGGTCAGACTGAAAAATGAAATGACTTAAAAATTAGTACAATTAGATTCGACTCACCCAGACACATCACTATCCGACTTCATAGCTTTGTTGATAAAAGGAAGACCTGATAATCAGCTAAGAAGAAACAACAGCTACCCGCCAATGTACCGCAATTAGAATCTCACAGGATTAGTCATCCTTCACAGAAAACAGAGGAAAAAGTTAGAATGTGATTTACACAGAGTGATAGGAAATCAAACCATTTCAGAATCTCCTACCCAGTTAACTAAGAATACTATATGAAAACAAAAATATTTTTTGATTCCTTAAAACATTCGTACATGAAAGAGAAAGCCTAGATAGACCCTTTGATAGGCAAATTAGCCTAGGAATAAACCCCATAGAGTCTAGTAGTAAGTGTCAGAGGGGAAATTTGAACACAGGTTCTCAGACACAACTAAACAGCAAGGACAACAACCTCTGACTTATCATTCTGCCTCCCAAGAAGTCCTGAAGAATCCAAGGATATTGGGAATATTTCACAAGCAAATGAACACTGACTAGGAGGAAAAGCTGATTAAATAAAGTACTAGGAAGAGAGTTCGTGTAAATATTGTACAGAGTTGGAAAGACAAGGAAAGTTACATTACTCAGGAGTTGGAGGAAGAATTGGGTGGAGCATTTATGACAAATTTATCTCAGAGCCAGCAAAATCTAGGAGGAGTAAAGATCTATAAAGATCTCAAGCTTTGGGGTGATAGACTAGGGAAGGGGAGCCCATGTAAAAATTGCATAGTGCTAACAAAACAGCATGGGACTAGAGAGACCAACAGCCATCTTCAAGGGGTGCAGGGGCAGACTCAAGAAAGGACAGCCCAAAGACAGAGGAGTTGGCAGAGTGTCCCCCTAGGCCCATCCTAGAGGACTGTCAAAGTAGCAAAGACTGACTCACAATACATGCCAAGCACCGGGGAGGTCATTTTGCCTGACAACTCAAGGTCACAAATGGACTTGGGGAAAATGATTGGAAAGGGATCAAAAACTCAGTGAGCATATAACATTCATAGACCTGATAATACAAAATACGATCAAGAAGAAGGTAGACCTCAAAAATATTGAACAAGTCGAGTCCTAGAGAGTGAGTGATCTTAAGAAGGACATTATTGCCTAGGATAATAGATTCAAAACTGGACTGAGAGCCAGGAGGCCCAGAAAGGTTAGGTGATGAACCTTAGAGGTCAAATATTTGAACCTTCTTACTTAATAGAAGAGGAAAATGAGGCATAGGGAGGGAAAAGGACTTGCCTAAAGTCATTACACTATGATAGAGTTGAGGGAGGTGGAGAACAATGGAAGCTAAATGCTTTAATATGTGGGGAAAGCTATAAAGTTAATTGAATCAGCGTAGAAACTGGGAGGGGAGGTTGTTAACCATGGGCGGGTGTTGGAATGGCTCTATAAGGAAAGGACCATGGAGGAGAAGGCATAAACATTTTTTAAAAGCTACAGGGTTGACTGAACTCATCTAGAAGCTAAAGTTAGTACAGTGGTTGTGTTTGTAAAGACATACATCAAATTGGATCTAGGATACTTAGAGTGTCAGAGTCAGTGTCAGTATGTCAGTAATAGAGTCTAGGATTAGACTAACCCAAGGGAAGCAAACAATTCCCTAACTAGTTGAGTGAGGGTAAGGGCAGAAATGCAGAGAATAGTTCACTTACAGGTGTAGTTATGCCAGGAGAGGAGGCAGCCTATCTCCCAGAGTCCAGCCATCAACTTCAAAGGGAATCATGGATGGGAGGAAGATAGGCCTTGAGAGAAGGAAACCATGATACTTGGCCTCTGGGGCTGGTGGCTTGGGGATGGTTGTGAGGCATAGGATAGCTATAGTTTGAGAAAGGAAAAATGTCCCCCAGATGGTCAACTCTTGCTAGTTATAGCTTTGGAGTTAAAGTTAGTCTTATATTTTACTGGTAAAACAAAAAGCATATCCCCCACAGTGCCTGGAACTCAAGTACACAGCTAAAGAGAAGACCAAGAGATACAGCTGGTGTCAGGCTTTAACATGATAGCATGCCACTTTAGGTATAACATGATGGCCTAAGCCGGGGGTTTAAAATTTTCTTGTATATAATGAACCCCTTCTCAGAATAACTTTTTAAATGATCAAAATACTTAGGATTACTAAGGAAATCAATTTATTGAAAAAGGATTATCAACATATTTTTTAAAACCAAATTCACGAACCTCAGATTAAGAACCCTTGGTACAGGAGCTAATAACTGCAAGGAACCCACACTCTTCTTCAGGTCCCCAAACAAGTCTTAATTCCTGCTCCCTATTCCAGGCCTTGAGGGGAGCAGCCAAGGTCCCAGGGAAATCCCTACAGTCTCTAAAATCAAAGAGTTGGCTGAGTGCAAAGACCTGATGCAGCCTGAGTTTCTCTCCTTTCTGCACTGTAGGGGAAAGAGAGAACTCAGAACCTACCAGGGCTGTGGCCAGGACAGGAATTTCCCCTGTGAGCCCTGAAAGAGTCAAGGAGAGGAAAATCAGACATTTTGAGTCTGCCTATGCAAATCATCAGACCTCAGTGATCTGTGTCCCAAGGGTCTAGAGAATCATGATCGTACTGAGAGATGGCGGGCAAAGAGCTTGAAAAATCTGAGGAATACCAGAGGAGTGAATAAACAAAAGGGAAAAGGGAGTAGCAGCCCCATCAAAATAAAGGAAAATGGCTGCTGACAGATACCAGCTGGCAGGTAACGTCCCAGGGCCGAGATAAACAAGTCGTCCATCCACAAGGGATAACTGAACCGTCAATAATAAGGAACACAGCTTTACCAGGGGCCCATCATGCCTTATCACACAGAGTGCTTCATTTGAAGAAAACTCAAGAGATATCGCTGAATGTATGTGAAGAACTCAACAGTGCCTCTGAGACCTCAAAACCCACAACACGTTGACCAAGAGGTATAAAAGCACTTTGGCCATAGTGATGCCAAAGAAACCACCGTGGGGCATTTGACCATTTGTTTATTTCTATTTGAAGAGAATACATCATTCCTCTTATGGACTTACCCCCTTTGGCTTCTTTAGGTCCTGTTCAATGTTGATGTTTATTCAGGGAATGGCTCCTCAGACAGGGGACAGAAGAGACCTTAGAGCAGAGAGCTTCACCTGGGGCCCACTGGAGCCTATGGATAGATTTCAGGAAGTCTGTGAATTGAGATGGGAAAAAATTTCATTTTTATTTTCACTGACTTCTAACTGAAGTTTAGCATTTCCTTCAATAATTTAAAAACATGATTCTGAGAAGTATTCCATGACACAACATAGATGAAGAAGTGCTGCCTTGGAGCGTAGAATGTCAAAAGCACACAATATTAGATCTAGACTATTTAGGCCCCTCTCTCTTTTTACCGATGAGGAAACCGAGGCCCAGAGAAGGAAAATGACATGCCCAAAGTTTACGCAGTGAGTTAGCAGCAAAGCTAGGATTAGAATTCTAACTTCCTACCTCCCAATCATTGCTTTATCTGCTAAATTATACTTCTCTTGAATTTCCTTAGCCAATTAAGAAATGGGGGTGGTGATAAATAACGCCCCTCATGTACACACTTCTCTTAGCCTGGCCCACACTCAGGGAACCTTTACTGTGGGGGATCCCTGGGGCCAAGAAGTTATCAGTTTCCTGAGCATCCTAGAAATCAGACATAAGAAGAAACTTTTGTTAATCAAATGTGTACAACTGTGCGTACCACTCAAATTTATGAACTACCTTTTTTTTGTTTATGAAAACAAAAAGGTTTATGATGGTAGTTTAGAGAGAAATCATTGCCACTGAAAATTACAGAAGGGTTATACCCAACATAAGAGCTAGCATTTATATATCACTTTAAGGTTTGCAAAATGTTTCACCAATATTATCTGATTTTCTCTGGGTTTTTAAATAGTCCAGACGTTGTGATCGATGCAGATTATGCAAAGAGACTATGTATGAACTATCTTTTCAGCAATAGACGAATATTCCCCATAGTAGGAGTTGTTATTCGTCATTCATTTTCAAAGAGGACCAATGATATCATGGGGTGATGTCTTGACTTGCACGTGAATTGGATTTCAGTGAGACAGAGCTACACAAAGTCATGGAGTTCACGCTCTCTTCCATAGTCATCGAAGTTCAGTGGCAGGACAAAAGGCAAGACAACTGGCAATAGGCCCAGGATGCAGTGAATGACCTTGCCTTCTTGGATGTGTGACCAAGCTATAAGTACTCCACAGCACCTGCTTCAGCCGCCTTTGTAACAAACTGTTCTCATTCCTCCACTCTGCCAGGGGGAATCTTCACATTCTTGGGGTAGACACCCCACTAACTCACCAGTGGGTTTGAGGCTCTAATTAGTAGGAGTCCTAGGCACTGATAGCGGAAGCGACTTGCCCAGGGTCACATATCAAATCGATTTCCTTGATTGAATATGCAACAGGTCTGTGATTATTGTGAGTCCTGTCGTGTGAATTCCTTCTATCAGATTCAACCCAACCATGACTTACTAGATAAATCCTAGCAAGTTGTCTAAGACACATAAAGGCTCAATGACTTACCCAGCATCACACAGCTAGTAAGTGGCAGAGATGAGATTCACACTCAGGTCTTCCTGACCAAGCCAATAGCTTTATCCGCAGGTGTGCTGGAGCCAGTTCATGCTGGTTCATGAGAGCCAATTGTGAAATTTGCAGTGTGAGCTTTTATGCCTCACAAATTAGATGCTGTAAACCAGGGCTCAATCTATTATTGTGTTGATTGCCTAGACTTAAGAAAGTTATGGAGAAAATGTTCGTGTTGCGGATTAAACTTCAAAGTGTATCTAGCATACATTTCTCTCTCTCAGAAAGCTGGTTGTTAAACGTTTTCCAGCACATCCCTGGCTCCGTTAACTATGGCTGCTGCCATTGCTCTTAATCTTTCAACACTCCCTTGTCTATTATGATTCAACTAGAATATAAAGTCAAAGGAGAGAACCTAGAGAAGCCAGAGCCTACTGCAAACATTTGAGAGTTTAAGAAGATAATGAGCTTGCTAAGACATTGCTGACTCTATATGTGTGTGTGTGTGAGTGTGTGTGTGTGAGTGCATGTATGTGTGTGTGTGTGTGTGTGTGTGAGAGAGAGAGAGAGAGAGAGAGAGAGAGAGAGAGAGAGAGAGAGAGAGAGAGAGAGAGAGAGATCCTCAGAGCCCATTTTGGCAGCAATTGATTGCATCTGTTCATAAAAAAGCTGTCAGAGGAGAAATCTTTCAAGTACTCCAGCTTTCCCAGAACCGCTAGGTCTACTTGCCAGGTTAAACACCATTCGAGGATCATAGGTTAAGAGATTCAGAACTAGAAGGTACTTCAGAGACCAACTAGTCCAGGCTCCTATTTTACAAATGAGGAAACTGGGTCCCAAAGAGAGGAAGGAAGTTGCCTGTGGTGGCAGTGCTGCTTCTCTGACTCAAAATCCAGTACTGTGACTGTGAAAGTCATAGTAAAGTCGGGATATTAGCAGTCCAGAGGGAAGAGGGATGACAGCAAGCTTTTACAAATGTTCTTGCCTACTACAAGGCTTCCTCAGTGAGGCCCCTGGACACTCAAAAGAGATCGTCCCAGCAACACACATAGGAAAAACTCAAATAGATGAAGATAGCATATTGCCCAGTTCAGGATTCAGGAGGAAGGGCACGCATTTAGGGTTAGGGTTGAAATTAGTCCATCCGTAATCCATACATACCAAGGACAGGCATTGCAGATGGCGGTAGGCTAGACCTCAAATAGGAGAGTGGGTTGGATTGCACTTGGGAAAATACATAGCCCTATAAGCATGTCCCTACTACAAAAGTCCATTTAGTTATCATCAATATTCTTCTAATGGTGCTGTGTGACTGTGAATCATGGAGTGCTATGATCTCTAAAGGTTGCCTATTACAGGTAACCTGAGGGCAATGGAAGGACGTCAGATGAAATATATCACCCTAAATGAATGATTAAAAGAAGTGATGTAAAAGGATGTGTCCCAGGGAAAGGAGATCAGTTAGGCAGGCATTCCATTTCTATTAGTATTCACAAAATATCAGAAGAACCAATGTATGGCTTTCTGTATATTGGGTGGATCCTCTTGACACTTAAGGGAACACATGGACCAGAATCCCACAGGATGAGAAGGAATGCATATGGTGCCTTCTTCACTGCAGCCCAGGGTAATGTTTCCATACCCGTGTGATCATGGAGCCATTGAAGCATTTGAATGTTGATAGCCGTTTTGAACAGCAAGGCAAATTGGGGCACTTGATGTAACGGTGTCACTCTACAGGAGGTTGATTCATCAGCACTTTCCTAGTCACTAATCTGACTCATTTTTAGCATGATGCTTCTTCCATCCACTCTCACCTTTCAAAAAAGCTTGTGGAAATGGCCTGACCTTCATTGACATTCCAGTGTCTGGAGTCCAATTTTTCTTCTTGTTTAGAAATGAAGGCTGAGCATGTACCCTATCAGACTCTTGGATACATTTTGGCATTGATTGAAAATGAACTCAGTCCCTGGGAGCAATCCTCAGCCAGTTTGATTTTACTTTTGGTCTTTGTCTCTTGTTCTTTCTTTCCAGCAAATGTTTGTATCTCTGCTCTCTCTCTTTCTATGCCCAAGTGTTTGGCCTCTTACAGATCATTTAATCCCCAAATACCTTTCACCCAGAAGAAAAAAAGTCTCTTAAATAGCTGACATGGACAGAAAGAGACATATTATACAACCTGTGTCCTTTAATATAGTCAAGGGGCGGAGTAGGCTGCACCTAAAAAATGCTGGCTGTGATTTTAAGAAATGCAAAAAAAATTTTTACAGGAGTTATAAAGAAATGCCCTGAGGTGGCAAGGAATTGGCATTCCTAGGCCAAACCCAGACATACTCTTAGAGATACTTTTAATTTAGGAGAACTCTGTGCCTGACTCAGCTTGGGGGATGGGGCATCAGGGACCAAAATACAGGTCTCCTGACTACAGGCTTACTATTTTTTCTACTTTAATACAACTTGATCCTGTTTCAGATCCTTCTCCACCTCATCACCCCCATGCATCTTCAGCTGGACCTTTTCCTGGCCTATTCAGCATGATGTAGTGGAAGAATGTTGTTTTAGTCTGAAGAACTGGGTGTAAATCCTGGCACCCTTATCTTTGTAACCTTGGCCAAGTCACTTCCCCTCTCTGGGTCTCAATTTCCTTATTTGTACACTGAAAGAATTGTACTAAATGATCTCCAAGGTACTCTAAAGGAGCTTCTTTCAAAGCTCAGCTCAGGTGCTGTCTCCTATACAAGGCTTTTTTGTTCACTGCTCCCACACCAATTATTATCTCTCCCACCTTGACATTACTTTATAACTTTGTGCATATTTTGTATTTATTCATTTACCCAAGTATAGTGCAAGCCCTTCCTGTGTGACTCAAAAATCATTTCACTCCTCTGGGTCTCCGTGTCCTAGTCATGAAAATTACTTGGGTATATGAAATGACTGCTGATGTTCCTTCTATTTCAAAATCTATGATTCCATAATCTTCCAGAGCAGAGACAATTTCATTTCCATCTCTGCATCCCGAGTGCCTAGTGTTCCTTACACATAGTAGGGCTTGTTGAATTGAATTGCAGTGCCTTTCTCATTTAGGAGATAGCAGATGGGGGAGGCATGCAGGGAGGTTATATTGCAGCTACACTTCAAAAAGGTTTCTAGGCTAGTTCTGGAAACAGAAAGAACAACTTCACTGGACAGATCAAGGACACCTACTGCAAAGGGAGCCAGTGAGTCTGTTTTTCAAGAATGTAGGAACAAGGAAAAACTACCAGAAAGACAGGGTGTTTTTTATAGCCAGGCTGGAAACCTTTTCTGAGTGATTTAAAGAGTTCTCCAATGAACCATGGCCAACTTGGGATTAAAATCAGAAATAAATACTGAACTCAGACGCAAAGTGTTCTCTCGACTGCTTGCTTTTCAGAAATCTGTAACTGGTCTGATTTGAGTCTCGTGGAGACCCGACCTGCTGTGCAGTCAAGGAGATGACCTTTAAAGAAGTCATTTGTGATTAAGTAAGGACTTGGGCTTTGTATTTCAGCCCATCTCACTCCCCAACCCACCCCTAAGACCTCAGTGAACTGGCCCAGTTGGTAATATTATTTTAATGCCTCAAAAATGGAGAACCCAGTATGTTTTGCAGGACAAGATGAATGCATTCAGTTTGGGGTGCCACGTTTTAGGAGCACATACAGAAAGAGGGGACCAGAATGGTAAGAACACTGGAGGCCATGTCATAGAAAAAAAAATATATTGAAAGAACCTAATAGGCCACCCCAGTCCTTAAGAGTGGCTGTGATGCATTAAAAGGGTTTCACCAAAAGCTTAGGCAAACCAGTAATGCACACAGCAATAGACCTTTATTATCTCGAAATTTGACTCACACCAGGGAAAGTTCAGTGTCCAAAACAAAACAGATGAGCAAGGGCAACAAGGGAAGAGTTCTACCGGGGCAGTTGCTAGGACCTCTGATGGTCTTCACAGTGTTTGAGAAGGAAGAAAAAGGGCTCAGTTATGGACCTTTAGAGAATCTTCCCTTGGAGTTAGCACAACCAACCCCACTGAACTCTCTATCACTCTTCTTAGCTGGCTCATGAGAGCTTAGGATCATAGATTCAGCAATGGAAAGGACCTTAGAGTTCTAATCCAGCCCTCTGCCTACAAACCCAGCACCCTTTCCACCACTTGAGTCATGAAGGTCCTTGGTTTTATAGGTCTGAGGCTACAAGGGCTGACAACCTATGCCAGCCATTGTGGTTTGCCTGGGTCTACCTCTGGGGAAACCTGACCTCTTGTTAGAGGATTAGGTTTCCCATTCTCACATTTATTGGCTCAGTAACAAACCCCTGCCCCCGTGTCCTAAGAACATGCTAATTACTGTAAAAGTTGGGGCTCATGTCTGGGTCACCCCAAAGGGGAAAAAAGTAAATGCACAGCATGAGTCAAGTGTAGGACGAGTGATTTATTTCAACTTACAAATTGTAAGAATTGTAGCATATGTTACCAAAATGATTTAAACAGGATTCATTAATATAACCTGTAACTATACTAATGATAGGCAGGGAGGCTGGAATTTAAGCTTCATTAAGCCGTAGAACAATTTGAAAAGCTTCTCGTTAACCATTGAACATTTCGCCTTGATTAGTATTATTTTTGTATTAGTATTATACAGCCAGTTATCCAAGTAAATTATCCAATTTAAGTACCTGTTGGTGTCATAGCCAAGCTGCGTATTCCTCTTGCTGCAAACTTCTGCCTGTTCTTTCCCCTGCAAATGAATTATTGCCACTCAAGTAGATGGAATTGCCACCGTTGTCCTGGTAGATGTGTGTCAGAAAATGGTGTTGTCATTGCAGCTGTAGACTTCTAGGCCTCTAGATCTTCTAGACCTTAGCTATCTGCTCAAAGAAAAGAAGTAAAAAAGGCAGGAGCTGCCAGGGAACACAACCTTATCTACTTGTGGCCCCCAGCATCAAGCTACCACTTGGGCAGGGTGCAGAACACTAGGGCCAGAGAAAGGACCCCGTCCTTCCTGACCACTCAATGAGGAGAGGAGGCACCATCACTTGGGGAGGGGGAGAGGGGAGGAGTTCTCACTCACATGAGTCTGGATGCTTTCTTGTCTCTCATGTAATAAGCAGGCAGACTCTAATGTAAAAAGCCTCGCCAAGCCAGATAGGGAGTAGAGAACGACAGATGAGATTTTCTAGAAAAGGGCCAGAAAAGGTTGTATGTCCAGTGTCCAGAGCAGAAGTCTATAATAAAAGAGCATTATAATCCTCAGAGAGGGCCATAGGCTCTAGATCTTTTTTGGCTAATCTAAGTCCAAACCTCATCTGTTCAGAGTTGCTTTCTATAAGTAACCTTCTAAGGCTTTGCTAAAGATGTCCTAAGTGATGTTGTCATGGTCTTGTAGAGAGTATTCTTTGAGCAAAGGCTTTTTAGTATCGGTAAACTTGTCCCTGACTTTGAGCCTAAGTTTGATTTTCCTCCCAGTTTTGGCCCATTATTTCTTTTATATGCCTTTGGTTACTTTAACCAGGGAAGTGGTTCTATGGATTTACCAGCTCCTCTAATGATTACAGCATGCAAGATTTTGTAGGTGTTTCTAATTTTCAGAGCCTTCCAGGAAAGTAGCTGCTGAAACTCAAGAATTAAGAAAGATAGTTCAATGCAATGAAAAACACGCTGGGCTTGGAATCAGGAGCAATCAATTAATAAGCATTCGTTAAGCACTGTGTGGCACTATGTGCCAGGCATTGTGGCAGATGATGGGAATAGAAGCACAAAGAATGAAACAATCTCTGATCTCAAAGAACTTACATTCTAATGGGAGGGGTCAACAAGTATATACATATATATATATATGTATGTATGTATATATGTATATATATGCATGATAATAATATAAATATTAAATATAAATATATAAAATATGAATAAATACAAATTTATACAAGGTAGTTTGGGAAGGATGTCACTAGCAGTTGGGAGGATCTGGGAAAGCTTTATGGTGCTTGAACTGTATTTCAAAGAAAGAGAGAGACTTTGAAGCAACTATAAGGATGGAGTACATGCCAGGGATGTGAGATGGTCTCTGCAGAGGCACAGATATGAGAAAAGGGACGTTGCGTGTGATAAAGAGTGAGAAGGCCACTTTGGTTGGATCAAAGAGTATAATCCAAGGGAAGCTGGAATTCCAGGGAAGCCAGAAAAATAGGCTGCGATCAGGTTGTGAAGGACTTTATGGAGTTTATATGTTATTCTAGAAGTAAAGGAAGTCCCTAGGATTGATTGAGTAGGGGAGTCCCATGGTCAGATCTGCACTTGGGGGAAATGACTTTGACAGCAACATGTGGGATGGACTAGATTGGTCAGAGTCTCGAGGCAAGGAGATTAACTAAAAGTGGAGCTTGTTGCAATAATGTAGGCAGGAGGTGATGGGAGCCTAAGGTGGTAGCTGTGTGAGTAGAGAGAAGGGCTTGGATATGAGAGATGGGGTGAAAATAGAAATGTCAAAGATTTGGCAACTGATTAGATATGTTGGGTGAGAGAGTGAGGAGTCCAGGGTAATGCCAAGGTTACAAAACTGGGAGACTAGAATGGTGGTGGTGCCATCACCTCCTATGGTGGGTGAAAGACAACATAACTGAGGAAACAAAGCTTCCAAGCATATCGACTTGTTATTATTTATTAATTCCCACAATTCCCTCATGCCCTAGGCAAAAAATAGAGCAGTTTGGAAGTGGGAACAGTTTTGAGGGAAAGATAACGAATTTAATTTCAAACATGTTGATTTTAAGATATCTTCAGAACATCCAGTTTGAAATGTGCAACAATGACGTGTAGCCAAAGCTCAGGGAAGAGAGGCTGGGGCTGAATGAGTCATTGGCATAGAGATAGTAGTTAAACCCAGAGGAACTGTTGAAATTACAGAAACTATAGAGGGAAAAGAGAACAGGGCCCAGGCAAGATTCTGGAGGAACACCCACAGTTAGGGCATATGATATAGAGGGTGATCTAGCAAAGGAAACCTGGGCTGGAGGCTCTGGCCCTAGTTCACCGCATTGCGCCACAGCTTTCTCATCTGTAAAATCTGGATAATAAGGCTTTTATTGCCTATCTTATGGACTTGTCATGAGAGCCAAATGAGATAAAAGTACTATGTAACTCTGAAGTCTCACATAAAACTAAGCTATTATTAAGTAAGCACTTATTGGAGATCATAGCATTCAAAAGAAATGATCTCTAGAACTCAGTTTCCTCATCTGTAAAATGAGGGGTTGGACTAGATGGCTTCGAAGGTCCCAAACCGCTGCTCCTGTGATCTAGTCCAGCCCCCTCATTTTAGAGATAAGCTCACTGGGATCCCAAGAAGTGAAGCATCTTTCACAAGGTCACACAGGCAGCAGAGTTACAGTTGAAACCTTGGCCCCTGACTCCAAATCCAGCATTGTTTCTCCTTTGCCACCCTGCCTCTTGCTGTCTTTTTTTAGTGGGATAAGTGAGGGAATACTATTCATAGTCTGTCAAAATGGCCTGAATAAAAGCAAATAACTTGTCCTTAAATCCAGGCAATTAGAGAAAGCACCCTTGATGCTGTTCTCTGCTAAAGGAGCTCTAGCCAGCTTTGACCCTTTGCTGCTGGCCTGCTGCTACTTGCATTCTTGCTGTTGCAGTTTTTCTGGGACACAACCCAGCATTAGGACCACTCTGCCTGAAGAACAGCTAATAAGGCTACTTGTTTACCTGAGAAACGCAATAGCCTTTCCCTACCTTCCTTTCCTTAAGTGAACTTGGAAAAATTGTGGCATCTAACATTTGGCACCTAACAATGAAAAACCAACAATTTTTGGCTGCTTTTCAGCAGTTTCTGCAATGTAGGATTTTAGAATAGCAGCTGAACTTGTTTTAAATAGTTCTGAGAACAATAGAATTATAGGGGCATTCTAAGTGAGATAGTGTGATATCATGGGAAACACTGCATTTGTTGTAGGACCATGGATAAGTCATCTGACTGATTCAGGGTTCAGTTTTCTTCTTTGTAAAATGAAGGAATTCAACGCAATGAGTTCCAAGGTTGCTTCCAGCTCTAAAATCCTATAATCCTAGGAGGTAACATAGTCCAAAGCCTTCATTTTTTAAAGGGCAGAGAGGGGAGCTTGTGTAAAATCTCACAGCTTCTAAGTGGCAGAGCTAGAATTCAAACTCAAGTTTTCTGGTTATTCTATACCACATCATGTGTCTTCCTTGGTCTCACTTTTTCTTTCCCTTTGACTCAAACCCATATGTAGCCAATTATGTCTCAGGCTGAATTTGCTTGGGCTTTCTCCCACTGGACAGTACACATAACATCCATTTTCCTAGACAAAGCTGTGCCCTGCTTTCAACGAAGAAGACGTTCACTACGGTGAGGCTGCCAACTGCTTTTGTCCTCTGGCTATCCAGCTTTGGGTGGGCACAGTGCTTGCAGCGCTTCCTTTATCTAAATGAATAGAAATGTATAAATGTATAATTAAACAAATATAAATCTTATAAATGGAAAACCTATATTTCATCTTCAAATTGTAACAGGCAGCTGGTGCTTAGGTTCCATGTGCAATCTTCACGTGAAAGAAACTGGGGAGCCTGCTGCCAGAAAGGTATAATGCTGTATGATGGAAATGCCCTACTCCCTAATTTGGAGCAAGTGCAGTCTGCTAATAACCATTATGTGGTTAAATGATGAAATCATGTAATCATACTTGTGTGTGAGTCAGGTAACCATCACATAATTACATGATAAAGAAATGGGCTGTTGGTAGAATGTGTAGTACAAATTGGAGTGCACTGGCCAGCAAAAGTAAGGCCTTACTTAGGGTTGGCTCTTTCATGCCTACCTGCTGTTCAGGTGAGAGAGATGTTAATTATGTAAAAGGAGGATCATTGAGACTTCCCCATTTGAACCCAACAAATGGCCTGTGAATATGAGCCTTTATTCTTTGCCTCTTTATATTTATTCTGTCTTGTTTTTAAATGAAAGAGCACTAGAGATAGCTATAACTTTGTGAGTGTGATAAAGTAAGGATAAAGTACCTCTTGAAAGAGATCACAAAAATTAAAACTCACAAGAATATTATAACCAGATTCCAGAGCTCCCAAGTCAAGTAGAAAATATTACAAGCAGCCTGAAAAAAACAATTCAAAGATCATGAAGCCACAGTCAGAATCACACAAGATTTAGTAGCTTCCACATTAAAGGATCAGAAGGCTTGGAATATATTTTAGAACATGGAGCTGGGATTACAATTAATAATAACCTACCCAGTGAAACTGAGAATAATGCTTCAGGAGAAAAAAATGGATTTTCAATGAAATAAAGGACTTTCAAGCACTCCTGAAGGAAAGAACAGAGATGAACAGAAATGATGCCTATAACTCCTAAGATCTTTCTCATTATTAGGTCACCTAAAGGGAGTATACATAGACAGAGGGCACAGGTGTGAGTTGGCTATGACGGGTTGATTATCTAAAAAAAATGAAGGTGTGAGAAAGATGGATGCACTGGGAGAAGGAGGAAGGAATAGGTAGAATTGAGTAAATTATCTCACATAAAAGATGTATAAAAGAGCTTTTGGAGGGGAAGATGGGGATGTGGCAGACAATGCTTGAACCCTACTCTCAGCAGAACTGGATAAAAGAGGGGATAACCTACACAGTCACTTGAGTAGAGAAATCTAGCTTACCCAACAGGGAAGTAAGAGGGGAAGGAGATAAGAAAAAGGGGAGAGGCTGATAGAAGGGAGGGCAGATTAAGGGAATCAGTGGTTAGGAGCAAAACAGACTGTTGAGGAGGAACAGGATAAAAAGAGAGAGAGAAGGATAAATAGGGGGAAAACAGGATAGAAGGAAATATGCAGATATTAATCATATCTGTGAATGTGAATGGTATGAACTCACCCATAAAACAGAAGCAGATAGAAGAATGGATTAAAAGCCTGAATCCAATAATGTTATTTACAAGAAACACATTTGAAACAGAGACACACACACAGAATAAAAATAAGGAGCTGGGGCAGGATCTATTATTCTTCAGCTGAGGTTAAAAAAATGAGGGGTAACAATCCTAATCTCAGACAAAGCAAAAGCAAAAAAAAAAAGAGATAAGCAAGGAAACCACATTTTTCTTAAAAGTACAGTAGACAATGAAGTAATATCAATAATAAACATATATGCACCTAATGGTATAGCATCCAAATTCTTAAAGGAAAAGTTAAAGGAGGAAATAGACAGTTAAACTATACTAGTGGGGAACCTCACCCTTTCTCTCTCAGGACTACATAAATATAACCATGAAATAAACAAGAAAGAAGTTAAGGAGATGAATAGGATTTTAGAAAAGTTGAATATGATAGAACTCTGAAGAAAAATGAATGGGAATAGAAAGAAGTATACCTTATTCTCAGATGTACATGGTACCTTCACAAAAATTGACCGTGTAGTAGGGCAAAAAACCTCACAACCAAATGCAGGAAAGCAGAACTATTAAATGCATCCTTTTCAGACCATAATGCAATAAAAACTATATTGAATAAAGGGCCATAGAAAAAATAGATGAAAAAATAGTTGGAAACTAAATAACCTAATCCTAAAGAATGAGTGGATCAAAGAACAAATCACAGAAAAAAATCAATAATTCATTAAAGATAACAATGAGGCAACATAACAGAATTTATGGGATGAAACCAAAGCAGTACTTATGGGAAAATTTATATCTCTAAATGCTTACATTAATAAAATAGAGAAAGAACAGATCAATGAATTGGGCATATCACTAAAAAAAACTAGAAAAAGGACAAATTAAAAATCCCCAAGGCAGCACCAGATTGGGAATCCTGAAAATCAAAGAAGAGATTAATAAAATTGAAAGTAAGAAAATCATTAAACTAATAAATAAAACTAGGAGCTAGTTTTATTTTAAAAAAACATAAAATAGATACGCCTTTCTTTAATTTTATTTTAAAAAAAGGAAGAAAATAAAATCACTATTATCAAAAATGAAAAAGGTGAATTCACCCCCAATGAGGATGAAATTAAAGTGACTTTTAGGGGCTATTTTGCCCAATTATATGCCAATAACTCTCACAGTTTAAGTGAAATAGATGGACATTTACAAAAATATAAATTGCCCAGATTAACAGAAGGGGAAATAGAATACTTAAATAACTTTATCTTAGAAAAATGAATTGAAGAAGCCATCAATGAGCTGCCTAAGAAAACATCCCTAGGACCAGATGGATTCACATCTGCCAAACATTTAAAGAACAATTAATTCCAATACTATATTAACTATTTGGGAAGATAGGCAAAGAGGGAATCCTATGAAATTCCTTTTATGAAACAAATATGGTGCTGACACCTAAACCAAGGAGAGCAAAAACAGGATGAAAACTATAGACCAATTTCCTTAATGAATGTCATTGCAAAACTTTTAAATAAAATAATAGCAAGGAGATTACGGCAATTTATTACAAAGATCATATGCTATGACCAGATGGGATTTATACTAGGGATGCAGGGCTGGTTCAATATTAGGGAAACTATCAGTGTGACTGACAATATCAATAACAAAAACAACAAAAATCATGATTTTCTAAATAGATGCAGAAAAAGCTTTTAACAAAATAGAACACTCATTCCTATTAAAAACACTAGGAAGTGTAGGAATAAATAGAGCTTTCCTTAAAATGATAGGTAGAATCTATCTAAAAACATCAACAAGCATTTTCTGTAACAGGGACAAGCTAGAAGTCTTCCCAATAAGATCAGGTGTGAAGCAAGGATACCCATCATCACCACTATTAGTATTGTACTAGAAATGTAACTATAACAATAAGAGAAAAAAGAAATTGAAGTAATTAGAATAGGCAATAAGGAAACAGAATAATCTCTCTTTGCAAACCATATGTTGGTGGAGTTGTGAATTGATCTAACCATTCTGGATAGTAATTTAGAACTATGCCCAAAGAGCTATAAAACTTTGCATAGCCTTTGACTCAGCAATACTACTACTAGGTCGGTTCCAAAGAGACCAAAGGAAAAAGACCTACGTGTACAGCTCTTTTTTGTTGTGGCAAAGAATTGGAACTTGATGGAATGTCCATCAATTCGGGGAAAGGCTGAACGAGTTGTGGTATATGAATATAACGGAATACTATTGTGCTATAAGAAATGATGAGCAGGATCCTTTTAGAAAAATCTGGGAAGACTTATATGAACTGGTGCAAAATGAAGTGAGCAGAAACAGGAGAACATTGCATATAGTAACAGCAATATAGAAACAAGCAAACATTATACGTAGTAACAGCAATATTGTATGATGATCAACTGTGTAACAGCTATTCTCAGCAATACAATGATCCAAGACTTACGGTGGAAGGACTTATGATGAAAAATGTTATCCACTTCCAGAGAAAGAAATGACGGAATCTGAATGCAGATGAAAGCACACTTTCTTTATTCTGTTTTTCTTGGGTTTTTTTTGGTCAGCATTTTCTTTTGTAACATGGCTGATATGGAAATATATTTTGCATGACTGCACTTGTATAATCTATGGCTAATTACCTTTTCAAGGAGGGGAAGAGGGAGAGAATTGGAACTTAAATTCTTTTAAAAAAATTTACATATAATTGAGAAAAAATAGAAAAAAAATTTAATTTTAAATTTAAAAAAAAGTGACTTTCTACCTTTTATGGTCATTGAGAGAACAAAGAGAACATTTATGGATTAAACTCATCAAGGGGAGAATCCAAATAAACATATATGAGAGGAACTAAAGAATGGATAGAGGCAAACTATGAAAATAGAAAGTTACAGCCACTGTCAGTAACAATCATTACATTAAACAATTTTGCTTAACTGTCCTTTTTTTAAAATGAGAAGATACCATGGAGGCAGGGAAATATTTATTAGGAAATGACTGATTTGTCAAAAATAAACGTATCCATAAAATAATTTTAAAACTAAAAATGTTAATGGGAGATTGATAAAGGACTAGACATCTACATGTAGATTATTATCATTTCCTACAGAAGTTTAATATAAATCAGTCACCCCAATATTAAGGCCAAAGGAGCCTACAAACTATCTCAGCCAGCAAACACTTAATCTCCTTGCCAAGTGGAGAAATGTGGCAGCCAAGGGTGACAGCAGTTTAGAATATAAATTCATTTGGAAAACCTTACCAAGGAGGATGACGGAATATTCCAAGCAGTATCACCTCATTAACCAACATGAAGCAGTGGAAGGAAAAACAAGATTGCAGGGAGTTTGGCATGAGACCCAATTAAGTCAGATCATCCCAAGGTCATTTAAATATTAAACTGGAAGGATAACAAACAGATGAAAATTGGAAAGGCTTTCAGTCAACTTTTCATTGACAAACTTTCATCAGTTTCATTGGAGTTACAACGTTTGGATGCTAATGTCAGTCCCCAATGTGCTGCATGAGAAGATAGAAATGACACCTAAGAAACCAAAGGTGGAAAGGGCTGCTGAACCAAACCAAGTATACACAGAGGATGTCTATGTTGGAGATGACACAAGTTCAAGGACATTGAGAGAGAATTCTCAGTATATCTAAAAGAGAGGAAGATACTAAAAGAGTGAACAAATTGTGAATGATATTACTATCCCACCAAAGGCTATAGCTACCAATCTATATGCCTACTTTCTTACCTCCAAAATATCTTCATCAGAATTCTCTAGGAATATATTGAGGGGATCCTTGATGCAAACATGAGAAGAAAACAGACAGGGTTTTGTAGATGGCATTTATAGTCTTTATATGTCTTTATAGTCATATAGTCAGGTGAAAGGTATAGAGAATACAAGATCCTGTTGTTCTTATTGCTAACTATAAAAGATTTAATAAAGCAAAACGTAGCCTTAAAAGAGTTACTGCGATAAAGTGTTAACCATGAATATGTTCAGGTTATTCTAGGTTACTTGACAAAGAGGGTTTTTTTTTCTTTCAGTAACCCTATAATTATTAACATCAAATGAGACACAAAACAGGAAGGTGTATGCTCACCAAAGATCATAGAGGACATACAATAAGGAGGGATTCCCTTTAGATGGTGAGATCTTCCAGATTCTTGTTCAGCAGATGACACGATGCAGATTATATCAAGCTTTAGAATATTGTAAAACTTCCTAAATAAGATCCTTTTAAAATTTGATCTGGACCCATGATTCCACTGGTATGGGGAACTCCCTGTGTGGAAATTCCCTCCATTGATGCATAACAGCAACTTATCTCTAAATTATTGTCTTAGAGAGTTGTCAAGGGCCACTAAGAAATGAAATTACTTGTCCAAAGTTACACAGCTAGTATATATCAGAAGCATGTCTTGTATCCAGATCTACTTGATTCTAAGATGATCTGTCTCTCCACTGATATTTGCTGGCTCTGTGATCATGGACACAGGATATATGTGTTGGAGGTAACATAAGTTAGAGAATATTGTAAGAGAATTTTCAATATATCTAAAAGAGCAGAAGATACTGAAATATTGAAAAAAACCATGGATGGTATTACTACCAAGAAAAGGTACAACAACTTTACGATATGCCTACTTTCTTACCTCTAAAAGATCTTTATCAGAATTATCAATAGAATATATTGAGGGCATCTTTGATGAAAGCCAGAGAAGGAAATAAGCAGGTCATTTCCCTAACCCTCAGTTTTTCTATCTGTGAGATGGAGATTTTACCTACACTACCTTATAGGGTTGTTGTAAAGGTGAAGTGAGATAATGTTTGTAAAGTGCTTTGCAAAATTGGAAACTCTATGTGTCACTTATTCTTAGACTAGGGACCAAAAATGGTAGGATTCCTACATTGGGTGGAAGAGGTCAAGAAAAGGGAGAAGACTTGTTCTTGGCCTCAGAGGATAGAACTAGGAGTCCTTCTGCTGAGAGGCAGATTTCGGCTTGGTGTCAGGAAAAGCTTCCTAACAATTGGTGCTGTCCCAAAGCAGAAAGGCTGCCTTAGGAGGTAGTATGTTCTCCCTCACTAGAAGTGTCCAAGCAAGGGCTAGATTATCACTTGTAAAAGATATCATAGATGGGATTCCTAATTCAATTAATATACATTAAGTGCTGACAAGCAGGTGGGGTTTAGACTTCCCTCCCAAAGTAGAACTCAGGATGTGAAGGGTCTCATGATCATGGCACAAGAGGATTGGTCGAAGAAACTATGTACATTTAGGCTCAAGAAAAAAAAGACTTTGGGAGACATAATAGTTGTATTGAAGGACTACTATGTGGAAGAGAGAGCAGACTTATTTTCCTTGCAATTGCAGAAGTAGGAGCAATGAGGAGGAATTTGTGAACGCAGGCAAAACATCAAGAAAACCTTTCTAATAATTAGAGCTGTCCAAAAGCAGAAGGGGCTGCCTTGAGAGGTGGTGGCTTCCCTCTTCCTGGAAATCTTCAGAGGTCGAATGACCACTTCTTAGGGATATTGTAGAGGGATTCTCCTTCAGGTTCAAGGCTGAACTGGAGATCACTGAGGTCCCTTCCAACTCTGAGAATTTGTGACTCTACGAAGTAACTTCCAATTCAACTCTACTTTTAATATTTCAGAAAGCCAGACTATGAAGGTTTCGAAGGCAAGCTCCCTGTCTCATAAGTCTCCGTATCCCCAGCACCCAGGCCTAGTGTAATTAAACTGGCTGACCATTTTCCCTCCCCCATCTCATACTTCTTCTCAAAAGGCAGTGTGGTATTGTGGAAAGAACCCTCACCTAGAGTCAGCTCTAAGTTTCAATGCTAGGGCCACTGCTTACTTGTCGTATGACTTTGGGCCAGTCATTTTACTTCTCTGAGCTTGTTTCCTCATTTATAAAATCAGAATGATCCTTGCACTGCACAGAGATGTGGTGAACAAAATGCCTTGGAAACCTTAAAGAGCTAGACTGTTATTTTTGTGTTAATTTTACTTTAATTTTGTGGTTATAGTTATAGTAGGAGGAAACTTCCTGTCAGTGTAGTCCTTCCATTTTGGGGGGAGGGGGCACTGGATGTGGGTGTGGGATTATTCAGTACCACACAACTCACTGGTGATACTCCCAGCCCATGGCCATACAGGAGTTGAGATATCCAGGTCCGTCTCATCGGATGTTGCTCAACTGTCGAATAGGGGTGTGGGGAATGATATTACCTCTCATTATTCATGCACTGTTGCTAAGGTTAGCCTGTAACTTTGGCTTCACTCTAACCTATCTTCCTGAAGTGCTTCCGGTAATAGTCATTCTCCATCTGAACATAGCACCACCTCAGTCTGCCAATCAGAAATAAGGCTGACCTTTATTTTATAATGACATTGCCACTTTCTTTGCAAATTTTTTTTCTTATTAGTTGCTAATTGAGTCTCCAGACTCCAGTCTATTAAGTTCTGTTCATCTAATTTAAGAGAACAGGTTGCTATGCTGCAGTGGAAAAACCCTGGCCTGGGAGTCAGAAGACCTGGGTTTGAGGCCTAGCTCAGATTGTCACTAGCTGTGTGGCCTTGGGCAAATCATTTTCTTTCTTAGTCTCAATTTGCTTCTCTGTAAGTTGAGAATTTGGTCATAGAATAATAGAAAGAGTCATGGCCTAAGTGTCAGAAGCTTTGCATTTAAGTCCTAGCCCTGTTCCCTTGGCCAAATCGGTTCCCCATTCTGGACCTCATTCTTCTCATCTGTAAAGGGAAGGGATTGATCTATATGATATCTAAGGCCCCTTTCAGCTCTGATCCCATCAATGTTAGTGGATGGGGCAGCTGTGGCAGAATGAGCACTTGTTTAGGCCCTAAAATATTAGCTATGTGACTTGGAGAAAATTGCTTCACCTTTTGGTGCCATTGTTTCCCCACCTGCAAAATGGAGATTTCCAAGGCTGTTGGGAGAATGCAATGAGAGAATCTATGTAAAGCATTCTCCTACCTTAAAGTACTCTATGTAATGGAGATCGTACATGAGGATGGACCTGTACTCTAGCACTTTCCAGTGGGCCACATGCGTTTTGGCCCTGTTGCTAAAGGACATGTGACTCCTGGTTGGTTCTTTGAGCCTAGAAATCATCTCTCTTCATTTCTTAGAGGCCACAGATAAGGATAAGGTAGTTTTTCCTAGCTCAGTCATCAATCCTCTTTGATAAGACCTCCTTCGCATCATGGGAACCAAAGGATTGACCAAGGATTGACCATTGCTGGTTGTGGATGTGCTTTTGCATGTCGCCCATCAGAAGGTGCCAGGGCAAAGGACCATTCCCATGCATCCTCTATGGAATGGTTCCTGCTATATCCTTAAATGATAGCTTTTATTGTAAGGTAGGTTGCTGCTGGCCACATATTAAAAGCAGTAATATATTTGGGCAGGAAGAAGACAATGACCTTGCCTCCTTGGTCTAGTTTTGCTCCTGTGGTCTTTCTGCTTCTCATTCATTTTCATGGGACAGAAAAAATGCCTTGAGGTTGATAAATTCCCTTCCAACTTGAGATCTCTCTGATTCTGTGTTCCTATGAACGGTGAAACCCCAAACCTAGAGAGCCCTTGACAGTTTGTTGGAATGGAATCTAAACTGATTCTGTCTAGGTAGTTTAGCAATCATCAATTAAACAGGGAACCACAATGAATTTATAACCCTAAGTCAAAGTGAGGTCATCGCTGCCCTTGCTGACCAGGAAGTAAGGGTTAAAACTAAACTTAAGCCTAAGCCCTAGCTAGCTGGGCCTCCTCTGTATTCCAAAAACTTTGGCACCTGGAAAGAGGAATCTCCTTCTGAAGAGTAAACATCATTCCAGACAAGGCTTGTAGAAACAGATATACTCCTCACCCCTTATGGGAGGAAAAAATCACTGAGTATCTTTCCCTAGTTGAATGACTGGGTGTGTTAGAGGTCTGTGTCTTTTTAAACAAGCTATAGCAAAAAAATCCCCCAGGCTTTAAGCCAAAAGATTGATGACAGAACCCATTCTTCCTCTTATCAGGATGAGGTGCCACTTCAGCAGAAGCAGAAAAGCTTCACGACCTCATGCCCAGTGAAGTAGTGCCTAACGGCAATCACGGGCCCAGGAGAGCCTTGTCAAGCAGCAGTCATACAAGACTAGTAGGTATAGACACTACATGCCATCTCCGTGTGTTCAGTATAATCTACACATCTGGCAAAGACTGTGTACCATGCAAAGCCAGTGGAGGGCAAGCTGAGTGGTGGAAGCAGTATAATCTTAGGAGAAGAGACCAGCAGCCCTGCAGAGCTAGAGGGATGAGTTGCCCCTCCATGTATGTACCCTGGCCACACATGTTCTCTAATGTGTATTCATCTAGGCATGCCCTTTGTGTGTATCTACTACTTGTAAGAATGTAATGTGTATTTGTGAGAGAATGCTCTGGGTTTATGAGGGAGCTGTTTTCTTGCTATTTTTGTAACTGTGCTTTTTCATTAAGTGCCTTTGCTTTGAACTAATCCTGTCCTCTGGCAATATTAAAAGTAAATACACTATTAGGAGCTCAGTTAGCTAGAGTTTGGAGTTGCTGCAGACCCTTGAGGCCCAAAGAAGACCTTGAATCTGTGGCAGCCTCCTCTGGTGCAAGTTGAGGGGTGCCTCTATAAGCTACATTATTATTATAATTAGTTCAATAAGACAAGATAGCATTTGGCAATCAAGAATGGTCTCATCCATTCTTCAGAATGAAGCCTTCTCTGAGGAGTCTTTGCAGAGACATTTGCTTCAATAAACATGGGGCCATCTCCAGTTGTCCTGGTCTATATCTTGCCAATGGACCCAGATGACTCTGGAGGAGAGAGTGAGGCTGGTGACTGTGCAGCCCTCCCTCACTTAAATCCAATTCATTTACAAGTCATGACATCACCTTCCTGAGGTCATGGTCTTCTTCCAGAACAAAAGACAAACAGTAAACAAACACTTCAATAAATACATCTGAATATCTGACTGTGCTATGCATTGTGAGGAATATAAAAGAAATATAAGGTGTTGGTACAATAGCTGTTGTCTTCCTGGAGCCTGTATTCAAGATGTAAAAAAGATTGAAAGGTATATAAAACCTGATGATTGCTCCTCAATTTGGGAGATTCACACGGGCACAAATGATATTGCCAAAAGGAACCTAGAAAACATGGCTAAGGATTATGAAGTCTTAAGCAAGAAACTGAAGACCTCAAGGGCATAGGTGGCATTTTCATTTTTGTGGCTTACTAAAGGCAAGTGCTTCAGAGGAAAATGGTAGATTTGAGAGAGGCAGAGCCAAGATGGCAGAGAAAAGGCAGTAACTAGCCTGAGCTTTCCCCAAAACCCCTCCAAAGACCTTTAAATAATGCCACAAAACAATTCCTGAAGCAGCAGAACCAATGAAAGAAGAGGTAAAATAATTTTCCAGACAAAGACGAGTTAGAAGGTAGGCAGGAAAGGTCTGTCACACCTGGGTGAGAATGGAGCACAATCCAGCATAGCCCATGTCAACAGACCAGGAACAGGCCTTGGGAGTAACTAAATCAGCAGCAGCAATGGCCGCTTCTGGAACTCTCAGTACACAGACAGTAAGGGATTTGAACAACTGATCAGGAGATTACAGGGGTCTCTTTGCTGGCACTGGGGGCAGGACTGTTGCTTTGTCCCTACTCAGATCTGGGTTACAGTCCTGGGCAGGAATCCCAGGGTGAGGAAGGGGACTAGCACACCAGAGCTTGTAGCTGCAGTGGAGCAGAGACCCTTGTCACAGTTCCAGGGTAGAAAAGAGTGCTTGTATACACTCAAATGCCAGAGCACAGGCTAGGAGAATAGTAAATACATCTCTTCTTAGATGACACCACCTTGGAAGAACTGAAAACTTGCAGGTTCCTAGAAGTATTTCTGAAAACAGTTGCACAAAACCCCTGAAGCTTGGGACAGTGCACCCTCCACCCTGGAAGTCTGCAGAGCCTCACTTTAACAAAGGGGGGAAATGAACCAACAACAGAAAAAAATTCTGACCACAGAAAGTCACTGTGGTAACAAGGAAGATTAAAACACACACTCAGAAGAAGATAACAAAGTCAAAGCTTCAACACCCAAAGCCTCCAAGACAAATATGAATAGGTCTCAGGCCATGGAAGAACTCAAAAAGGGTTTTGAAAATCAAGTAAGAGAAGCAGAAGAAAATTGAGAAGGGAAATAAGAATGATGCAAGATAATTATGGAAAAAGGAGCCAACAACTTGGTAAAGGAGACGCAAAAAAATGCTGAAGAAAATAACACCTTGAAAAACAGAATTGGCCAAATGATAAAATAGGTACAAAAAAAGCCAATGACGAGAAGAATGCCTTGAAAAGCAGAATTAGCCAAATGGAAAAAAGCACAAAAATTAACTGAAGAAAAAAAAACTCCTTAAAAAGTAAAATTGGACAAATGGAAAAGGAGGTACTAAAGCTCACTGAAGAAAATAATTCTTTAAAAATTAGAATTGAGCAAATGGAAGCTAATGACTCTATAAGAAATCAAGAAACAATAAAAACAAAGCTAAAAGAATGAAAAATAGAAGACAATGTGAACTACATCACTGGAAACAACTGACCTGGAAAATATATCCAGGAGAAATAATTTAAAAATTATTGGACTCCCTGAAAGCCATCATGAAAAAAGAACCTAGACATTATCTTTCAAGAAATTATCAAGGAAAACTGCTGTATCAAGGGAAACTGCCCCAGTATTCTAGAACCAGAGAGTAAAATAGAAATTTAAAAAAAAATTAAAGAATCCACCAATCACCTCCTGAAAGCTCTTGGCAACATTGTAGCTAAATTCCAGAGCTCCCAGGTCAAGGAGAGAATATTGCAAGCAACCAGAAAGAAACAATTCAAATATTGTGGAACCACAGTCAGGATAATACAAGATTTAGCAGTTTCTATATTAAAGGATCAGAGGGCTTAGAATATGATATTCTGGAGGTCAAAGGAGTTAGGATTACAACCAAGAATCACCTATCCAGAAAAACTGGGTAAAAATGGGTAAAAAATAGTTATTTGGTGATGAAAAGATCAGAGCTGAATAGAAAATTTCACTTTCAAATGCAAGACTCAGGAGAATCACAAAGAGGTAAACAGGAAAGGGAAATCATAAGGGACTTAATAAGGTTAAACTATCTACCTTCCTACACGGTAAGATGATACTTGTAACCCATAAGACCTTTCTCATTATTAGGGCAGCTAGGAGTGTATATAGACAGAGGGCACAGGTGTGAGTTGAATATGAAGGGATGATATCTAACAAATAAAACTAAGGAGTGAGAAAGAGGAATGCATTGGGAGAAAGGGAAAGGGAGGCGTAGAATGGGGTATATTATCTCACATAAAAGAGGCAAGAAAAAGCTTTTGCAGCGGAGAGGAAGATGGGGAAGGTGGAGAGGGAATGAGTGAAGCTTACTCTCATAAGAATTGGCTCAAAGAAGGAATAGCATAGACACTCAATTAGGTATAGAAATCGATCTTACCGTACAGGAAAGTAGGAAGGAAAGAGGATAAGAGAAGGGAGGAGGTGATCGAAGGGAGGGCAGATTAGGGGAAGCGGTAGTCAGAAGTAAAACACTTTTGCGGAGGGACAGAGTGAAAGGAGAGAGAGAAGAGAATAAATGGGGGGCGGAATATGATGGAGGGAAATACATTTACCAATCATCACTGAAAAAAATTTTGAAGCAAGTTTCTCTGATAAAAGCCTCATTTCTAAAATATATAGAGAACTGAGTCAAATTTTAAAAATAGGAGCCATTCCCCAATTGATAAATGATCAAGAGATATGAACAGTTTTCAAATGAAGTAATCAAAGC
This sequence comes from Phalanger gymnotis, assembly GCA_028646595.1. Taxonomy (NCBI): domain Eukaryota; kingdom Metazoa; phylum Chordata; class Mammalia; order Diprotodontia; family Phalangeridae; genus Phalanger; species Phalanger gymnotis. The sequence goes on along the minus strand of CM053628.1, from coordinate 17,783,821 downwards.
TATCTATAGCCATATGAGAAGGTGCTCTAAATTGCTATTGATTAGAGGAAGGCAAATTGAAACAATTCTGAGGTATTACCTGATACCTATTAGATTGTCTAATAGGACAGAAAAGGAGAATTACAAATGTTGGAGGGGATATGGGAAAAATGAGACATTATTGCACTGTTGGTAGAGTTGTGAATCAATTCAACCATTCTTTAGAGCAGTTTGGAACTATGCCCAAAGGGCTATCAAACCATTCATACCCTTTGACCTAGCAATGCCACTACTAGGTCTGTATCCAAAAAGAAATTAAAAACAAAAGGGAAAAGGACCTATATGTATGGAATTGTTTATAGCAGTTCTTTTCTGGTGGCAGGGAGTTGGAAATTGACAGGATACCTATCAATTGGCGAATGGCTGAGCAAATTGTGCTATGTGATTGTGGTGGAATACTATTGTGCTATAAGGAAATGATGAACAGGATGCTCTCAGAAAACCTAGGAAGACTTACATGAACTGATACAAAGTGAAATGTACTGTGTACAAAGTAACAGCAATATTGAAAAATGGTCAGCTGTGAATGACTTGGCTATTCTCAGCAGTACAATGATCCAAGACAACTCTGAAGGATTTATGATGAAAAATACTATCCATCCCCAGACAAAGAAATGGTGGTTTCTGAATACAGGTTGAAGCAGACTTTTTTTCTTTATTTATTTTTCTTGAGGTTTTTTTGGCCTGTGTTTTCTTTGACAACATGACTAATATGGAAATATGTTTTGCATGACTACACATGTATAGTCTATATCGAATTGTTTGCCTTCTCGATGAGGATGGTGGGGAGGGAGGAAGGGAGAGAATTTGGAACTCAAAGTTTTTAAAATGAATGTTAAAAATTGTTTCACATGCAATTGGGGAAAAATAAAATAATAAATAAAATTTTAAAAAGGAAAAAGAAAATCAAGGCAGAAAAAAAGAATCCAACAAAAGGCAGATTTGGAAAATGAACAAGTGGTTAAGAAGATGGTGTCTGAGACCAGGCTTTGTATTTCTGTACTGCAGCTCAAAATCGAGAAATGATGGGCTCCTGGCTAGGGATGGAGTGCGCCTAACAAGGGCTGCTTAAAATGTACTCTCCTGGAGTCTGGCAAAGCTTATCAAAAGGACTTCAAACCGAAAAGCGATGGAGAGGGAGAAAACTGTGTATATCCAGCATGCTTATAGAATAGCTAGAGTATAGGAAGAACAGTAGTAGAGACATTAACAAAGTCACAAGAGGTACATTCATGAAGAGAGCTAGCAATCAACCCCTGGCCTCAAAGGCTAAGAAGCAAGGTAAACTAGTGAACCTGATTTTAGAAGGAAATTTTACTTTATGTATTAGAAATTTGGTGGGATGAGACCCATGAGTGGATTATGGCTCTGGAAGGGTATATACTTTATTTAAAAAACATAGGATAAATGAAAGGGAGGTGGGATACAGAGTAGCATTATATAGTAAAGAAGATATACTTTATTTGAAGAAATCCAGGTACCAGAGGAGGTGGAGAATAATAGACTACATTTAGGTAAAGATAAAGGCAGAAATAGAATACATACATATGTGTGTAGTGTCATATAGACCACCTGGACAGGCAACAATAGATGGAAACAAATTTGAAGCCTGACAAGGTGGCATGGCATCCTAATTACAGGGGACTTTGACTATCCACACATCTGCTGGAGCTCTTTCTCTACCAAAAGCATAAAGAAGACAATCCCTTCCCTGAAAGAGCTTACATTCTAGTGGGGGAAGACAACACATAAAAGGAGCTGAAGAGCAACAGAGGAGAACAGAGGGGAATGTAGGGGCAAGGGAGAGAGGTGGTCTGGAGCCTTATGGGTTGATCTGGGTTTGAAGAGAGAATGATGGGTGGTGTTCAGTGCTTTCTAAACTGGGGGTTTGGGGAGGAACTCCCCAGACAGAGGAGGGGACTGTAGCTGGGAAGCCTTTGCCGGTGTGAGATGATGGCCTCTGAGGCAGTGGTCTAGGTAGCTAAGCGATACAGTGGATAGAATAGTCAGCCTGGAGTCAGGAAGACCTGAGTTCAAATCCAGCCTCAGATATTTGCTATCTCTGTGACCCTGGGCGAGTCACATAATCTCTATTTGTCTCAGCTCTGTCAACAGCAAAATGAAAATGATAGCACCTTCCTTGCGGGATTCTCATGAGGATCCAATGAGAAAATATTTATAAAGCACTTGGAACAAAGTGCTATATAAATGCTTATTCCCTCCTTCCTTCCCTGGCCTGGGGCATCACTGGCTGGGCATGGCTTGAAGCAAACATGCATTGCCTTCATTTCTAAGTTTATCCCTCTCCTTAGTTGTAGCTAGTGAGCCATCCCTTGTAACACAGCATTTTACAAAGGAAAAATTTAGTAAAACCATCCCCTCTATCAACTAAGTCTCACAATATATGCAATATTCCGCATCCATTTCCTAGCTCTGCCAAGAAAAGGAGGTACATTTTAATCTCTTCTTTGGGGATACACTTTGTTGTTGTAATTATACATCATTCAGTTTATTTTTTTCTTTCCATTTCCATTGCTACATCAATGGTACGTATTAATTTAATGTTTCTGCTTACGTCACTCAGCATCAGTTCATATAAGTCATCCCATTTTTCTCTGAATCATCAAATTGCAAGGGACCTCAGTGGCCATCTAGTCTAACCCACTCAAGGTCCAACATAATGCATTGACTGTGATTACTGAGCTCCAGTTAGTAAACTGTGAAAAATCATGGAGAAGAGAAGAGGTGCCACAGGACTGAAAAAGGAAAAAGGCCCTGATTGTCAAAGAAGGGAAAAGAATAAAGTCTCCAAAATATAGACCAGTGGATTTGATACATATTATTAAAGATAGAGTCTATAAATGTCCAGAAAAGGGAGCAGTGTTCACAAAGAGCCTGCACAGCTTCGTAGAATTTAGCAAATTATATCATGCAATTCTTGTGGAAAATATGCTGAGATGTGGTAGAGTTGGATTAAGAGCTGGTTGAATGGGCAGATCCAAAGAATAATCATTAATAGTTTAATGTCAACTTGGAAGGAGGTTTCTAGCAATGTGCCTCAGGAATCTGTGTTGGCCATTATGAGTTTAACATTTTTATCAGTGATTTAGGCGGAGACATAGAAGACTTGCTTATGAGATTTGCAGATGACCCGGAGCTAAGAAGGCTAGCTAGCTCTTTGGATGACTAGTAAGGATTCAAAAAGATCTTGATAGACTACAGCATTGACCCAAATGTAATACTCCCAGACTACCATACTCACACCATGTTCATGCCTACATCCAAGTTTATTTCATACCATTCCTCCTTCCTAGCATATCACCTCTTCTTGGCTCGATCTCCCAGCCCTTACTAGCACCGGCAGGTTGCATCCTCAAAGGGTGTCTGACTATTCCTCCCTTCAGGTTTCTAAGGGGTGAATTCTGAGGGGCTGGGGACTTTAGTCCTATTGCTAATTAGCCCCTATTGTGTTTCCTAATATCTTGTAAGGAGTTAAACATCTCATCAGTATCGAGTAACCAATTAGCATCAATTAGCTTTTACAAACATAGTTGCTGAGAAGGTATAGGAAGAATATCCTCACTCCCTTCAAGGCCCTTCAAGACCCTTCCTGATTCCTTCAGTTGTCACTGCCCCACTACCCCATCATTTTCTATTTATTTTGCATATATCTCATATTAACGTATCTGCGAACACACATTGTATCCCTTCCTTCTTCCTCCATTCTCCAGAAAAATATGAGGTCCTTGAATGCAGGCAGTGATTATCTTTATTTCTCTGGTACCAGCTGTGTAACCATGGGCAAGTCAAAGAACCTCTTAAACTCCAGTGTCTACCTCTCTAAAACTGGGATCCCAATGCCTGTAGTACCTTCTTCCCCAGATTGTTGTGAGCTATGTGCTCTCAAATGAGAATGTTGGCAAAGGGCATTATAAACCTTAAAGCATTATACAAGTTCAGTAATTGTTGAGTGCCTTTATGTAGCACGGTGTTCACTTTTCTTGTCAGATTCTTAGCTGTTAGTGGGTTTTCTTGTCTGCCTCTGACAGAGCTTCACCTTCATTTGTTTGTTATTCATCCCCCTTTTCAGTACTTTCAGAATGAAAAAAGTCACTTGCCACAAAATTCAAGGACTTGATCTTCATTCACTTTTCCCCATTTCTGTTTAGCTACATCTCGCCTCTTTGCGTTTGCTTCCTTACTCAGAGGCAGGAAACGTTTAATAGACATTCTTGATTACTAGCAATAGCCCTTACTTTCAAACTTTTCACTTCTCTCGCCTTCATAATGAGTGTCTGGCTCTGGTTAACCCAAGCCAGAGGTACACAGCGTGGATGTCTTCAACACGGACTGGCTGTGTCTGCCTTCTGCCAAGGTAACTAATTTCTGCTGCCCATAGTCATTTGTTTTTCCACCTACAGATTTTCCAGCTGCTGGTCTCCAGCTTCTAGTGAGGTCCCCCCCTCCCCTTTTTTGGCCAAGGAAGAAATTATCCCTTGTTTAAACAAATGGTCCATCAATTGCCATAGAAATGGGGTGAGAGGCTGGCTCTGTCACCTCATAGATTCAGGATGTCATCTGGGTTAGTTAGTGCAATACAATCGCTTTTGCCCCAATGTCTGTATTACAAATGGCTTCTCAACACACAGTACGTCTCAACACCAGGATCTGAAAACTAGAACTCATGAGCTCCTTCAAGATCTCAAAGCCTTACCTAATAATAGGCATCCAAACCACCAGACACCCTTCTCTGTGACCGCCACCATCTCAGCTCCTGCTCATTTCTTTCTCCCCCACTACATCACACCCCCAGCGATCTCAAAGAATCAAGGAAATGAAAAGCAGTTCCACTTCACTTACAGAGTAGAGTCCTGTCTTAAAGAGCAAGGACAGCACATTGTGTGATCTAAACAGTCATACAGGATGTTAGGGCAGGAAGAGACCTTAGAACTTAGAGTGTTAAAACTGAAATGACTCTAGAATATAGAATATTGGAACTGAAAGATACCTTAGAACAAAGAACAGAAAATTACAGAGCCAGAAAGGACCTTAGAAAATAGAACACAGTAATATCTAGGAGGAGGACTTCTGGGCCATATGAGCAAAAAGATGCCAGACTAAACATTTTCTCCAGTGCCCACAATCTCTCAAACCTCTCCAAAACAGAAATTATACACCAAATATAAAGCAACTTCTGCTGCCTAGGACATATAGAATACAAAAGAATATAAAAACAGAACAAAAACCTAGGATCTAACACTTAATGACCCTGAATTCAGCACTCGGCACCTCTCCCCCACCTCCTATTCTACCAGCAACAAGGCTGTGCTAGTAGACCCAAGGACGTGACACAGGTTTACATCAAAATCTGTTTCTATACCCTAGTCCCACCTCCTCCTTAGTGCTGTGGAGACCCTGGCTCCAGGCTGCAGAAGTTTGTTTGGGGCTTGACAACTAACTTGGCCACAGCCCTTTGGGAGCAAAAGCCTGCCAGCGGCTACAGCCCTGAAGTACTACTGTTGCAAAGCTCTGAACTTGCAGTGCTCGGACAGAGAACTGAGAAACAGAGGGAATGGGACAGGTTACCAGGACAGGACACCATGCATGTTGGAGGCTGTGCAGCACTTTACCAAACCTGAGGGAAAGAGCACAGCATTCCACTGGGGCCAGTTCTGACCACCCAGAAGTTATTTGGAACAGATACCTAGGCTGGTGAACCATAAATTGCCAAGTGTGGGAAGAGGCTTTGAGATACAACCTCCGAGGAAACCACAGTCAGGAAGCAAGTGATAAGGAAAATAAGGAGAAAAAAGATTGGAAGTACCAAAGATTTCAAGAAGCAGAAAACTCAAAGATGTTGAACAGAAACAAATAAATCAACAGGAAAAACAGTAACAACAGAAGGAAACTGGCCTCCAGATCTAGTAAATGAGTTTAGGCATCTCTGAATAAATTCTGCAAAATAAAAGAAAGTGATATAACAATTGATGAGACAGGACACTGTGGAATGTGAGGAGAACATGGAACTACACCATGCTCTTCCTCGGTGGTTTAAATGAGAAATGAGAATTATGAGAGCAGAGTTTATGTCCAACACAGCAAAAATAATGGGCAGAATAGAAAAACTTGCAATGGCAAGCCTCACCAAACAAACAAAAGAGAACAATAGATTGGGAATGCTTAGAACACAGAATGTCAGACCTAGAGGGGATTTTAGAGATCATCTGATCTAGTTCTCCCATTTTACATTTGAAGAAAGTGAGGGTTAGAGAGGTTAAATGACCTGCCAAAAGTCACATGGCTAGGTAAATCTCAGAAATGAAACTTGAGATATTTCCGGGGGGGTGGGGCGGAGCCAAGATGGCGGCTGGGAAGCAGTGACTGGTGTGAGCTCCCCACCAAGTCCCTCCAAAAACCTATAAAAAAAATGGCTCTGAACCAATTCTAGAGCTGCAGAACCCACAAAGTGGCAGAGGGAAGCAGGGCTCCAGCCCAGGACAGCCTGGATGGTCTCTGGGTAAGGTCTGTCCTGCATGGAGCTCCCAGCTGAGGGGAGCAGAGCTGAGCCAAGCAGAGCCCACTGCACCTGGCGCGGACCAGACCAGCAGCCAAGCGGAGAGTGCCTTAGCACCCCAAATCAGTGAGCTGCAGCAGTTACCAGACCTCTCAACCCACAAAAAGCAAAGACAACAGAGAAGGTTAGTGGGAAAAGCTGCGGGACTGAGTTTGCGGTTCGGCCACCGCCCCTGGGGCAGCGGAGGTGGGGCAGCTTTAGAACTATGGCTGCA
>CM053628.1:17755380-17776494 GCA_028646595.1 Phalanger gymnotis | reverse complement strand
TTTCACAACATGAGCATTGTGGAAGTATTTTACATAATGATACATGTGTGATCTATGTTAAATTACTTGCCTTCCTAGTGAGGGTGGGTGGGAAGGGAAGAGGGGAGAGAATTTGGAACTCAAAGTTTTAAAAGCAGATGCTCAAAAAAAGTTGGTTTTGCATGCAGCTGGGAAACAGGATGTATAGCGAATGGGACATAGAAACCTATCCTACCCTACAAGAAAGTAAGGGGAAAAGGGATGGGGTGGGGGAAGTGGGGTGACAGAAGGGAGGGCTGACTGGGGAATCAGAATATATGCCATCTTGGAATGGGGGGAGGGTAGAAATGGGGGGGAAAAGTGTAACTCAAAATCTTGTGGAAATCAATGTTGAAAACTAAAATATTAAATAAAAATGATAAAATTCAAAAAAAAAAAAGAAATACATTTCCAAAAAAAAAAAGAAAATAACCTAAATCTAAAGAGGGAGCCATATCCATCCGTTCTGCTTCTTGTTCTTAGAAATAGAAGCTTAGCATTTAGACCTGAAAGGAGCCAGGATGAAAACCTAAGTCTTCCTGCTGCCAAATCTAGTGCAGAACCTCATTTGAAACACAGCCTAAAAACAACAATGGAGAGGATATGTGGGCAGCCACACAGACCTGATGACAAGCTATGTTCCCAATAGCCAGGACTCCAGGAGGAACTTTGTATGAATGAGTCTTTTCTTATTTTCTCCCTTTGTAAGTGGCCACATAGGCAGGAGTATATTGGAGCCAGCTTGAACAGCTGATCAGTAAGTTTACAGTGTGAGCATTTATACCTCAGAAACCAGCAAATGCTATTAATCAGGGCTTGATTTATTTTTCTGATGAATGTCTAGCCCAGGGGTGGGGAACCTGCAGCCTTAAATCACCTTAATAAGAAGATTTGTTCTGTGAAGTTTGGATTCAGTCAAAGCGCCTCACTTGAGGACCTAGAGGGCCACATACGGCTCCAAGGCTGCAGGTTCCGCACCCCTGGGCTAGACTTAAGAAACTGACAGAGAAAATGTTAATAGTGCAAATTAAACTCAAAGGTGTGTCATGCATACATTATTTTTTCCAGAGAGCTGGTTGTTAAACATTTGTCGGCATGTCCCTACGCATAGGCTAACGAAAGAGTTGTCCTCACTTGTTCACAAGAATGTCAAACATAGAACCTGAAGGGCCCTTCCAGATCACGTACAGTAACCACTCATTATATTTATAGGGGAACCAGGGGGTCCAGAGAGAAAAGGACTCGGCCAGGCTCACACAGCTGGCAAATGGTCAGCTCAGGCTTCCACCCCCAGTCTTGGTGACTTGTCATCCAGACGCTTTCCACTACGTCACACTGCCCCCTCTCCTTGCTTTGTTTATTGCGGAAGCAGGGAAGGTTTACTACAGCTGGAATACATTAGTGTTGTTCGAGTCACCAAGTTTCCATAGGCCAGAGAGTCGAGAATGTTCAGTGTTTGTTGTGACATAAGAAAACTGGAGTGAGCTCCTGCTTAGAATTAAAGTGACTTAAGATGAGAAGAGATGAAAAGAAAAAAGGGGGGCTTGTTTTTTAATGAGGGCTCTCATTCCTTGTACTGGATAAGAGGCAGAGAATAGATAGAGCAGAAGGCCTCCTTTCTATCACAAAGAGTATGTGCAAATGGGAGGAAAGTAAAAGGATGTGGTAAAAGCTGATGGGTCTAAGGTTAGGCTTGAATGCTCAGTTTTATGGGGAGCTTGCATAGATCATTATAACCTTTTACTCTAATACAGTCTGCTTTCCCCTTCCTTGGGCCAGATCTTTCTTTGAGAGACCGTTGCACTGGGCTGGAGTGGAAAGAACACTGACAGGATAGGAGACATGGATTCTAGTTTCAGCTCAACCACTGCCTACCTCTCTGTGCACCTTGGACAAGTCACTCCCTTCCTCCGAGTCTCAGTTTCCTCCCTGTAAAATCAGGGGGCTAGGCTAGATAGTCCCTCAGGTTCTTTACCTCTAATTCTAGGGTTTCCTATCCTACTCCTCTTTACTAACACTTTCCATTCTATCCCAGACCTGGAAGGAATCTGAAAATGTAGAACAAAGCTCTAATGTTCTGAGCTTTATGTTCCAAGGTACTTTCTAGATTGAACTTTCTATACAAAGGCCCCTCTAGCTCTGTTATTTAATGATCTGGGTTCTTATGTTCTCTCCAACTCTGACACTCTTTGGTTCTTTGGTGAGTACAGCGAGCTGGGGAAGAGGACAGAGGACACAGATGTTACGATGGAGTAGGGATAGGAAGGAAGGAGAAACTTCAGAGCATGAGGCTTACCTCAGGGGAAAACTGGGGTAATGGGAACTCTAAGCAGCCCTCATCAGCACAAGGCCACAGAAAAAGGAAAAATGGGCCATATAAGAAGAGTGGGAGATCAAAAACCAAGTAGCCCCCACTTCATAGCCTCCCCGAGGGCTGGTCCTCCTGACCTGGACAGTTTGTGAGAGAGGGGGAAGACAACCTGTCTGCTCTGACAGCCACTGGGACCCTCTCTAACCAGGCATGTGCAGCCCAAAATATATCCAGCTTATCAGGTCTCCAGGGAACAGAGCTATGACCCCATGTTCAAGTAATTTATAACTTGCTCAAAACAATTACATTGAGTTGAGGTCTTGTTTGGGGGAGATAGCAAGCATTCAATTGACAGCAATCTCCCTCCTCCCTCTGTACCTGCCTAAAACACTCACAAGTCAGAGTTTATTTCCAGGAGGAAAAACAAGAAACCAGAGTGAGAAGGCCCTTCATGTGTTCCAGCTGCTTGGCATATAGGGGAGCTCTCTTCTGAGGTTGCTATATTAAGGCCTGAGGTTAATATGGTCTTAACTGGCCCCATTCCTTTATTCATTCTCTAAGAAAAACAACTCCAAGCTGGCATCTATAAATGTTCTAAATAACCTTCCAAACATGAAGAACCTTTTCAAAATAAAAACCTTTTAATGGACTTTAATGGATTTGGGCGTTGATGATAGGTCCATCTAGACCATGAAGTCCTTGAAATAGCTGTTGGAATTCTGGTCTGTAGTCCTTATTTCATCCGAAGCACCGTGGAAAGAATAAATCCTCTAAATTAGACTTAGCCTTTTCACACCTCCCATTAGAAAAGGAAAAGGCCAAAAGGTAAAATTAGGCATTGATAGCTGTCCTTCAGGCTATATTCGAGTGAAATGAACTTAGAATAGAGCCTTCTGAAGAAAAGAGAAAGCCTTTTAGTGGGCAAAGCTCAGCTCTTAGCAATTTCATGGATTTTAAAGTTTGCCCTTCTTTTAGACATGGAAACATACATCCATAGGACCTTATTTGGATCCTCCTGTTGATCTAAAGTACAAAGAATAATTTGGGGACCAAGCAAGAACCAAGAAAAGAGCCACGAGTCCCTTCCATCTCACTGTATAAGACCCAAACCTAAGTCATCAGTGGATAAACCACAGATAAGGTCTCTGAAGCAGAAATGGAGCCACTTGGCCCAACCTCTCAATTGCACTATTACAACAGCTCCCAAACTGATCTCCTTGCCTTCAGACTCTCCTCTCTCCAATCCAGGCTTCACATAGTTGCCAAAATAATCTTCCTAATGGAAAGTCTGACCATGCCACTCCTGTGCTCAGAAACCTTCAGTCACTTCCCATCATCTTTGAGTGAAAATGCAGCCTCCTCAGTCTGGTTGTTTGAGTTCCTCCACATTATGGTTTCCACCCAACAGACCTTTCTTATGCATTTGAGCTAGACTCCTGCTCCACTAAATCTCTCCTCCAGTGCCGTTCTAATATCCCTGAAGCGACCCTAGGTTCTTAAAGGCTCTACCACAGAACACCAACTCTATTAGATCTCACTAAGCTAGAAAGGCTTTAAGCACATGTCTGGTGATGAACTGTGTGTCTGTTGAATGAGGACCAGAATAGCCAAACTGGGAGTGGTTTAGCCCTAGAAGGTTGGCTGCCAAGGGATAAATACCTTTGACCAGAGCAACTCACCAAGACTATAGGCATGCAAAGGTTCATTCCAGGGAGCAAGCGCTCTAGTATTGCAATCACATATCTTTGAAGGAGTATCATCTCTTCATTTCTATTATGATTATTTGTTCACATGACAAATGAGGGCAGAACCTAGATTATTTTCCATCTCTGTAGACCCAAACCTGATCACAGGGGCTGTTGAAGATTTCTGTTGGAGAGCCAAGGAGAAAAACATTTAATTTCTAGTCTGACAAGATCCAGAGCTTAAAGATACCTCAGAAAGCAAGGTTTCTGATTCTCTAGCATAAGTGGTGTCAAACCCAAGTAGAAATGGGAGCCACTAATCCATATATGAGGATCCCTGTGGGCCACAGGGATCAAATTAGTTTTGGGTGGATCAGAACAGTTCATTCCAACGGCCACAAAGGCAGCTAAAGCAGGCACTGTGGAGTGCTTAGAGCTTAATCAGATAGCAGAGGTGGCAAGGTCATCCACAGCATCCCAGGTCATCTCTGGTCACCTTGACTTCTGTCTTGCCATTACACTTCGATGACTCTGGAAGAGAGAATGAGGCTGATGACTTCGAGCAACTTAAAGCAATTAAATCACTCAGATCCAATTCATGGGCGAGTCAAGACATCACCTGTGATGTCATTGGTCCTCTTCGAAAATGCAGAATGAGCAACAGAGACTTGTCTCTCCATACCTTGTGCTTCACCCTCCTCTGTCCGGCTGAGGACAATACACTAGGATGTTCCGGGACCCTGCTTCTCTCCCTAACTGTGAGTTACCTTCCGTCCCAGCCTCACTGGGGCCATGGGCCACACTCATCCAACACAACTGTACTTGGATTGTCCCCTGCACCACTCTCACTGAAGCTGCTGTATGTCTATCTCACCAACTGTTTTTGCCTTGTATGAAAGGATTTCTAGTTATGGCTCTGCTTTTTCTTCTGCATTACACAGGAGGCAAGTCCCAACTCTTGAAGGTGACTCAAGAGGGTTCTGTTAGCCCAGCCAACTCTTGAGAGGGGATGGGCAACAGCTCTTGGAAAGAATGGTGTGTAGACTCTCACACCTGACCACTAAAAATCACCTCCTGTGCCATTTCGAATGTCTATTTCCAATGTACGGATTACTACATTGGACTACTGAAAGTATCAAAGGCTTGGATATTAGAGGCCTTGGGTCAACATTTGAATAGCATTTTAAGGTTTACCAGGAACTTTACTTATAACAACTCCATGAGGTAGGGAGTATAAGTACCATTGTCACCATTTTACAGATAAGGAAACTGAGGCTCAAAGAAGTTAACTTTGCATATGGCTAGTAATTAAGACCCATCATTCCAAACCTATAAACTCTGGGTTTAAATGGACTAGATTTGGTCTTGAGAGTAGACCCCCAAATATCATAACTCTTTTTGGCTTGTGTTGTTTCCACCCACAGGTTTCTCATAACTCGTGTGTATCTCCACGTAGGTGGGTAAAAGGATCCCAGATCCCGCACAAGCACTCAAGGTAATACTAAATATATCCAATAGAGGGCAGCCTTTATTCTACCCCACAGAAAATGCTCTCATAGCAGCCCGTAGACAATTGATAAAAGCCTCCTCTCTCTCTCTGATGAATACTACTTCTCCCCATTGCCCTAGAGTATTTCAGACTCATAGCACCACCCTGTGGTTTGGACTCCTCTCAGAAGGGAAACAAACTTGGGGTTATTAAATAAACAATCCCCCAACATTCTGGTGAGTCCCTCTTTTCCACTGGAGAGCCATCCTGGCATAAAGCCTTGTAGTACAAGCCTGAGGGCTTATCTTCCTCCCACCCAGGAAAAGAAAGGTGTTTGGGATTGCTGGATAGGCAACCCCTTTCACACTGGACCTGTGCTATCCAAATAATCCATAGGAATAGCAAAGGGCAAAGATCCAGTCTTTCGCTCTCTTGTCTCCTAACTTTGGTCTCTCACAGGTTTTTTTTTGGAAGGGGGAAGGCAAGGCAATTGGGGCTGAGTGACTTGCCCAAGGTCACACAGCTAGTAAGTGTGTCAAGTGTCTGAGGTCAAATTCGAACTCAGGTCCTCCTGGCTCCAGGGCCGGTGCTCTACTCACTGCACCACCAAGCTGCCCCTAGTCTCTCACAGCTCTTTCAGCTCCAGGGTCATGTGGATGATTCTTTTTTCTCTAAGAAGCTGTCATTACCCAGGAACTCCCTTTTTCTCTCTTCAAGGCTAGGTTCTGGTACTCAGAGTACAGGAACTATCTCGGATGTTGCCATCTCTTAGGCTGAGATGATGCCGTCTCTGGAGTTGGGAGAGGGAGTTGTCTGGTCCCTGCAAGGGGTGGGGGGGAAGTATTGCAATGTATAGGTCCCCCTTCCGTCCAGGAACCAACATTAACTTTCTAGCCTTTCTTTTCTTATCTGTACTTGGAAAAGAAAGTAAAAAGGGTTGAGTCTGTGACGAAGGCTCCCTTTTATAAGAACAGCACAAAGTATTCACCACTCCTCCCATAATGGTCTGTTCCACAGCAGTTGGAGCCAACTCATGTCTCCCTAATCAGTTCATAACCATTGAGAATTGGATCTGATGGGCATATCCACCCCAACCTGAGAGAGATGCAAAGTCCCAAACAAGGATTCCCCACGTTGTAAGCTCATCGAGGCAGCTAGGTGGTGTAGTGAGTAGAGTCCTTGGAATCAGAAAGACTGAGTTCAAATCAGACACTTGATAGCTGTGTGGCTGACTTAACCTCTCTGTTCCTCAGTTTCGTCATCTGAAAAATGAGGGAGTTGGACTTGATGGTCTCTAAGGCCCCTTCTAGCTCTAAGTCTTTGATGCTAAACTCATCAAGGGGATTCACCTTCTGCATTATACAGGAGGCTTGATCCCCTCCCCAAGTAGATTGCTAACTCAGAGCTTCAACACTCTTATAGCATACTGCCTTTCCAAAGACCAGAAATTAAGAACCACAGTTGCGCACTTTCCACATTGAGAGAGGGTATCTGTCTTCCTCATAGCAAAAAAAAAAATGTTTCAATTCCCAATGAAGAAAAACTATTTCCCGATCATTAGAAGCTGACGTTCCTGAAGCACAATGGAGAATGTTGGCTAGCTTGCCAGTTTACAAAAGTGGAACATTTGGAATAGGTGAAAATTGAAGCATGATGTCAAAAGCGTCACTGTTCGTCTCCCAGAAGCCATTTTTAGCACAAGGACACATAGGGTCTTGGTTCATTCTTTCCATCTTTCATCTCACATCTCCATAAAGATGACCAAAGGAGGAAGTATTTTAAGGGTTACTTTTCTTCTTGCTAAGATTACCTGATTAGACTTAAATTATAAACAGCTGGCGCAATGGAAAGACCACTGACCTAAAAGTCAAGAAATCAATATTTCCTCAGGCCCAGATCTTCCACTAGCTGGATTCATGACCTTGAGCAAGTCATTTTTTTCTTTCTGAGCCTTAGTTTCCCCATCTACAAAATAACGTAGTTAGATCAGATGATCCCAAGAGAGAATATTCCAGGCATGGGGGGTGAGGGGGTAGACAGCCAGGGAAAATGCCTGAAAATGCAGGAGATGGAGTCTCTTGTTTGAGGAACAGCAAGGGGGCCCATATCCCTGGACACAAGTGGGAGGGCTGGTGGTGGGGAAAGGTATAAGAAGATTAGAAAGGTAGGAGGGAGGTAGGTTATGGAGGATTTTAAAAGCCAAACAGAAGATTTTATATTTGATCCCGGAAGTGACAGAGAGCCACTGAAGTTTATTGACCTGTTTTAGGGAGATCAATTTGACAGCTTAGTGAAAGATTGGCTGGAGTAGGTAGAGACTTGAGGCCAGAAGACCGCCCCCCCAATTCCCCCAGCAGGCTATTGAAATAATCCAAATGTGGGTTGATGAAGGCCTGCACAAGTGTGGAGACATTGTCAGAGGAGAGAAAGGGGCATACATGAAAGGTGTCACAAAGGTAGAAACAACAGCCCTTGGCATCAGATTAGATATGAGGGATGAGAGGTAGTGGAATCAAGAATGACACTTGGGTTATGAGCCAGAGGGACTGAAAGGATGGTATCACCCTTGACAGTAATGGGCAAGTTGGGAAGGTGGTGAGGCTTTGGTGGGAAAGATAATGGTTCAGTTTGGGACATATTGAATTTAAGATGTCTGCAGGGCATCCACTTCAAGATGTCCAATAGGCAGTTGGAGATGGCACTTTGGAGGTTAAAAGGGAGGTTAGGGCTGGGTAAGTACATCTGAAAACCATCAGCATGAAGATGATAAGGTCCTTTCTAATTTTAACATTCTATACCATTTGTTCTGAGGGATGCTGTCTTCTAACATTCTGTGTTCCGAGGTCCCTCCCAGCTCTGACAACCTGTTTGAAGGCCTGTACAGCTAGCTGCCCACTTCAGGCAATTTCTTTGTATTCACAGAACTTCTGGGCCTATCTAAGCAAGTGGCAATGGAGAGCTCCATCATATAGCCTGTGCAGTGAGTGGAAGCTTCAGGCAGTGGTGACTTTGTGCTCAGTCTCACTGGATGCCTTTCTTCTACCTCTTTCAATGACTTTTTGTATATAAAACATAAGTTGTTTGTAAAACGTGCTTGCACTTTCTATTCTGCTAATATCCCAAGGGCCCAAGCTTTGAGACCTCCATAGCAGTCCCTGCTTTTACCTGTAGATCCTTTTAATAGGCTCATGGAAGCATGGGTGTGGTTTTTATTTAACTTCAGGTTTGTTTCCACTGGACGCTCTGGCTGCCAGCAGAAGCATGTAGAATGACCTACGAAAGCTTAGCTTAAGCAAGGCACCATACTAGGATTAGAATGGAAGTGAGAGGCTACAGCCCCAAACTGAGCCGTGGTTCTCCCTCCTAATAACATAAGTTATCAGAAATAAGTTTTCTCTACTTTCTTAACATAGTAAATGTGGCCTAGGATCTAAGAGGCACAATGAATAGGGTCTCAGGATAGACCCGAGTTCAAATTCTGGTGCAAACTCTAACCAGCTGTGTAATTCTGGACAAATCACTTTGCCTGTCTGGGCCTCAGTTTCTTCATCTGTAAAATGAGGACGAGTTTGTGGGGGCAGCTAGGTAGCACAGCGTAGAGAACACTGGCCTTGGAATCAAGAAGACATCTTCCTGAGTTGCAATCCAGCCTCTGACACCTTACTAGTTGTATGACCCAGGACAAGTCACTTAACTCTGTTTGCCTCAGTTTCTCATCTGTAAAATGAGCTGGGGAAGGAAATGGCAAACCTGCAGAATTTTGTCCCTCCCTTCTTCCCAAGATAGCAAACAATCCGATGTAGGTTATGCATATACAATCATGTTAAACATATTTTCACATTAGTCATGTTGTGAAAGAAGAATCAGAACAAAAGGGAAAGGCGCGAGAAAGAAAAAACACCCAAAAAGTGAAAATCATCTGCTTCGGTCTGCACTCAGACTCCACGGTTCTGTCTCTGGATGTGGATAGCATTTTCTATCATGAGTCTTTTGGAATTGTTTACTGTCGTTAATCATCACACAATGTTGCTGCCTACAATGTTCTCCTGGTTCTGCTCACTCCACTCAGCATCAGTTCATGTAAGTCTTCCCAGGGTTTTCTGAAATCGGCCTGCTCATCATTTCTTATAATTGATGGGCATCCGCTCAGTTTTCAGGCAACTCTTTAAAGCCAAGTTACAAAAGTTAAGATTTTCTGATCTTCAGCACTGTAACAGCTTCTTTACTGAGAATTCCTTATACTAATAAAATCATGGGTCCAGGCAGCCCTGTGTCCCCCCCCCCCCCGCAAATCACCAAAATTAGTAAACAGATATGATGACATTAATACATGTTAGATTTGCCATTAAGGGAAACAATTGCAAAATTTCTTGTATTTATTTGTGTGACATTTTCTATTTTGTAGTCTCATTTGAACCTCACAAAGTCCCTGAAAAAGAGACAAAGTGAGCAGTTTATTATCCCTCCTTAACCAAGGAGGAAACTGAGACCCAGAGAGGTCAGGTAACATGCCAAATATCATGAAGCCAAGCATTGTCAGGGCTCGGCATAGAACCCAGGGCTTCTGCTTCCTAGTTTAGTGCTTTTTCTGTGCTGTGATGAATTTCAAATCAAGACTTCACAGCTTTCTAGTTTTCCTTTTGAAGTCCAGACATTTGTACTCAATTCCCCAAAAGGAAAACAATTTATTATTAGGGAGAATGATTATGAAATTTCCTGAATAAAACTGGCATGTTTTTATCCAAGTAATTCACGAGTGCTAGAGACTTGGTTCTGGACCTGGATTGACCACTGTGACCTTGGGCAAGTTCCTGACCTGCTCTCAGCATCCCTTCCCTCCTCCATAAAATGAGAGGGTTCCACCATAGTATAAGGCTATTCTCTCAGGAGACATAGAGAAAATGGAAATTCAGAAAAGATTAAGCGATTGGGAGTTGTTGTTCCATGCCTTTTGATAATCCACCAAACAACCCTTCTCACATTGGGGTAAACGCCATTATTCCTTCCTAAGGCCTGTCTTAGGTTACAGAGCTTAACTGAGTTTTGTCATTCCTGCATCTTTTAACATTGTGATTTATTAAAATTGAATAAGGCTCAATACGAGGCTGACAGCTGGGTATGCTAGAATGGACACTTGGTTTATAGAGGCAGAGGATTTAGAGCTGCAGAGAACTTGAAAGGTCATTTAGTCCAGTTCCCCCATTTTACAGAATGGGAAACTGAAGGCCAAAGATTGAACTTGCTCCAAGTTATTCAGAGAGTAAGTATGAGAGCCAGGATCTGAACCCAGATCCTTTACCCCTAAATTCAGTACCATTGCCACTGCATTGAGAGTGTTAGGCTTAGAGCCAAAGAACCTAGGCTTGGTAACTTAGTAGCTGTGTGACCTTGGATGAGTCCCTTCCATTGTCTGGGTCCTCCTCTGTGAAATGAGGGGGGCAACAAGATGACCCGCGAGATCCCTTTCAGCCAGCCAGCCATCATCCTATGACGAGATGATCTACAACCTCTTTTCCAGCTCTGAAACCTACAAGTTGCATATGGAAAATCCCATTTGTTTTCATTGCATTGAGCAGATCACAGTGAAGTATGGTGATAACTGTGTGTACAGGAAGGAGAAAACCACCACCCGAGTCATCTGTTGTTCACTGAACAGCTGAATCAATTCATTTTAATCCAAGAACAGCAGAGTGGGTTTTGGTCTCCTATGACTATTGAAAGTCATAGTTGCTATCAAAACTGCACCAATGGAGGGACATGTGTTTCTCCCACTGTTTTATTTCACAAGGAGTATTTTGTGTCCTGCCAACTTTTTCCTTTGAGGGTTACTGCAAATGTGTTCTCTTTTTATTTCCCCGAAACACTGAAAAGTGAGCTAACAATGTTATCATGCCCATTGGGGGGGTGTCTATGTTCATTTCTTTTTCTGGGCCATAGTAAGTATCCACAGGAGTCTGTGAAGTGACTCATATGGTTGGGCTTGGGAGACGCAGGGAGAGATGAGTTTCAGGGTTGCTAGGTGTGCAACATACTATATAAAGAAGAGCAAAATGAATTTCTCCTTAGGGAAAGAGATATAGACAGCTCTGAGGGCATGATGTCAACTGCCAATAATAGCCCTTCATTATGAGTGTCTTATTAACTTTCAATTCGGTAAAACAATAAGCAGCTTTGAATTCTGGCTCTGACACGCTCCATCTGAGTGACCCTGGCCTAGTCATTTCCCATCCCATCTGAGAGCCTCAAATTCCTCACTTGTAAAATGGAGATAACCAGACTTGTACTACCTGACTCATGGGGTTGTTGTGACACAAGAACTGTAAACTTTATGGCACAATGGATCATTGGAGTTGGAATGCACCTTAGAGATCATGCAGTATAATCTCCTCATTTGATAGTTATGTAAACTGAGGCCCAGAGAAAGGGAAGGACTTGCTCAAGTACACACAGCATAAGCAGCCAGGATTCAAAGCCAGGTACTCAGACCCTAAGTCCTTCTACTCCACTGTGGCACCTCTGAAAATGTGTTCTCATTTATTAAATCCTTACCATGCACCAGACCTCTGGGCTTAGCCCTGGCAGAAAATGATAACAGTCAAGGACCTGGCAATCCACTTGGGGTAGGGGGTAGAGGGCAGGAGGTACACAAGTAAGCATGATAGCAGCCAACATACGTTGGCAGGCGAAGGCAAGCCAGGCTGAGTGATCTAGGAAAACTGTAGGAGGGAGAGATCACTTTTTTTGATCAAAAAGGGAATTCCCCCGAGTCCAGCCTACTCCTGCATCTTTGGATAGTATCTTTTCTTTCTGACAACTATTCCAACATAGTCCAAATACAACTGGAATCCATTTTCAAATCAAGTCCCTGCTTTTGCCCCAGGGAATTGCCTTTGCTGGAACATCTCAGGCTTGGAAACAGGGCCTGTTGGTTGGGTCCGGTTCTTGCCAGGGTCGACAGTGGGAAACAGTTACTAGAAAAAAACCAGATGAAATTCATAAACTCACTCCAATCACTCTTGCTTTAGGGAACATTTCAGAATGGCTCAGATAACACACACCCCCTTACTCCATGTCAAAGGCAACGTAAGAGACAACTTCAAACAGGGGCCCTCTTTGTCTGATTGGTGCCGCAGCATGGGCAGAGATTGGCTTTCATTGGGTACAGATTTTGTTTTTCTCCCCAAAGCCGAAAGGAAATCAAAGACCTGAACATCAGACCAGTAAAATGATGAGCTTTGAAGTGTGGCACAGAGAAAGCTACAGAACTAGGTGTGGTAAAGCTGCTAACTCATCTTGTAGCTGGACCCAGACAAAGAGGCAAGGGCTGGCCGAGCAGTGAGGTCATTCTTCCCTGTAACTCAATAACAGGCTAAGCTCAATGAGCATTGGGGCTTTATGATCTCCACTCACATGGTTTCCATTTAGACTGGTTTTGCATGTGTCCCCCCTAAGAGTTTTCTTAAAGTGCACAAATCAGTTGGAAATGGACAGGATCTGAGCAGGAGGAGAATTTACAAATCCAACTGGCAGAAGGAGACCCATTCGAATTTACTTTAAAACCGTACGGTTGAACAGAGAACCACCACATGGCAGCGCTGAAAAGTACCATACAAGCAGGAGAGTGACTTAGCCAACTTCACTTGGCTAGGTAGAAACAGAGACAGCCCTTGAACCCAGTTTCTCTGACTCCACATCTTTTCATAAGGCAATAAAATTGCATGGTAGTCCAAGAAGTCAACAGAAATCACATAACCAAAGGACTGCAAAGGACCATCGTCCTGGTGATAGGCAGAACTTCTACCTTGCCTACAGTACAATACAAAAGAATGCCTATAATAGTTTGAAACAGAAAGAAATTTGCCATCTGTCTGTTTTTAAAGCATCAGGAGAAAGGCCAGTGTACTGAAACAACTGAAATGCAGCCAGTCCCCCAAGACTGTAAGAACAAGCACAAAAGGTGACCAAATCTAGAGTGCTGGATTTGGAATCACTTAACCTCTGTGGGCCTCAGTTTCCTCATCTGTAAAGAGAGGGGATTATATTAGATGACTTTAAGGATCCCTTCCTGCTCTAAATCTGTGCTATTATGTACCTCTGCTATACTCCAAACACTATCTACATCAGCTGGGCCAAGAAGGCAAGCTACATCTCCACCAGTAGTGTGGAGAGGACCTGATTACAGATTAGACCCCAGCAGTGGTCATAGGTCTGTATTCATCTGGCAATTTCACAGCTAGATGCTTTAGAGCCCTTGAGAAAAGGCCGGCAACAAGGATTCTGACGACCGGAAAAGCCTAGTTTGCCTTGAATACCCTTACATTAAAAATCAAGACATCAGAGTCTGAAGGCCCCTTCTTAGTGGCCCTGAGCAAGTCAAGCCTGGCACTCTGAGGGGAAGGCTTCTTTGAACAGTGAAAAGAGCACTGAAAATGGAATCAGTAGAGACCCAACTTCAAATCTGGGCTCCAAGATGTACTGGCTGTGTGAGCTTAGGCAAGTTACTTTCCTTCTCTGAGCTACAGTTTCCCCTTCTGTAAAAACGGCAAGGCTAATACTTGTGCTGCTTGCCCCATAAATATGTTGTTAGGTAAGCTTTTCAGAAACTTTAAAACGCTATAAAACTGCAAGTCTCCTGATTAGTGTGAATTGATGAATCCTGTGGAGTGGTTGAATTTTTCAAATTCTTGCTGCATATTTCCATTGGGCTGGAAGCAATTACCATATTTTACATAAACGTCACTTCAAATAATGTGAATTCAAATACATGCGACCACTTCATGGGATGCATCATTCACACTAATCGGGATATAGCTCTATTTGTTTTGCCCACTGGAACTCTTGGCTGTTTCTACTGTGTCCAGTAACAATATCCAACATGCTCGGCAGCTTCCTCCTATAACATATACGCCCCCATTGCTAATATTTCCTTCCTGTCTACTTCCCAACATGCAATTGTCATGAAGTTGTGAAGGATAGCCGATATACCGTATGACAGGATCCAAAAAAGATCTCGACAAGCTAACGCGCTTGGCCAAATCTAATGAGACAAAATGGCATTGGGATAAATAGAAACTCTTACATTTGGTTTCAAAAATCAGCTTCACAAGCCCAATGTTAGGGATGCATGGCTAGATAGCAATTGGCCTGGAAAAGATCTGGGGGGTTTTAGTGAATTGCGTGGTCAATATTGTGTTAGCAGTGTGATGTCCAAAAAAGCTATTATTATTGAGAGGCACAGCTTCCAGGAATAAGGAGGTGACAGTCCCATTGTACTCAGCCCTGGTCAGGCTACAGTCTGGAGTAACGTGGTCAGGTCTGGGCGCCACAGACCTGGGAGATGACATCGGTAAGCCGGAGAGGGTCTAGAGGAAGGAAACCAGGATGGTGAAGGGCCTTGAGTAGGTGTCATAGGACAGGGCTATCCAAAATGCCGCCGCAGTACGATTTATGTGGCCCACCTACAAGAACAGAAATTTACATAAATGCTTTAGTAAATGAAGCTGAGCTCCCACAGAGCTCTCACTAAAATGGCAAATCAAAATATATTGTCTCTTGTTTCAATAAAAACGTAAGGTTGGACAGCCCTGTCATAGGAGGATTGGTTGAAGAAACTAAGCATGTTTAGCATGAAGAAAAGAAGACTGGGAGTCAGGAGGTGGGGTGGTGGTAGAGTATTTGAAGGGGTCTCATGTAGAAAAGGGATAAGATTTGTTCCATTTGGCCCCAGAGGGCAGAATTTGGAGCAATGAGTGCAAGCTGTAAAAAAGACTACTTCGGTCTTGATGTCGAGGAAAAAATGCTAACAACTAAAACACTCTAAAATCAGAATCGGTCACCATCCAAAACCAAAGGCATGCCTCATTCTACCTTCTGGGTCTTTCACCTCTCATAAGGAGATGGGCAGCATGCTTCATCCCAAATCCTCTGGAATCATGGTAGGGTATTACATCGCTCAGAGTTCTAAGTCTTCCAGAGTTGTTTGTCATTCCAATGTTACCGTCGTTGTGTAAGTTATTCTCATTTCACTCCGTATCGGTTCATACAAGTCTTCCCAGAGGTCCCCTCTAGTTTGGAGATCCTGTGATTTTATTCTTTCATCCCTCTAACATTCATTTGAATTCAACCAACATTTCTTAAACGTATCCTGTGGGCAGAGCCCCTATGGTCAGCACTGAGGATACAGAGATGAAAACCAAAACATCCCTATTCTCAAGGAGCTTACAGACTAATGGGAGGGACATGGCATGTTTGTATATTTGGATGATAATATGTAGAGAAGGGTGGGAAGCAAGCGAAATGTTCAGGCAAAATGTTCTAGCAGATTTTGAGAATGGACAGATCATGTAGAGTTGGGTTCTAGAGTAAAATAAAGCTCTCAGTAGTTCGTGGACAATGTTATGCTATAGCTCAAATTATGTCCTAGGTTTCTATGTGGAACCTAGCAATAAAATGCAGCTGGGACACCAATGTTACAATAGGCTTCTACTGCATGTCGAATATTTAGAATCATAGAATCTCCGCTCTCTAAGGGTCCCTAGATGTCATCCGGTACCGAGGTGTCAAACTCACTGAACACGAAACTTTAGAGTGCTTGGGAACAAGAAAAAAAATGTGATTGGGCAATGTCGAACAAAATAAATCAAAATCCAACATAGGTAATATCAGTCTGCAATTTTCTAAGTCAGTACACTGCTACCGAGATTCGTTTTTATTTGAGAAATAAATTCATTTCTGTTTACAGCACTGTTTGTAGACCAATCTCCCCCTGTAAGCAAGAATCCCCTCTATTATATCATAGCATAGGGGAACAAGCACTGTTCTTGGAGAGTTAGCAGAGGTGGATTTGAATATTACTAGCTGTACAATCTTAGACAAGTTACCTCACCTCACTGAAACTCAATTTCTCCATCTGTTAAATGGGGAGGATAATATTGGCACTACTTACCTCTGAGGGTTGTCACAGGAAAACACTTTGTAAAGTTCAGAGCACTAGAGAAACGTAAGCAACGATTATTGTCCCTCATAGGTCTAAGCTCTGCTTGGATGACCTTAGAACACGTATTTGCAAAATAGGGACTTCATGGGTAACTAGATACTATATGTAATACATATATATATATACATATATATGTATATATATACACATATATATGTGTGTGTGTGTATAAATATAGTCTACAGGTATATGTGTATATATATAGACACTATACATAGATACGATATATATATTACAGATACATATTCAGTACATATACATGTAAACATGCTGCCCAAAGGTATTCGCTTTTAAATGTATCAGACGTGTCTGCAAAGGAATGTAGTACATACCATCAGTAAAGAGGCGGTGTGGTGGGTGAAAAGAGGACTGGCTTGGGAATCAATGGAGCTGGATGTAAATCCCAACACCGCTGCGTACTTGCTTGGATGACTTCAGAAAAGCCACTTTATCTTTCTGGACCTCAGTTTCTTCATCTATAAAATGATGATGTCAAACGTCGCTTCTACTACACTACCATGTTGAACTCTGAGTTCCATGGTGTTGTTCTTCCTTCCTTCTTGAAGAGGACCAATATGTCTTGACTTGCAAGTGGATTGGATTTAAGTGAGGCAGGGCTGTGCAAAGGTCATCAGCCTCACTCTCTGCTCCAGGGTCATTTGGAGTCCAGTGGCAAGACATAGGTCAGGACGACTGGAGATGGCCCTGGATGCAGTGGGAGGCCTTGGCCTTTTTAAACTAAGGTCTTTCCCAGGTCTCAGTGTGTCTGAAGCAACACTTATTCAGTGATTAAAGCCTAGGTAAGAATTGAGGCAAAAGACTGCTTGGTTTGCCTTCACAAAAGAATCCATCTGGGAAGGGAGAGACTTCAAACATACCCGGGCTGGTGCTTTGCTTAACAAATCTTTCTCATGCTTTTGTAAGGTTAGGGTGCTACCAATGCCCAGTAAGTCAGTCACTAAACACTTATTAAGTGCCTACTATGTGCCAGGTGTTGTGCTAAGTCCTGGGGATACAAAAAAAGGAAAGACAGTCCCTGCCCTCAAGGAGCTCACAATCTAACGGGAGAGACAACAAGCAAACAACTATGTACAAACAAGCCATATATAGATAAATAGAAAATAATTAACAGAGGGAAGGCACTAGAATTAAGAAGCCTTGAGAAATGCTTCCCATAGAAAATAGGATTTTAACTAGAATTTTTAAGGAAGTGGGGTAAGCCAATTGGCAGACATGAGGAGGGAGAGATTGCCAGGCATGGGGGACAGTGAAAAAATGCCCGAAGCTGAGAGATGGAGCGTGTCGAGAGTCTTGTTCATGGAACAGCAAAGAGGCCAGTGTTGTTGGATCAAAGAGCACATGGGATGGGGTGGGTGTAAAAAGACTAGAAAGGTAGGCGCGACTTGGTTCTGAAGGGCTTTGAAGGCATAATAATAATACCAATAACCACATTTCCATAGTGCTCAAAAGCTTACAAAATGCTTTCCTTGTAACCACTGGGTGGGGGCAGGGAGGGGGAATGGGACAAGCATCCTTTTAATGACTATCATCCCTATGAAGCAAGTTCAGAGAAGTTAAAGGATTTGCTTAAGAGCTCATTTGGTCTGATCAAACCAAGGGGCACTTTGGAATGAAGGGGGACCTCAGTGTCTCTGAGCCATCCTGGGGACACAGGATCACCTCGATGGAGCTCTAACTTCGGTCTTTCTCAGGAAGATAGAAACCACCCCAGTGACATGACACCAAGCTGGCTTCTTTAACACAGAGAGATGTTTGAGTTAGAGAATATAATAGTACCTGAAACAATCGAAGTTTGAAGGGCAAAGGTCCTGACTCTAGAAGGTCTTCCTCCAGATTTCCTGCAGACCGTATGCTTTGGGATATGGGTTTCACTTAAAAAAAAAAAGAAAAAAGAAAAGACTGTCTTTTATCATTGTTTAAAAAACCCTCCCTTCCAAATAGGACCAGATGGAGTGTTAAATCTTTGATTTCGTATGCTGACACAATGAAACAATAGGCCAAGAAGAGTCTGCGTTTCTCCTGGTCTTCTCACTGGAGTGCTGACTTAGAATTCTAATTATGGGAATTGACTCTCACTGTTGACACAATCAACCATTTCCCCACTGTGCCACTTGCCAGATGATTTACCTACGGCAGAGCCTGAAAGCTCCCAATGGTAATAACTCCTCCTTTTATTTCCATAATTCTTCAAAAATGTCTAACGTTCTTCCCAGCTTCATCGTCTTGAGTCATTTCCATTTCCTTAGATAGGTTTTAGTGGTAGTTCCTTTGTCATCAGTGATTGCTGTAGAAATGCAGACAAATCTGTACCATTTTCCTTCTATTTGTCCTCCTTAGAATTTCATATGTAAATGTGCCTAGGGTGATATGGCTTCGTTGGGTCTTTTGCCAAGGTTTCTGTCATGTGGCACACCGGGAAGAATCATGGACCTGGAGTTGTAAAACCTGAGTTTGAATCCTGGCTCTTCTACTTCCCACCTATGTGACCTTCACTTTCATGGCCTCGGTTCACTCGTCTGAGAAATGGGGGCATTGTGCTAAATGACCTTTGAGGTCTCTGACATTGCCAAATCTGATTCTTCTAGTGCTTGTCACTGTTTTGTGTTTAAGATATTTTTTAATTGTGAATTTAGCAGTTATCAACAAACACATATATTTCAAAATAGAAGGAAAGCAAGCGAAATGTGTAAGAAACTCTGAACTTCTGTTACGTACAATTTTTTTAAAAATATGTTGTCTAACATTGTAGTTCTGCCACTGTCCCAGGTATCTGTGTTCCCTTCAAAATTTACTCTTGCTTCTTTTTATTTTGTAGGAACTTCTAGATACAGGACTGCTTTTTTTCTTGTTTTTAGTATTACTGTCACTAACCTCCAGCCCCATTCCCTTCCCAAGACCACCACCACTGCAGTGGAGTCAGAGAATGCAGATTTAGAGTCCTAGCTCCAGCTAGGAGTACAGACCTTGAAGTCAGGAAGACCTTAGCTTAAATCGGGCCTCAGACACTGCCTAGATATGTGATGCTGAGTAAGTCACTTAACCTCTGTGTGCCTCAGTTTCCTCCACTGTAAACTGGGAGTACTAGTAAGCTACTTCCCAGGGTTGTTTTGAGGTTCAAATGAGGTAATAGGTGTAAAGTACTTAGCACAGTGCTTGGCTCATAGTACAAACATGCTTGTTTCCTTCCTTCCCAAGTGTCTCTGACTCCCTTAAAAGAAAGGAAAGCCCTCTCTTAAAACAAATAAGTAGAGTCATGCAAAATAAAGTCACATATTAGCTGTATCTGAAAATATAAGTTTCCTTATGTACTTCTGGGCTGTTACCCGCCCCCCCCCCCGCCAAGAAATGGGAAATACAGTTCATTATTATTTTTCTGGAGTTGTTATTGGTCATTGTATTTCACAACTCATTTACTTTACCTCATAGTAAGCATGGTCTCCATTGTTCTCTTGATTCTGGTCCCTTCTCTCTGTATCAGTTCATACAAGTCCTTCCAAGATTCTCTGAATCCTTCCTTTTCATCATTTCTTACATCATAATAATTCCTAATCCTAATGCTATTTAATCCATATGCCGTAATTTGGTCAGTCATTCCTCAATCAATGGGTACCCACTTTGTTTCCAGGTTTTTTTCTACAACGACATTATAAATGTTTGTACATATGGGCTCTTTCCCTCCTCAATTGATTTCTCTGGTTTATAGGCCTAGTGGTGGTATTACTGGATCAGAGTGTACGTACATGTAGCTCCAGGTTGATTGTCTCAACTCCTACTTGCACTTACAAATCAAGTCCCCAGTACATGGCTACTGCAGCCCCTGAAGGCTTAGTCCTGTGAGGTTAGGGGTATCATTCTACTGATATCGGCTCAAGCCTCTATTCCAGTATGTTCTCTTCAATATTATGAAGTGTTCTCACTTAGTCAGCCAGGCTTAATTAGCTTATAGAAAGGGTCTATATACTAAGTTGGTATAGTAAGAATAGTTGATACAAAACATGCCCTCAAAAGTCTGCGACACACTCTCTCGCCAGTATATACAAAATCCAGGGGAAAGCGGGCACAAGTTTAGAAAGCATACGTAGCAAAGGGGTAACTCACAGCTCCTGGAAATCCTTTTGTTCAGTTGTTTCAATCATGTCTGACTCTTTTTGACCCCTTTTGGAGTTTTCTTGCAAGGATACTGGAGTAGTTTGCCATTTCCTTTTCTAGGTCATTTTACAGATGAGGAAACTGAGGCAAATAGGGTTACGTGACTAGCCTAGGGCACACCGTAAGTGTGAGGCCAGATTGGAACTCACAAAGGTGAGTCTTCCTGACTCTAGGCACAGCTAGAGACAGTGAGACCCACTCACTCCCATTAGTGATCTCCCACTACCAAATATCTTTATATATACTTTGCATGTATTTTGTATTTATTATTTGTATAATCATTTCTCCCTAGCCATGGGGGCAGGGACCATTTCATTTTTTTGTATCCCTAGCACTTTGCAAGTTCAATAGGGACAGAGACAGAGTCTGCAGTTTCATTGGTATATGAAATTCTCTCTACCAATGCTGGCTGGGATTTTCTCTGCTACTTAATCTTAGAGGGTTG
>CM053628.1:17727555-17754880 GCA_028646595.1 Phalanger gymnotis | reverse complement strand
GTTGTTTTCTTCAGTATATTTTTGGGTCTCCTTTAGGAAGTCATTGACTTGTTTTTCATAGCTTTCTCTTATCCTTCTCATTTCTCTTCTCAATTTTTCCTCTACTTCTCTAACTTGCTCTTCCAAATCCTTTTTGAGCTCTTCCATGGCATGACACCATTTCATGTTTTTCTTGGAGGCTTTTGTTGTAGGCTCTTTGACTTTGTCGACTTGTTCTGCCTGTATGTTTTGGTCTTCTTTGTCACCAAAGAAGGATTCCAGAGTCTGAGACTGAGTCTGGGTGCATTTTCACTGCCTGGCCATGTTCCCAGCCAACTCACTTGACCCTTGAATTTTTCAGTGAAATATGACTGCTTGTAGACTAAAGAGTTCCATGTTCCAAGCCTGGGAGTATGTGCCAGCTCTGCCACACCAGCACTCCTCCTTCCCTGAGAACCCCCAACCTGGACTGGACTTAGATCTTCAGCAGGCTCTTCACTCCTGCTCTGATCAGCCACTTAATTCCTCCCACCAGGTGGGCCTGGGGCCAGAAGCAACTGCAGCTGTAGTTCTAAAGCTGCCCCACCTCTGCTGCCCCCAGGGATGGTGGCTGAACCTCAAACTCTATCCCTGTCCCCAGGTGCTTTTCCCACTCACCTACTCTGTTGTCTTTCGTGTTTGTGGGTTGAGAAGTCTGGTAACTGCTGGAGCTTACTGATTCAGGGTTCTAGGGCATGCTCCACCCGGCTCCTGGTCTGGTTGGTCCACACTGGGCTCTGCTCAGCTCCACTCAGCTCCACTCCCCTCCGCTCCCAGCTCTGATCTTACCCAGAGACTATCCAGGCTGTGCTGGGCTGGAGCCCTGCTTCCCTCCGCTATGTTGTGAGTTCTGCGGTTCTAGAATTGGTTCACAGCCATTTTTATAGGTTTTTGGAGGGACTTGGTGGGGAGCTCATGCTAGTCCCTGCTTTCCAGCCACCATCTTGGCTCCGCCCTCCAAAATATGGTTTTTCAATAAAATAGAGGATTTTTAAGCTTTCTCAATGAAAAGACCAGAGCTGAATATGAAGGGATGATATCTAAAAAATAACATGAAATTAAGGAGCGAGAAAGGAATATATTGAGAGAGGGAGAAAGGGAGAGATAGAATGGGGTAAATTATGTCACATAAAAGTGGCAAGAAAATGGAGCTCTGTTGGAAGGGAAGAGGGGGCAGGGCATGGAGAATGAGTGAATCATGTTCTCACTGGATTTGACTTGAGGAGGGAATAACATACACACTCAATTGGGTATCTTACCCCACAGGAAAGTAGGAGGAAGGGATAAAAAAGGGTGGATGCAAGAAGGGAGGACAGATAGGGGGAGGAGGTAATCAAAAGCAAACACTTTTGAAAAGGAACAGGGTCAAGGAAGAAAAAATGAATAAAGGGAAACAGGATAGGATGGAGGGAAATATAGTTAGTCTTTCACAATATGATTATTGTGGAAGTGTTTTACATAATGATATATGTTTTGCCTATGTTGAATTGCTCACCTTCTTAGGGAGGGTGTGTGGGAAGGGAACAGGGGAGAGAATTTGGAGCTCAAAGTTTTAAAAGCAGATGCTTAAAAAAAAGGTTTTTTTACATGCAACTGGGAAATGAGATATACAGGGAATTGGGCATAGAAATGTATCCTCCCCTATAAGAAAGTAAGGGGAAAGGCAATGGGGGGAGTGGAGTGACAGAAGGGTGGGCTGACTGGGGAATGGGGCAATCATAATATATGCCATCTTGGAGTGGGAGGGAGGGTAGAAATGGGGAGAAAATTTGTAACTCAAAATCTTGTGGAAATCAATGTTGAAAACATATACATATACATATACATATACATATACATATACATATACATATACATATACATATACATATACATATACATATACATATACATATATATACACATATATGTGTGTGTGTGTGTGTGTGTGTGTGTGTGTGTGTGTGTATAATACTCTCTCAGTTCTAAGACCAAATCTGGTTCTCTTTGGAAATGAGACTATTTTAGCAATTCATTGATTTAGTTGGTCAGGGCTTGGCATGTTGTTCAGAGTCCTGAAGATGACCTCATAAAAACCAAACCATGCTAAGGTAGCTTGGCAGACAGTCTTGACAGTGGAAGGAGGGCTGGATGTGGAGACAGAGGAGCTGAGTTCGAATACTGCCTCTGCTATTTACCAAATGAGTAACCTTGAGCAAGTCACTCCTTGTCTCAGTGTCTTCTCCTGTAAAATCAAGGGGCCAGACTAGATGGTCTCTAAACTCCCTTCCAGCTCTCCCAGTCTATAGCTGCATGCAGCTGTAGCATCATCAGAGACAGTCATAATAGAAGCAGCAATTCACATTTCCATGGCATTTTCATAGCATTATGTGGGTCCTGATCTGTGATTTTTTGGACTCTTTATATGAGATCTCTCTCCACCAATAAAGATTAGCAACTGGTTTGCAACTAAATAGTCTTACCCAAATGAATTTTATTATTTTATCAAGTTCTGTGAAGTATTCCCTTGGTAATTTGGTCAGTATGGCATTAAAACTGTAAATTAATTTTGGTAGAATTGTCATTTTTATTATATTGGTACAGCCTAGTCATGAGCACTGAATATTCCTCCAGCTATCTGAGTTGTTCTTTATTTCTTTAAGGAGCACTTTGCAATTGAAACTATAAAAGTCTTTTGTGTGCTTTGGGATGTCAGTCCCCAGATATTTTATGCAGTTATTTGGAATGAGATTTCCCTTTCTATTATTGCTTCTTGCTTTTTCTGCATCTATTGAGATGATCATATGGTTTTGGATGTTTTGATTTTTAATATAATTATCTTGATTGTTTTCTTAATGTTGAACAATTCTTGCATCCCTGATATAAATCCCAGTTTGTCACAATCAATGATTTCTTGAAAAAATGGCTGTAGTCTATTTTTTGGTATTTTGTTTAAAATTTTTGATTCAATGCTTATTAATTAATGATGTTGGCTGTAGTTTCATATTTCCCTGGTTAAGATATTAAGACTATATTTGTCTCATAAAAGGATTCTTGTAGGATGCTTTCTTTCTCACTTTTTGAGAATAACTTGTGAAGTATGGATTCAAATCGTTCTATAAAAGTTCCATAGTGTTCCTCTGAATTCATCAGGACCAGAAGCTTCTTTCTTTGGTAATTCCTTTACAGCTAGATCTATTTCCTTTTCTGAGACTGGGCTATTCAAGATCTTTATTTGGCGTTTTTTACACATTTGCCTCAAATAATAGTTTGGGTATATAATTTTGAAGGTGTTCTCCTATTTCTTTTGTATTCTCGGTTTTGTTAGCATGTAATTGTGCATAAAGATGTTCTGATTATTCTTTTTATTTCTTCGGATTTTGCGGATTGTGCCTTGCTTATTTGCTATTTTGTTGATTTGGTTTTTTGCTCTCTTCTTTTTTAATCGGATTA
The DNA here is from genome assembly GCA_028646595.1 of Phalanger gymnotis. NCBI lineage: Eukaryota > Metazoa > Chordata > Mammalia > Diprotodontia > Phalangeridae > Phalanger > Phalanger gymnotis. The sequence continues at coordinate 17,751,430 of CM053628.1, read as the reverse complement.
CCTAGGAGTATACCAATTGCATTAGTATTTTCAAAGAAACACCTTTTAATTTTTTTACCATTTCTATGGGCTTTTTCTTTTCAATTTACCTATTTTTCCTCTGATTTTTAACATCTCTTTTGTTCTTATTTTTGTTTCCTTTATATCTTGGCTTTCTAATTTTTAAATGCATATTCAATTCATTAATGCTCTCTTTTTAATTTTGTTAATGTGTGTTTGAAAAGATATGGTTTTCTCCTCAGGGACTGCCTTAGTTGTATCCTAGAAATGATATGTTGTTTCATCATTATAATTTTCTTTTACATACTTATTAATTGTTTCTGTGATTTGTTCTTCGATACACTCATTATTTAGGATTTCATTGGTAAGTCTTCATTTGGGTCTGTATCTTTTTTTGTGGTCCCTGAATGTATTTCTAGTTTTATTACATCATAGTCTGTAAAGGATGTATTAACTATTTCTGCCTTTTCACAATTGTTTACAATATCTTTCTGCCGTAGTACATGGACAGTTTTTGTAAAAGTTCCACGTGGTGCTGAGAAATAAGTAATATTATTTTGCTCTCTCATTTGGAAAACACCACAAATCTTTTAACTCTAGTTTCTCCAGCAATTTGTTCAGTTCCATAATTTCCCTTTTGTTTATCTTTGTTAGACTTGTCCAAAACTGAGACAGGGATTGAAGTCTCCTGTCACTATTGTGTTATTATCTATGTCTTCTTGTAACTTAGATAATGTTTCCTTTATGAATTTGTATGCTAAGGCATTTATAGCATGCCAATTTATTACCGATATTGGTTCGTTGTCTATGGTTCCTTTAAGCATAATATAATTTCCTCGTTTATCTTTTTTTATTTTTTGGATGTTTGTTTTTGCTTTGTCAGATAGTATGATTGCAAATTCTGACTTTTTGGATTCATGGGTTGCATAGCAAATTCTTTTTGCATTTCCCCAGGTTTACTCTGTGTATGTCTTTGTCTTTTAAATGTGTTTCTTATAAGCAAGAGATTGTAGGGTTTTATTTTCTTATTCGATATGTCACTTTTTTATTTTATTGTATTGTAATACATTCACATTTAAGTTTATAAGAGTTAGATTTATATTTTTGTCCATTTATCTAATATTTTTTCAAGTTATGATTTTCCTTTCTTTTTCTTCTGTAAACACAGCATTATGCTCCTTCTGTTACTTTAACCTTTTTTTAAAAGGTGGCCCTGTTTCCATTGGCTCTCTTCCTCTCATATCTCTCCTCTTTATCTTATTTTTCATCCCTTTCCCTTTGGTGTTTGTAATGGTAATCAGGGCAGGATATTTTTTATTGTTTTCTCTTTTGGAATGCTAAGGTAATCAAGTACTTTTGAGTCTTGCCTTTCAAATGTAATGGCAAGCAAATTGGGACTTTTTATTGTTTTTTCTTCGAGTGCTTCTCAGCACTAAGGTAATCATGAGTCTTGCCTTGTTTCAAAAAAATCTGAGTCTTTGAATCAAGAGTCTTTGATGACCTGCTTAAGAAACAAGAAAGCCCCAGGCTCCAGGCCCTCAGCCCCCCCCCCCATCTTTTTGCTAAGTAGGTACTAAGCCTCAGGGCCCTGAGAAGGGCATATATGATCTGAAGTTGGCATTTTGTTTTGGGGCTCTCACTCAATGGAAGAGTGTCATGTGATTTGACCAGATGAGACTTTGGGTATCTGTCATGGAGCCCGCTGGCTTTGAAAACCCAGACGTTGATGCTTCTCTCTATATATGTATTGCCATAGTTAGATGGTTAGAAGCCTGTCTACTGGTTTGTGTTTATTTGCTCTGTTTATATAATGTATGCTTGTAATTTCTGTTTGTGTACTCTCTGAAGTCCAGGGTGCTGGCTTTTCCCTCTGAACTAAATGAATGATATATGTATGTTTAATTAAAGTAAGATTGTTGACCCCTTAAAGTTGCTTTCCTTAAAAAAAAACAGATCAAAGAATCTGTGCTAGCAGCCCTCCTGAGTGCTGGTGCTGTTGGTCTTAGGCCTCCACAGCAGCTGTAAGCAGCATTGTTGTTACAGTGTTTTGCTTATTACTTCTTTTTCCTCTATTGCTTATTTCTGATTACATAATTCTTCCGTCCCTTTTTTCCTTTTCCCTTCTTCTCCTCCCTTTGAACTAGTCCTGTTCATTAGTTTTTTTAAGCTTCAAATCCAAATTGCAAATAGAAATCCAAAAAGGATTTCTATCATTCTCTTCATTATCTATCCTCTCTTTCTGCCTATTCTAGACTTTCATTCTCTGATTCATGACCCCTATAATGATTTGGTCTCTCTTTTCTCTGTATTCCTCATATAATCAAAGCTTCCAACATTTCCATTCTAGGCTCTCCCCTCTAGGCAGTTTCTGTCACTGCCTTGTAGAGATCACCCCCATGGATTCCCCTTTTCTATTGTGCCTCAATTCCAGAACAATGTCAATTATTGTCGATGTCAGAGAAGACACTGCCCCATGGTAGGGTCCCTCCCTGATTACACAGCTCACCACTTACCTATACCTTCGTCTTGCACTCTTCCCTGGGTCCATGCTCTCCCACTCCCCCAGATGCCAGTTGACCTTAAAGTGTTCCAACTTGTTGCTTTTTGATATAGGATGAATGGACTTTTCAAGCACCAAATCCTTCAAGCCATACTTGGTATAAGGTCCCCATCTCCCTTCACAGATGATTTCTTTTCACCCATAGAAGCATTCATCAATAATCCCAGCATATCACACATTTCTCTCTATCTACCCTACACCTCTTCCTCTCATATTGTAATGTAGTTCCACAAAAAAATTGATTCGCATGTAGGTAGGATGTTTCCAGATTCTGTCCATAATGCTTCTGTCCACCTCTTCACTACTACCTCTATCATATTTCTACTTTCATGCCCATCCCCCTGTATACATTTAGAAAGAAGTCTCCCATTGGTCTCTCTGCTTTCATTTTCTTACTGTTGCTGTCCTTGCATGCTGCATTTATTCACTCCTCTTCCATTTCTTTTCTTTGAGTGGCTTTAGAAGCAAATTATCTCTTCAGTTCTGGTTTTCTTTTGAAAAAATTTTCAAACACATTTTCATTATTGAATGTCCACCTTTTTCCATGTATGGTTAAGCTTAGATTTGTAGGGCAGGTCACTCTGGTCTGCATCCCGAGAATCACTGCTCTTTGGAACACATTATTCCATTCCTTCTGAGATTTTCTAATGGATGCAGAATACTCGTGTTATTTTGATTTCCTTTCCTTTATATTTGAAGGTCCTTCTCCTGATGGCTTACAGAACTTGTTATTTCTGAATTGAATTATTAACCACTAAGTGTCTTGGAGTTTTGCAGCCTTGGATTTTTGTTTTTTCTGGAGGTGATCTGTGAATTCTTTCAATTGGCATTTCATTTCGTATATTCAGAATTTCTGGACAATTCTCTCCTATTATGGTGTTAAGGGTTTTTGTCCTGTTGTGTTCTTCTGGGAAACCTATAATTCTTAGGTTGTCTCTACACATCCTGTCTTTGAGATTGGTATGTTTTGCTTGCATAGTAAGAATATTTTCTTTTAATGTTACTGTTTTTTCCTTCTTTTCTTCTAGATTGTTTTTTATTCGTTGTATTTGTTGTATATTTGCATTCTGAACATATTGTTCTCTTTTCTGTTCCTTTGGTGAGGCTTGCCATTGCGGATTCCAGTTTTTCTATTCTGTTCATTATTTTTACTCTGCAGGCCACAAATTCTGTTCTTATAATTTTCATTTCTCTTCTGAATCCTCAGGGGCAGTGTATTGTGGTTCCATGTTCTCAACTTCCACAGAATTCTCTATCTCATCAAATGTTGGATCATTTTCTTTTGTTTGTAATATTTATTCGTAGATGCATAAACTCATTTATTAGAGCTAGAGGTCACGTTTCCTTTTATTGTTACCGTTTTTCTTGTTGATTTATCTGCTTATGTTCAAAGTCTTTGAGTTTTCTTACTCCTGAAGTCTTTGGTGATTTCAGTTTATTTCTCCTCTTATTTTCCCCTATCACTCATTTTCTGACCCCCTCCCCTCTACTTGTAGTTTCTGTGGGTGTTGGATCTCAAAGTGTCTCAACCTCCTCTATTCTGCAAGGTGCAGTAAACCAGCATAAGTCTCTGCCCCAAGTGACTTTGGGGTGGTCAGAACTGGCCCTAGCTCCCATCCACACACATATACTTGGTGTCCTGCCCTGTTCCTTCTGTTCCTTAGTGGCCCAGTACTGGTAGCATAGTTTGGAGCTTTGAAGTGCTGGTGCTACAGGACTGTCATCCCTGACAGGGCAAATTTTTGTAACCTGGAACTAAGGTCTACATGGAACTGGAAAGAGAGAGGGAAAAATGAAGATATAAGGGTGGCTATTGTTGTAAAGAGTCTGCTAGTGTGGCCTTGCTGCTGGTGGCATAGGAAGTGGGGGAGGGTGCTGAGTGAGCTCAGGATCAGTGTTAGTTCACAGGTTTTTTAACCTTCTTTTTGATTCTGGATGTCCTAGACCATAGAGACAGCTGAAATTGCTTTATTTTTGGTGCATAATTCTGTTTTGGAATGGTCTGAGAAGTTATGGGGATTGGAGAAAATGTCTAGTCCTCCACCTTGTTGCTCATGTGACCCAGAATTCTGCATCGGATAGTCAAAGAGATTTGTTTGGGGCAATATGGAAACCTGGATTCAGGCCTTCCTGACTCAAAGGCTGGCTCTCTAACCACACTGCCTCCTTACTTTAAGGTCTGAAAGGCACTTCCCCTACATATTGAGATTCCAGCTTTACGGATAAGGGAAATAAAGACTGGGAAAGATTAAGTGACTGGCCCAGGGTTGTACCACTGGAAAGTAGCAAAGTCAGAACTAGAACCCAGGTGCTTGCCCAGTAAGTCTGGACTTTTTTTTGCTACCCATCATACTGTCTTTCCTGGCTATACATATAATGATCATACCTCTACAAAATCACTACTTTATCTTAATATTAGTTAATATTTATATAGCATTTCAAAGTTTGCAAAACGTTTTACATGTTATCTCATTTAATCTTCATAACAATCCTATGAAGTAGGTGCTAGTATTATCTTCATTTTACAGATGACGAAAGTAAGGTTCAGAGAGGTTAAGTGACTTGCCCAGCTTCACATAGAAGGATGTGAACTCAGGTCTTCCTGAACTAAGTCCAGCACTCCACTGTGTCCACCATGTCACCTGCAGACTTTTTGGCCCAGTATGTCTTCACATCTGGACTTTCCTTCTGTTGAAGCATAAGGAAGTGGTATCAAATGGACCCTAGGTGTAAAAGAGATTTGCCTCTAGATTGGAGTAAGGTTCATCCTTTGGGGCTATTCAGATAGGGAGACAGACAGCATTACAGCTGGAACCCTTGGCAAAGCTATGAACACTATCAAGAGAAGCTAAGCATTGCCTTGCAGCAGCCTAGGGTAATTGCCTTACATTCAGGAGACAGGAGTTCAAGTCAGGTATAACAACCAAGACTCTCTTGGAAAAAATGCACACAGGACACACTTTTAAGTTTAATCGACATCATTAACATTTTCTCCATCACTTTCTTAGGTATCAACAATCGACAGAACAATAAATCAAGCCCTGGTTTGTAGCCTTTGCCGATTTCAAGGAGTAAATTCTCACAACGAAAATTTAACAATTGACTGCCATGAGCTCTCACAAGCTGGATTGAGCTGGCTCCAGGATACCCCTAGTTCTAGCGCTGACTTTGCTATTCATGAGCTGGGTGGCCATGGGAAAGTTACTGCTCTTTTCTGAGCTTGTTTCTTACTCTATAAAAATGGAGGGGGCAGGGCGTATTTGAAGCTCTATATACTTTCTTTTAGTTTACATATTCTCTAGTTTTAGGGTAAATCTTTTGTGGGCTAGTGAGAGACTTCCCCTCTCAGGACTCCCTTGTATTGCTGCATCCCTGGAGAACAACAAGGCAGCCTAAAAATAGTGGTCACATAAAGCAGCTGTGACATAGTGAAGAAAAGTACCAGCTCTGAGGTCAAAGGTCACAATCCCTGGGTTTGAATTCTGACTCTGGCATTTCTAAGCTATACATTCCTGGCCAGTCATTTCCCTTCTCTGGGCCTCTGTTGTTCTCTCTGTAAAGCGAGGAAGTTTGGGTGTGGCTCCTGTCCAACTCCAAATCCTTTTTTCCAGTCTAAGGGCTGGAAGGGACTATTTGAGTACAGACCAGTAAGAATTTCCTTTGGATTCTTCACTCCCCTCCCAGTTTTCTCTTCATTCTTCCTTCCTCTGGTGCATCATCTTTCCTTTGGTGTACATGATACAGAGAAGGAAAAAATAAAATAGAAGCAGAAATAGAGAGGGGTGTGTGTGTGTGTGTGTGTGTGTGTGTGTGTTTTCTACTACTTAGAGACCTTGGCAGCCTGCCCCTCTTTGGGCTGGGATGGGAAAGCAACTAGGCATCATTAGAAAGGCCACCAATAATCCAAGGCCAACCACACTGACGATCAGGAGTTAGTGACTCATCTCTGCGGTGTGCAAATGATATGTAGGAAAAGTACAGTGGTGCTTGTTTTAAGTAAGTCTTATTTTCCCAAAAACACCAAGCAAAACTCCTATCCATCTAGCATTTTAGAAGTCCCCATCTCAAAGCCAAGAAAAAGGAGTTCCTTGGAAATGGTGATTTGTAGTTTTCAATGGCACATATGCCAAGTTCTAAAAGAACTACACAACTCCTTACTAAAATTCTTCCAGAATATTCAGCTCTTGGGCTTGGATTTTACCATCTCTCCTGAAGGCATTGGGTTGGCCCACAATTTTAGCTCCTTTTCCCATTTTTTACTATGTCTGGACACTAGCAGTGCCACCCATGAGCCTAGACAGGCACCACTTAGAAATACCGTTGGTGCATGACTGCTCAATATTCTCCAAACTCCAATATGGCAACCACACTTAGCTTACTAGGTTGTATATCTATTTGATGCTAAAGATATATCCCCAAACTCACATAATTTAGTGCCTCAATGACCAAGCCCATTCCACTGTGGAATTCCAGCTTCTGATCAAAATGGTGTCAACCAAGTAAAGGCATGCGTAGACCATGCATTTAAGAAGCTAATTGGGCTAACCAATTTTGGTCTTGTGCAAGTGTGTCATTGAATTATTGATGACTGATTGTCAAGGGGTTGGTGGATATAAGCTACTTAACCTGAGGTTTTACAGGAAGTAAGTAATTGTTTTCTTTTTCTTTTAAATCACCCTAAGGAAGACTTCTCTACTTTGTGTCTTTTGGTTTTGAAGTTATTAACATTTATTTCCTCTTACTCCTAATGGGACAATTGATTCCAAAGTGACATGTATAGATGGGAGTGCCCACACCACTGTTTTTTCCTGACATTTAAGTAGGAATAAAATTAGGAATCCAAACTGCCAGATGATTGGCAAATGGGAAAACACAGTAGACTATAGTGGACTAAATTTGGAATTAGAGGATCTGAGTTCAAATCCTAGTCCTAACAATATTTGTGAGACCTTGGATGAGGTACTTTCTCCCTGGGTTTCTATCTCCTCTTAAGTAAAATGAAGGGTTTGGATTAAATCAAGAGTGCTTAACTTTTTGGGGGTCATGGAAATCTTTGGGAGTTCATGAATCCTATGGACTCCTTTCAAAATATTGCTTTAAAATTGAAGAAAATGCTAAATTTCAGTTAAGAGGTCAGTAAAAATAAAGATGCGTTTTTTCTTATTAAATTCAAAGACCCCATGGTTTCTCTTCATGGATTTCTATGGTCCCTAACTTAAGAATCTCTGGACTAGAAGATCTCTAAGGTTTCTTCCAACTCTAAATCCCCTGTCATTTTAGTGACACGGAATTGAGAGATTGGTGAAAATTAGGGAACTAGGGAGAGAAGGCACAAGGCACAAACATTTGGGCTAAAATGGTAACTTTGGGGAAAGGAAAAAAACCCTAAAAACTTGAACACACCCTATGAATGAACCATAGTCTGGTCCAGGGAAGATATAAATTAAAATGGAAGTTTCTTAAGGACACTCCTGCAGGAAAGAAAGAGCACTGGACTTGGAACTAGGGCACCTTAATTTAAATGTCAACACTGCTACCCACCTAGTTGTCAGACTGTGGAAGAGATCACCTCACTTTTCTGGGACTTGGTCTCCCCTTCTGTAAAATAAGGGGACTCAAAGTCAATAACTATTAAGTTCCTGCTATATATCAATCATGCAATGCATTAGGTGCTAATGATTCAAAGGAAAAATGAAAAATAGTCTTTGTCTTCAAGGAGCTTAATAAAAAGATTTGCTCTGTAAAATCTGGACTCAGTCAAAAGGCCACACGCAAGGACCTAGAAGGCCACACATGGCCTCAAGTCCACAGGTTCCCCACCCCTGTCTAGAGGATGCAATATACATACAGAGAAATAAATATGAGATAATGAAAGGAGAGAGAAAGAACACCAAAGGCTAGGGGAATTGGTACAAGCTGTTTAAGGGAGTTGACACCTGAATTAAACCTTGAAGGAAGTTAAAAGGCAAGAGGTAAGGAGAGAGTGTACTCCAGGCACAAGACAGCCTGTGCAAAGGCAGGAAATAGAATGCTGAGTTCAGGCAACAGCAAGTAAGTCACTTTGGCTGGCATATAGAGTGTGCAAATCAATGTAAAATAACTCTGGAAAGGTAGATTAGAGACAGACTGGGAAATGCTTTAAATGTCTAGTTTGTATCATATTCTGTAGACAGTGAAGCCAATGAAGTTTCTTGAACACAACAGAGTGATGCCGTCAGATCTATACCTTAGGAAGGTAATTTTTGCAACTGTGTGGAAAATGGATTGGAGAGGCAAGGCATTGGAATCAAGGAGACCTATTAGGAGACTGCTGGAAGAGCCTAAGAAGACGTGTTGGGATAGTGGCTCTGAGGGGAGGAATGAGACACATGCAAGAGATGGTAATGAGAAGAATGGTGGTAGCCTTGACAAAAAAGGAGAAGTTTAGGGGAGGGGAAGATGTGGGGGAAAAGATAGTTTTGTATCAGAAAAGTTGACTTTGAGTTACCTATGGAACAAACAGATGGAGATGTTCAGTAGACAGTGATATAGGACTTGACCTCAGAAGAGAGATTAAGGCTGGATATGTTGATTTGGGAGTCAATGGTATAGAGATGATAGCTAAACTGTCTTTGTCAGCTATCTCCTTCAGCCTCTGTCTCACATAAAGGAAGGAAACATTTATTAAACTCCTACTACATGCCAGACGCCCTAAGTCCTTTACAGATATTACCTCATTTGAGACTCACAACTCTGCTACGTAGGTACTATCATCACCCTCATTCTACAGTTGAGGAAATTGAGACAAACAGAGGTCAAGTGACTTGCCCAGAGTGACACTGCTAGACAGATTTGAACTTGGGTCTTCCTGAATCCAGGACTAGTACTCTATCCACTGAGCCACACATGCCTCTAGGCAGCACATGAAGAACTGGCCCTTCTCTTTTCTAAGGCAAACCTCTCCACATGCACTCAATCCCATCCCATGCTGTCTTTTCCAGCAGATTGTCTCATCAATAATGCTAACTTTCTCTTATCTTCAATATCTACCTGCTTAGTGGCAGTGTCCATGCCTCCTGTACTCTCAAGAAAAAACCTTTCACTTGATTTGACCATCCCATCTCATTACTTTCCTATATCTCTATTCACTTTTGTAACTAAACTCCTTGAGAAGGCCATATACAATTGATGACTCTACTTCTCCTCTCACTAATTTTCTGCAGTCTGGCTTCTGACCTCATCATTAAACTGAAACTGCTCTCTCCAAAGCTACCAATAATCTCTTTTTTTTACATTTTTCTCCATAACATGTAAACAAAAATTTTATCATTTGTTTTTTAAAAAAACTTGAGGTTACATATTATTTCCCTCCCACTCTCGTCTCTCTTCTCCTAGAGAAGGAAAGCAGTTTAATATAGATTATACACATGAAATGACACAAAACATTACCATATTAACCATGTTGCAAAAGAAAACACAGACCAAAAAAAAACCCTAAGAATAATGAAATACAAAAGTATGCTTTGGTCTGCATTCAGACTCCATCAATTCTCTGGAGGTGGATAGCATTTGTCATCATAAGTCCTTCAGAAATGAACTGGATCATTGTATTGCTAAGAGCTAAGTCATTCATAGTTGATTATCATACAATGTTGCTATTACTGTGTACAATATTCTCCTGGTCCTGCTCATTTCACTTTGTATCAGTTTATACGGTTTTCCAAGTTTTTCTGAAAGCATCCTGATTGTCATTTCTTATAGCACTCATTATATATAACTCATTATATTCATATACCACAACTCGTTCAGCCATTTCCCCATTGATGGGCATCCCCTCAATTTCCAATTCTTTGCCACCAAAAAAGAGTTGCTATAAATATGTTTGTATATATAGGTCCCTTTACTTTTTCTTTGATCTCTTTGAGATACAGACCTAGTAGTGGTATTGCTGGGTCAAAGAATGTGCACAGTTTTATAGCCCTTTGGGCATAGTTCTAAATTGCTCTCCAGAATGGTTGGATAAGTTCACAACTCCACCAAGAGTACATTAGTGACTCTCTTTTTCTACATCGCCCTCCAACATGTGTCATTTTCCTTTTCTGTCTTGTTAGCCAATTAAATAGTTGTGAGGTGTTGTTTTAATTTGAGTTTCTCTAGTCAATAGTGATTTCGAGCATTTTTTCCACGTCACTATAGATAGCTTTGATTTCTTCTTCTGAAAACTGCCTATTGATATTCCTTGATCATTTATCCATTGGGGAATGACTTGTATTCTTATAAACTTGGCTCAGTTCTCTATATTTTTGAGAAATGAGGCCTTCATAATAGAAATTTGCTGTAAATTTTCCCTCAATTTTCTACTTTCCTTCTAATTTCAGCTTCATTGGTTTTGTTTGTACAAAATCTTTTTACCTTAATGTAATAAAAATTATCCATTTTACATTCTATAATGCCCTCTATCTCTTGTTTATTCATAAATTCTTCCTTTATACATATATCTGACAGGTAACACTTTTCATGGTCTCCTAATTTGCTTGTGATACTATCCTTTATGTCTAAATTACATACCCATGTTGACCGTTTCTTAACATATTGTGTGAGATGTTGATTCATACCTAGTTTCTGCTAAACTGCTTCCCAGTTCTCCCAGCAATTTTTGTTCAAATAGTGAGTTCTTGTCCCCAAAGCTTAGATCTTTGGTTTTGTTAAACACTAGATTATTATGGTCATTTACTACCATGTACTATGTGCCTAATCTATTGCACTGATGTACCACTCGATTTCTTAGCTAGTACCAGATTGTTTTAATGATTACCACTTTATTATACGGTTTGTGATCTGGTATTGCTAGGCCACCTTTCTTATCATTTTTAAGATTGATTCCTTTGATATTCTTGAACTTTTGTTCTTGTAGATGAATTTTGTTATTTTTTTCTAGCTCCAGAAAATATGTTTTGGCAATTTGCTTTGGTATGACACTGAATAAGTAGATTAATTTAGGTAAAATTGTCATTTTTACTATATTGGCTTGGCCTACCCATGAGTACCACCCACCCTAGATCACTGCCTTTTCATGGTAGAGGAGCTTGTGTAGCTCAATGAAACTCTGAGATATACCATGTAGGGTTACTCAAGACAGTCAGGTCATACTGGAGAATTCTGACCAAAGGTGATCCACTGGAAGAGGAAATGGCGAACCACTCAAGTATCTCTGCCAAGAGACCCCCAGGGGCAGTACTAAAATTATAAAAGAGATGACATCAAAAGATGAGCCCCTCAGGTTGGTAGGTGTCCATTAAGCTACTGGGGAAGAAGGGAGGACAACTACAAGCAGCTCCAGTACTAATGAAGTGGCTGGGCCAAATGGAAAGGAAGCTCAGCTGTGAATGCATCTCATCATGAAAGGAAAGTCTGATGCTGTAAAGATCACTATTTCATAGATCTAAGAACTAAGCTAAGCTGGATGTGGTCAAATAGGAGATGGGAAAGATTAAACATTGACATCTTGGGTACCAGTGAACTTAAATGTATGGTAAGGGGTGAGTTTAATTCAGATGACCACTACAGATACTACTGTGGTCAAGAATCCTTTAGAAGAAATGGAGTAGCCCTCACAGTCATTAAAAGGGTGAGAAAAGATCAGGAGCTGCTTACTGCAAAATTCAGACTTAAATTGAAAGTAAGGAAAACCATCAGACCATATAGGTATGTCCTAAATAGCATCCCTTATGAGTATGAAGTGGAGGTGATGAATAGATTTAAGGGATTACATCTGTTAGATAGAGTGCCTGGATAGAGATTCACAATATTGTACAGGAGGCAGCAGCAACAACAACAAATACTCTAAAGAAAAGGAAGAGCGGGAAAGCAAAATGGCTTTCTGGTGAGGCTTTACAAATAGTTGAGGAAAGAAGGAAAGGGAAAGGGAAAGGAGAAAGGGAAATATGTATCCACCTGAATGCAGAATTCCTGAGAATAACACTAAGAGGTAGGAAAGTTTTCTTAAATGAGCAATGCAAAGAAATAGAAGAAAACATAGAATGGGAAAGACAAGCGATCTCTTTAAGAAAATTAGAAATACCGAGGGAAAGCTTCATGCAAAAATAAGTACGATAAAAGACAAAAATAGTAGGGATTTAACAGATGCAGAAGGGATTAAGAAGAGGTGACAAGAATACACAAAAGAACCAAAAAGAAAGATCTTTTTTCTCATTAGTATCATTTCTTTTCTTTTTTCCCTTCTTTTTGGTTTTGTTTCTTCTTTCTCATGATTCATTTCATTCGTTATAATTCTTCTTTACAATTTGACTATTGTGTAAATAAGTTCAATGCTAAAGTATATGCAGAACCTACGTTGGCTTACATGCCATCTTGCAGAGGGAGGAGGAAGGAGAGGGAGAGGGAGAAAATTTGGAACTCAAAAACTTGGGGAATTGAGTGCTGTAAACTAAAAATAAAAACAAATAAAAAAAACATTAACTGTTTAAAAAAAAAAAGATCTTAACATCACCAATAACTATAATAGTGTGGTTACTGATCTAGAGCCAGACATCCTGGAGAATGAAGTCAAGTGGGCTTGAGGAAGCACCACTAACAATAGGGCTAGCGGAGGTGATGGAATTCCAGCTGAGCTATTTCAAACTCTAAAAGATTGGAAAAGATCAGTGTACGTCCGAATTCCAAAGGAACAATGTCAAAGAATGTTCAAATAACCGAACACTTGTGCTCGTCTTACATACCAGCAAGGTTATGCTTAAGATCCTGCAACCTCGGCTTCAGCAATACGCGAACCAAGAGTTACCAGAAAAACAGGCTTGTTTTTGAAGAGGTAGAGGAATTAAATTCCAAATTGCCAACACTTGCTGGATCATGGAGAAAGCAATGGAGTTTGAGAAAAACATCTATTTCTGCTTCACTGACTCCATGAAAGCCTTTAACTGTGTAGATTACACAAAATATGGCAAGTCCTCAAAAGGATGGAAATACTAGATCATCTTACTTGTCTCCCGAGGAACCTGTATGCGGGCCAAGAAGCAACAGTTAAAATCAAACATGGAACAACCTATTGGCTTAAAATTGTAAAAGGAGTACGACAAGGCTGTACATATTGTCATCTTATTTATTTAGCTTATATGCCAAATACATCATGGGAAATGCCAGGCTGGATGAATCAAAAACTGGGTTACTGGGAGAAATATCACCAATTTCAGATATGCAGACGATACCACTCTGATGGCAGAAAGTGAAGAGGAATGAAGAAGCCTCCTGATGAGGATGAAAAAGTGTAAAAGCTGGTTTGAAGCTTAACATTAAAAAAAAACTTGATCTTGGCAACTAGTACCATCATTTTCTGGCAAATAGAGGTAGAAGAAATGGAAGCAGTGTCAGACTTAATATTCTTGGGCTTAAAGATCACTGCAGACAGGGACTGCAGCCATGAAATTAAAAGACATTTGCTCTTTTCTAAAATTCTATCTATCTCCTTAACTTCTTTCTTATCTTTGGTTAGATTTATGCAGTCCTGAGAGGGTAAAGTTGCGATCCCCCACTGGTATAGTTTAACTATTTCCTCCTGTAATTTATTTAACTTTTCCTTTAAGAATCTGGATGCTATACCATTTGGTGCATATATGCCTAATATTGATATTACTTCATTGTCTATGGTAACTGTTAGCAAAGTGTAGTTTCCCTGCTTGTCTCTTCTAATTAGATCTAGTTTTTTGCCTTTGCTTTGTTTGAGATCATGATTGTTACCCCTGCTTTTTTTTAACCTCAGCTGAAGCATAACAGATTCTGCTTCAGCCCCTTACCTTTACTCCATCTATATCTCTCTTCTTTAAGTGTTTCTCTTGTAAACAACCTATCGTTGGATTCTGATTTTTAATTCACTCTGCTTCTGTCTTTTGGGTGAGTTCATCCCATTCATATTCACAGTTATGATTTCTAACCGTGTATACCTCTCCTCAGGGCAGCTAGGTAGCACAGTGGAAGAGTGCTGGGCCTGGAGTCAGGAAGAGCCATCTTTCTGAGTTCAAATCCAGCTTCAGAAACTTCTAGCTATGACTCTGTGCAAGTCACTTAACCCTTTTCCCCTCAGTTTCCTCATCTGTAAAATGAGCTGGAGAAGGACATGGTAAACCACTCCATTATCTTTGCCAAGAAAACTCCAAATGGGGTCACGAAGAGTCAGACACAAATGAAAAGTGACTCTACAGCAAGAGCGTTCCAGGCATTGGGGATACAAAGAAAGGCAAGACAATCCCTGCTCTCAAGCAGCTCACGGTCTAGTGGGGGAAGACAACAAGCAAACGACTATGCACAAATAAGATATGTACAGGATAAATCGGGGATAATCAACCAAAGGTGGACATTAGCATTAAGGGAGATTGGGAAAGGCTTCTCGAAGGTGATATTTTACCTAGGACTTGAAGGAAGCCAGAGAGGTCAGGAACAGATGACTGTGTTTTTGCTGGTTCTCCCATGCCCGGAAGGCTCCTTCCTTGTCTCTAACTTTTGGCTTCCTTTAAGTCTTAGCTAAAATCCCACTTTCTGCAAGAAGCTTTTCCCGATCCCTCTTTTTTTTAATTACCTGCAATTTACTAGTGATTTACAAAGTTGTTTTCATATTTTCTCCCCCATTAGACTGTGAGATCCTTGAGAGCAAGGACTTTCTTTTGTGATCCTCGTTACTTGGCTCATTTAGGGGGGATGCCATGGATGATGGTCCAGCAAGAGACTGAGGAGGAGTCAGACAGGTGGGAGAACCAGAAGAAAGAAGGATCAGGAAAGTTGAGGGTAGAAGGAGTCATTCTAAGGCTCTAAAGCATAAGAGAGGTCAAGGAGGACTTTGAGCCTGTAAGCCTACAGAATTTACATATTTCTATATGTTCATAGGTGTGGTTGTGGTGTGTGTGTGTGCGTGTGTGTGTGTGCATACCAAAACACCTGGGTCAAAAGGAGCTATTGTACATTTACACCTGCTCTCTTTTACCCAACCCAGGGGTGGGGAACCTGCAGCCTCGAGGCCACATGTGGCCCTCTAGGTCCTCAAGTACAGCTGTTTGACTGAATCCAAACTTCCCAGAACAAATCCCCTTAACTAAAGGATTTGTTCTGTAAAACCTGGACTCAGTCAAAAAGCTGTACCCAAAGACCTAGAGAGCCACATATGGCCTGGAGGCCATAGGTTCCCCACCCCTGACCCAACCCTTGCCTCTGGAGGCTAGTGACACCCAGTTTGTTATTTGATTTTCATGATCTATGTACTTCTCCCTGATTCCTCCAAAGGATCATGTGGCTAACAATGAACACCTCTGAAATAATATTACTACTAATGATGATGATGATGATGGTGATAACAGTAGATAATGTACCTTGTACTTAAGCAATGCTTGTTGAATCAAAGTGACTTGAATTCAAAGTAGTCATGTTTAGGAAATCTTATGGCACTCCCATGAGCTAACTTAGCAGGATATCCTGCTGAGGGATTACACCACACTATTTAGTCATAGAAACAGGATTTTTAAAGGGAGCTTATGCTCTTGACCAAAAGCTAGCTTGATGCCCGTTTACAAGCATGAATACAAACACTGGCTTAATCAACTATTTAATGAAACATACATCATTTTGTATCTTGACACTGAACGTTAAAAAGTGTGTATAAACCAAACAGCAACCAGTAACAATAACACGCAATTAGATTGAATATAATACATCGCTGCACAAAGCTCTTATTGTACTTCGTCACAATTTCTGCCTTATTATTCTGACCAATCAGAAGGTGGGAATATCACACCAGAGTGATGGAATTCTGGAAGAGCTTCTTGGGGGAGACATTGACAGGCATCTTTAAGAAGGCATCTGGAGATGCTAAGTACTGCTGGAAGGCTTCTAGAAAAACAAATCCAGTAACGTCTGTCTTGTCCTCATTTTTTCATTACAACGATCCTTTTACACATATAGGCATCAGACCCCTAGTTGTTCATTTTTACTGCCTTGAAACAGGTGATATTCCTGCTTTCTTGATTTTAGCCTTTCTAGCAGAGCCATAATGTAATGCAAGGTACACAGCTCTTTAAAATGCATGTATTTGCTTCCTTGTGTACTAAATTAACCATTCTCTGCTGCCTTGTTTCACAGGGTCAAACCCCCCCCCCCAAAAAAAAAAACTTTACCTTGAATGGTGGGAAACTCAAAGCCTATAGCCACAAAATCCAAAGTGTTTTCATTATAGTCAAAAGTCCTTCATGGTGCTCTTTGCCATTTCAAAGGAGTTTCAAGACTGGATAAGATGTCAGGGCCATAGAATCATAGATTTACACATGGAAGCAACCTTAGAAATCATGTAGTCCAACACTTTTACTTTATTTGAGGAAACTGAGACTAGGAGAGGTTGGACTTGCCCAAGGTCCCAGGATATATTTATAAACATGCCATAACTTATAGATCAAAATGAAAATCATATTCCAAAGCAGTCACCTTGTCCAAGCCATTTCTGGAGCTTCTCTATGGGAATTTACCATCCACACCAGAAAATCAATTCCTCCTTGTAGGGGCAGGCAGACACCATCACTGTTTTGGCTTTGCCTTTTTCTTCTTAACAAAGAATACCACCAGGGGAAGGATAGTATGCAAATGAATGAATGAGAAAGCATTTATTAAGTGTGTATTATGTACAATGTAGAGGCAGCTAGGTGGCTCAGTGGATAGACTGCTAGGCCTGGAGTCAGAGACCTGAGTTCAGATCTAGCCTCAGACATTGACTAATTATGTGATTCTGAGCTAGTCATTTAACCTCTATTTGCCATACTCCATTGGAGAAGAAAATGGCAAACCACTCCAGGATCCTTGCCAAGAAAATCCCATGGACAGTATTGGCGTGATATGGTCTACAGGGTCATGAAGAGTCAGACATGACTGAACAGCAACAATATGTACAATAAACCGTGATTTACATATCAGGAAATGTTATTAAAAACATGAATAACATTGTATTTTTAAAAAGCAAATTGTCATTATTTCTATTCATATCACATGCTCCCTTTGGTCAGAAACTAGCTTGCCTATACCTCTCTCCCTTGGCCTCCTTTGCCGTTACCAGTATACTTGAGCTAATAGCAATTTTGTGTAGGCCCCTCACTGGAGGGTAATACAAATAAGCAGTCTGCCTATATTGAAATCCTCTTTAATGGTCTTGAAATTGTAGTAATCACCTTTGGAAAAAAACGAAGCTAGAAGTATGTCCTCCCAGCAATTGCCCTTTCTTTCTTTCACACAGGATGCGATAAGGATCTAGGTTCATTATACTATAGCATGAGTTATTGGATTTAACCACTCTACTCACTAAGAACGGCTGTGGAATTTTGGGGTCATCCAGTTGCCTCATGCCAAACTTATTCATGTCTGAGCTAAATGGCAGGGTGTCCATCAAAGTACTGGCTTTCCAGGTACATAGCAGGGGTGCAATAAATCCCTATGGAAATTTGTAAAGTTGTAAGGATATGTGTGTGAAGGGTGAGGGAGTTAAGTCTGAGACTCATCTGATTTACTTAAAATTCTCTGCTTTTCTTTTTATTTTTCCTATGTCAGCTTAACGGGCTTACCCCTGTGGGCCATACCTAAAGTGAGACATCCTTTGTGATGGAATGGATTGTTTGAACCTTTAGGACCGAGATCCGTAAGCACTACAGAATTGGGTCATTATCAGAAAATCCTATGTGTCTGACTCAGCTAAGAGACAAAGTGCCAGGTCTACCCCATAAGGACCAGTGCAAAGACCACAGGCAAATTGGGCTATACCACTCTATCCATACTCACATACGTTGACCCAGTTTTGGTCTATTCTTCATGGGCACAGTGAAGTGAACAGCTGGGTCCTCATCTACTGAATTGTATCAGTGCAGGCAACTAGATGAGATGAGGTAAGCTCCAATCCCCCTTTTCTTCAAGAAAAGGAACTAGGGGCCAAATTCTATCTATTGTTTTTCCCCTTTGCTTATGTAATCCTCACATCTAAGAGACTGGCTTTTTTCATCCACGTTATAGAAAAAGAAGGGAAAAGACATTGGCTCCTGAGTAGTAATTCAAGATAAGCTTTTGTGTTTTTTTTTCTACAGAAAAGAAATATGTACATTGGAAAAAAATTTTAAAAAAATATACACATTGGATGAAATTACCACAATTTACCAAGAACACTTTCAACAAGATGACTTCTCTCTTCCATCTGAGACATCTGTCAGGCTTTAATCTTGTTCTCTTAAATAAAAGGGTCCTCAATTTCAGAACAACAAAAACAGTCCAGACAAACAAACCCTACCTCTGTCTCCTTCTATGCCCACTGCCTCCATACTAAGTGTCCAGTAACTCCATCTATATTTCTCTGGGTTTAGCGACAAGCCAAAGAATACAAGAGAAAAGCAAGTCTTTGGGGATGGGCTTACTTAGCTCGCCATCGAAGAGCCACTCTCCTTGCTCATAAGCCGGGATCGGATCACTGAGCTACCATGGCGGGAGAGTTGATCACGGAACTCAGAAGTCGTGAAGTAATAAAGGATCGGATCTAAGCAGCAACACAGACTTGCAAGGCACAAGGAGAAAGGGTGGAAATAGTGTGTGCTTTGAACAATGGGGCAGCTAGTGATAACTTTTTCCTTCACCAAGGTATAAAAAAGGAAGTTTATATGGTAGGGTGTGAAGCAGATGAAGAAGACCCCAGCACACAAGAAGACCATCCGAAGAGCCTTTCGCTTCTCGGCTTCGCCTTCACAGGCCACACGTGGGTGCTGCAAAGATATCACTGTCTTCCAGGTGCACCAGGCAATGGTGACAACAGGAACCACGAAGCCAGCCAGCTCAGCCATTATGATCATTGCCACTGAGGGTGCCACACTCATCTGTGTGTATCCCAGGTCAGCAAAGCAAGCATCTTGGGACTTGTTGGCCAGAACGGCACTTCTCACAATGGGAAAGGGCAAGCAGGCAGTCCCAACAACAACCCAGATGGTGGCACTGATGGCCATATCGTATCTGCGCTTCCAGTCTCGGGCCTTGAAGGGCTTGAGAAGGAAGAAGCAGCGCTGCAGACTAATGCACGTCAGGAAGCAGATACTCGCGTACATGTTGAGGTACTTCAGGTAGAAGCAGAGAAGGCACAGGAACCTCGGGAAGGGCCAGTGGTGGTTGATGTAGTAATAGATTCGCAGTGGCAGCGAGAGAACGTGGGCAAGGTCAGCCACAGACAGGTTGATCATGAAGATGATGGCTTTGTTCTTCTTGCTGATGAAGCGACACAAGACCCAGAGCGCTGTACTGTTGGCCAGAAGGCCGGGGATGAAGACCACGATATATGTGATAGCATACAGGGAGTACTGGAATGTTACATTCGTGTTATTGCAGTTGTCAGTTGTATCACTTGTGCCATTGCTGCCCATTTTGCCTGGTGATGTGTGTTCATTAAGGAGAGACTGGGTGTGATTCCTGCAGAGACCAAAGAAATACATGTGAAGGCATTCATTCAACAACGATTCAAGAAAAACTGCTTAGGTGCCTACTGTGTACACAGCTTTGTTCTGGGCACTGAATGAGATAGACAAGGCTCTTGTCTTCATGGAGCTTCCAGTCTAATAGGGAGATGTGACACATATACAGACAACTACAATATATATTACATGGTCAGTACAAAACAAAATGCTATGTGACAGCCAAACGAAAAGAGCCTAGCAGACCAGGGGAATAAGGGAAAGCTTCATGCTGTGGAGTTGGACTTTAAGGGGTGGATAGGAATTCAACAAGCAAAGAATGGATACAATGAATGGGGCAATCAAGCATATGGGAGTGGAAGAGTGCAAAACGAAGTCTTTAACCAACACACTGAGCTCAACTCTACTTTTGAAACTTATAATACAATCATGTTGCATATGAGAAAACTAAGGCCTTAAAGAGATCACGTGATTAACCCAAGGTCAGACAGTTAACTGGTGGAACAGCTGAGATTTGAACCAGATCTCTTGGCTCCTGGTCTAGTACTTTTTCCCTGAGACAGCTGTGTCACTCTACCCTCTTCCCAAGTTCAACAGGTCAGGTAAGTAACCCTGACAGAATTCCTTGCATCATCCCACCCCTAACTCTGCTTCTTAGGACCTACCAGGTGTAATCATTTGCTGGGATAGAGTAGCTCTGGTATGTTCACAAACCTCTCCAGTGCCTCACTGTGGTATGATGATGAGGGCCATGCCAGTGGAGCTCTGATGGATTCTACCAAATGGGAGAGGGCACGAACATGGTGTCAGAAATAGATGGTACCTGCTGTCTGATGAGCAGCTTAGCTAAGTACAGAGAGGCTCATCATTAGCAGATCGGCACTTGGTGATGAGTTATTTAGCCAGGAAACAAAGAAAAATAGAGAATGGATCTCAATCCTGTGTGTTCTCTTCCTTCCATAGTGATAATGGCAAGATGGTGGAAAAGGGGACAGGGTACTAGGAATTACACAGATTTTGAAACATACATAAATATTAATCATTGTTGGATCCTCTCAATCTGAGAAGAACCAAGTCACAACGATATTTCTGTTCTGGCTTTCAATGGAACCAGAAGATGCCAGGAAATTACAACTAAATGGATAGGTGGCCCACAGGTTCACCTCACAGAGACAGAGTTGGCTCTGTCATGTGCAAGCAAGAAGCCTACCTCAAATGTAATGAATTGTGGCGTGTGCACCAGTACCTCTTGGAAAGGATGGAGAAATAACGAAAACTTTTGGAGGATTGGACAAAACCTCCAAATTAAAGCAACACACCTTGGTACTCAATGACTTCAACATAAAACCCCGAATAGAGGAAGACATATGAACATCAGATAACATTCTTTGACAGCTTTAACCACAAAGATAGCTGTTTAATGATATTCTGATTATGTTAATGAGGTATAAAATAGGAACACATGCCACTATCATGGAGGATGTCCTGTGTAGAGTGCAAATGAAAAGCTACGATGTGCAGTTGGATGAGCAGCCCAGAGAGCTGGTCCATCAGTGTGTGTGTGTGTGTGTGTGTGTGTGTGTGTGTGTGTGTTATATAAACTAAAAGTGTGTATATATGTGTATGTATGCACACACACACACATATATATACACATATCCATATATACACATACAAATACACAATATCCCAAAACTCTTGGTGCAGTTTTAAGCTTTAATTATGTGCATATGTGTATATCTATAGAGCTGTTGAAAAGATACTGCAGATGAACAATGAACAAGGAGGAGAGCAGGCTTGAGTGTCTTTCAATAACCCAAAGCTGCTCCTGGATATCAAAGTTTCTCCATGTGCCTTGTCTCTTTAGTTGACTCTGTTAAATGGCTGAGGGGGCTATGGATTCTCCCCAAAAGGAAGTGAAATGACTTCTTGCTGCACTTCAGCTTCTGTTCCTATGGGAAAAAACAGACTAAGCAGTACAAATGCACTCTCATCAAAGGATGAGTGCCAAATTTCTAAAAATAAGAGCCATTCCCCAATTGATAAATGGTCAAAGGATATGAACAGGCAGTTTTCAGAAGAAGAAACAAAGCTATCTATGGTCACATGAAAAAATGCTCTAAGTCATTAATAATTAGAGAAATGTGAATTAAAACAACTCTGAGGTACTACCTCACCCTTATTAGATTGGCTAACATGACAGAAAAGAGAGAGACAGCTGATCAACTATGAGTGCAGACTGAAGCATACTGTTTCACTTTCTTTATTCTTCTTGTTTGTATGTGTGTGTTTTCTTTTGCAACATGACTTACATGGAAATATATTCTGCATGAATTCACACGTATAATCAATATCATTTTGCTTGCCTTCTCAAAGGTTAGGGGAAGGGAGGGAAGGAGAGAATTTGGAATTCAAGATTTTAAAAAATGAATGTTTAAAACATTTTAATGTAATTGGGAAATATTTAACAAAATAAATAAAAATACATTTTAAAAGGGAGTGCAGGCATGGTAGGGGAGCCCCCCATTCTTCTGATCATTTGCTTCTCCTTCCCATACGGTCAGTCCATCCCACCTGGCCCATCACCTGTGATAAGAGTTGAAGGACACCATGTTGTTCACTTGGATCTCAGTAATCAGGCGCTACATACCAGGAGCCACAGCAACAGGATCACAAGTACTCGGGCTGCCATGTAAAGCCACGGTTGGAGAGGGTCACTTTAACACCTCCCTCCACCAGCCTCACTCGAGCTATTCAGAACTATATGACAGACAAGTAGCTGCTGGCACCCAAAGCTATGCAGGGTTGCCATCTCCCAGGGTGGCTTTCCCTTCATGCCTTCTATTCATCTCCAGTAGCGGCTCTCAGAGGGAACAGAATGACTGTGGGTGACTGAGAGAGTGGTAAGCAAGTTAGCCATCCACTCGCATCCCCTGCCTAGTCTGTTTGACCTGGCCCTCGAAGTAGCAGGACCCATTTTCAGGGACGCAGATCTCACTATCCTTTCCTGCCTCACTGATGTCAGATACTTTGGCACGTGACGTTTAAGAAGTCGGTTTCTCTCTGTTCTATGGTAAATAAACAGCAAGGTTCTTTGTGCTAGAAAACCACAGGGCATAATCTGGAAATGATCTTAGAGGGCATCTAACCTGCCTTTCATTTTACAGATGAGGAAATAGGGACTCAGAAGTAAAATGACTTGTTCAAGGTAACCTCAAGCCACATTTCTTTTGACTGATTCCAGGTCGCTTTTGATTGTATCACCATGCCTCTGTTCAAGCTGAAAATAATTTCAGGCCCTATTTGGCTATGAACTCCCATTTTTCACACTTTTATAGGCAGAGGCTTTGACATGTACTTGGCTGCTTCCCCAAATCTCTTCCCTGGCTATGTGGGGAAAGGAGGGGTTCCCCAAACTCAGCCTTACCTGTCCTTGCTAAATGTAAAACCCTAAGGAAATATGCAGAAAGATAGATTCTGAGAAGTTACAAGGTTAACTTGGGCTAGCTCTGTAGTTTGAGTCATTTCTGTGATTGAAGACTTCATAATCCTGAGAAGCTAGGCAGCACTGTGATGAATAGAGCACCAGACCTGGAGTTACGAAGACTCATCTTCCTGAGTTCAAATCTGGCCTCAAACACTAGCTGTGCTGCCCTGGGCAAGTCACTTTACCTTGTTTGCCTCAGTTTCCTCATCTGTAAAATGAGCTGGAGAAGGAAATGGCCAACCACTCCAGTATCTTTGCCAAGGGAACCCCAAATGGGGTCATGAAGAGTTGGACAGGACTGAAACACCTGAACAACAATGGACATAATAATCAGAACCCTTCCAAAGTGGATTGGACTTCCTCTCCCCCCCC
>CM053628.1:17693216-17727455 GCA_028646595.1 Phalanger gymnotis | reverse complement strand
CCTCCTTCTCCAGCTAAGAAGTATCAGGCTGGGAGAAGGTGGAGAAACAGAAACATAATCAGATAAGAAATCACATGGGGCCAGACATTTCTTACAGGGAGAAATCATCATGTCCAAGGCCTCCAAGTGCCCTCAATGCTAACAGCTAAGTCTGCAAAAGTCCTTAGGATCTGCTTCCAAAGGTATCCCAGCTTCTTGTTTTGGTTGGTCAGGGGCCTGGACGGGGGTCAGAAGCCTGCATTGTCTGGTCATGCAGCCAAATGGCTTCCTAGCCATCTACAATGCTCATGGCCACCATTTTGTTCAAGCAGAGGCAGAATCTCATCTACTGTCAGAAGAGTTGCCCAGGGGAAGGGACCCAGCATAAGCCCTGCTTCCTCCATGAAGTCTTCCCAGGTTTCTCTAGTTCACAGAGCTCTTCACGCGTTAGGCATTTGGAATAAACTGCCTTGAGGTATGTTATTTCAGGGGTGTCAACATCATATAGAAACACTAAACTGTACTTAAGGAAATCTGTGGGTGAGATTAGAAAACCACATATTAATATTACCTACATTTTATTGTATTTTATCTGTTTTGTTAATATTTTCCAATTACATTTTATTCTGGTTCTGGCTGCACTCTGGAGTGTATTGTTATCTTACACTGGAATCACAAGATAGGATACCATAGACCAGGGATGGGGAACCTGTGGCCTCAAGGCCACATGTGGACTTCTAGGTCCTTGAGTATGGCCTTTTGACTGAGTCCAAGTTTTATAGAACAAATCCTTTCATTAAGAGGATTTGTTCTGTGAAGTTTTGATTCAGTCAAAGGGGACTTGAAGGGACTTAAGGACCTAGAGGGCCACATGTGGCCTCGAGACTACAGGTTCCCCACCCCTGCTATAGACCCACTGAGCTGGAAGGAACCCTAGAGATAACTCCCTTCAATTTACATAGGAGGATACCAGGACACAGTGAGGTAAAGCGATGTCCCTTTCAGCCAATCTATACATATTTATTAAGAACCTATGTCCCTAAGGTCACATATCCAATTAGTGACAGAGCCATTAGTAGAATCCAGATCTCTGGACTTAACTAGCTACAAGACCAACATTTTGCATACAATAGGTTGTTTAACAAATATATGTTGAATAGATGAAAGAAAACGGCAGAGGTAAGCTCTTCATCCAGGCCTTCTATCTCCATTTCTGGTGCTATGTCCACTACCCTAGTCCTGGCCCTACAGTAGGGCTTTGTTAAGTCACTTCTTTGCGCTTCAGACTCCCAAACTGTAAAATATTATTACTAATTGCAATTATTACAATAATACTAATTGCCATCCAGTGGGAACACAGGGTTGTTCTGAGGAGTTAATGAGATAACATCATGTGTTCCGTAAGTCACTAAGATCTATATAAATAACAGCTATGACTGTGAAGTAGTAGGTAGAGGGTTTTCTTGGAATCAGCAAGGCCTGGGCTCAAGTTCTCTCCTTAACACCCTGGCTGGGTGGTTCTGGAGCAATTGCTTAACCTCCCAGTGTCTCAGGAAGAGCCCTAAAGCTGGAAACTCAAGCCAAGCTACAGCAGGGGAGGGTGTTTCTACACTGGGAGTTCCCTCCTTACACTGATGAAACCCAGGTGACCACAAAAAATAAATTAAATGCTAATACTGTGACAAACTTATCGCCTTGACTCGATTATGACTTCCTTGAGAAGCAGGACCTTGCTTTTATTTGGGGCTCCCACAGCATCTAACAAAGCTGACTGGCTATTGAGTGTTCAACAGATATTTGTTGTGGTTAACCAGCTCACATGAAGTCTAAACTCATGACCTCAGCATCATCAGTGCTGTGTTCTAACCCACTGAGCTAAACAGAAGTCAGCATATAGAAACAACTGGAGCCAAGACAAATGATAACCCATGCAAATGGCGGCCCTCCAAGTTTTGCATTTCAGTCCCTGATCCTGTGGTTAGAAATTACTAAGCCATGTACTGAAAACAGAACTTTTAGTGAGTGTCTCCAATTACAGCTTTCTATTCAATTTAACAAATATTTATTAAGCCCCTACTGTGTGCTACGGCACTGTGTTAGATAGAACAGAGACAAAAGGGAAAAAATTGTCCCTGACCTAAAGGAGCTTACATTCTAACTTTGAAGAAAGAAGCAAAAGTAGATAGAGCACAGGGCTTTGAAAGTCAAAAGTTCTGGGTTTGAGAACTGTCACTACTATCTACTAGCTGTATGACCTTGGTCAAGTCCCTTTCCCTCTCTGGGTCACAGAATGCACCTATGTGAAATGAAGATGTATGTATGGCATTGCTGACATTCCTTCCAGCTCTGATCTTCTGTGATTTCATAAAATGATGACTTTGCCACCTCTTGCTTGAAGACCCTAGGCTCAGGGTCAGCACCGAGGACAGTGGTGCAGCTCCTGTCTTTCCTCTCCCCGGAAAAGGACTGAAACAATCATTATAATTCACCCTTACTTCTCTAGTATTTTAAAGTATGCGAGCAACAACCCTGCAAGCTAGGCAATGTAAACATTATCATTACCTTCACCATTTTACAAATCTTGTAACTGAGGCTCAGAGATTTAAGAAACTTACCATGGTCATATGCAGAGGCATGCTGGTAAATATTTAGCTGGGGAGGGGGGAGGGAGGGGGACACATTTCAAAGTTTAATCTTCATTATTAACATTGTTTCCTTCACCAGAGCCCAGCTCTGGCAGGGAAGGAGTCACTCACGATTAATCAGCAGCCAGTGCTCAACCAACAACTGTCTCTTTTCAAGCCTTGGGCCTCAGGAGGTGTTTTTGGCCACAGACAAGGTTTGATGGTCTGGTGAGCTACAAAGCAATTTGTACCTGCTCTGAGCGAATTACTCTCCAAACCACAACAGAATAACGTTTTACTGATTCACATTAACATCCCAGAAATGTCCAGTCCCCTCTGGAGATCTGCAAAACCCTGGTCTAACCACAAGGGCCTCAGCCACCTCCCATGCTGACAGCTATTAGACTCAGCTAAATCCTGCCTGTCCTTCCCTGACTGCCCCAGGCAGCACCAGCATCCTAACCTGGCCTTCCTCGTCTCTGGCTCTTCCCTGTCCCTCACTCCTTACTTTCAATCACTTACCCAGGCTGGGGGAGTCTCTCCTCCGCCCTCACTACCACCACCAGGCATCAGTGCCTGTACTATAGTAGTAGCCAGCCTCTTAAGTGGGGCACCTGCCTCCAGGGTCTCTTTTCTATTACCTCTAACACGTCTGCCTTCTTCCTAAAGTACCATTCTGACCATGTCATTGGTTTCTTCTAAAACCTTCAGTGTACTCTATTTTCTCCTGAATAAAGTAGAAACTTCCGGGGGCGACATTCAAGTCCCTCCACAAGCTGACTCCCTTCTCTCTTTTCAGTCTGATCTCATTCTACTCCCCTTAATATGTGAATCTGTGATCTACGCTGTCTTATTTTCAACCTGCCTCTCTGGAGAAGGGCTAAACTATGATAGGTAGACAGGATGACTGTGACCCTTTAGGAGACAGCATGGTATGTTGGCAAGGGCACAGGGTCTGGAGTCAAAGGATGTGGGTTTAAAATCACACCTCTGCCCCTTACTGCCTTTTAGGGCAGCTAGGTGGCGCTGCAGTGGACAGAGCATCAGGCTTGGAGTCAGGAAGACTCAGCTTCCTGAGTTCAAATCCAGCCTCAGACACTGCCTAGCTGTGGGACCCTGGGCAAGTCACTTCACCCTGTTTGCCTCAGTTTCCTCCTCTGTAAAATGATCTGGAGAAGGAAATGGCAAACCACTCCAGGATCTTTGCCAAGAAAACCCCAAATGAGAGCGTGAGTAGGACATGACCGGAAAACAACTGATCGACAAACCTGACCATTGCCTGGCCTCGGTTTCCTCCTCTTGTGGTGGTGCTGCCTCCCCATCCGGGCCATCTCATGACTCTCTGGGGCAATGCCCCATTCCAGCAGCCAGCCTAAGGTCACGCACTCCTCAGTGGAGTCTTCCTCCTCTGATGGCTTGGCTCCAGCCCATCCCCTTCACTGGATTCTCCCCTTTGCTG
Source organism: Phalanger gymnotis (assembly GCA_028646595.1). Lineage (NCBI taxonomy): Eukaryota > Metazoa > Chordata > Mammalia > Diprotodontia > Phalangeridae > Phalanger > Phalanger gymnotis. The sequence goes on along the minus strand of CM053628.1, from coordinate 17,723,393 downwards.
AGCTGAGCCAGACTCAGAATGAGGGCCCTGGGGCCCAATACACTATTGTTTTCTGGGGGTTTCCTCTGTGTGTCTCTTTCCTCAACCAGCCCGTGAACTTGTAGAGAGAATAATGCCCAGGTCTTTGCCTTCTTCAATAGCCCTAGCACCCAGTTCTGGGAATAAGACAGCACTCAGGAAATACTTCCTCGTTCCCTCTTTCCCCAGCCCCCCATGCCATTTCTGTAGGGGCTAGTGACTTTTCCCTTCTGGCTTGCTTCTCTATCAAATCAGAACAATAATACCTATACTATTTTCCTCATTTTCCTTGTATTTTGTAAAGTGCAAAGCACTATAGAAGTGTGTTATTATATCATCACTACTATTATTAATAATTAATTGTAATGATTAATTAAAAGAAACTCAAATGAGTACACAGGACAATAGACTAATGGAGCTATTTTTGTTGTTCAGTCGTTTCAATTGTGTCTGGCTCTCCGTGACCCCATTTGGGGTTTTCTTGGCAGAGATACTGGAGGGGTTCACCATTTCCTCTCCAGCTCATTTTACAGAGGAAGAAACTGAGGCAAACAGGGTGAAGTGACTTGCCCAGGGTCACACAGCTAGTAAGTGTCCGAGGCCGGATTTGAACTCAAGAAGATGAGTCTTCCCGACTCAAGGACCAGCATTCTATCCACTGTGCCATGTAGCTGCCCATGATAGAGCCAGAAGGGATCTTTTCGGAGGAGGAAACTGAGGTTCAGAGAGGTGAAGCAACTTGTCCAAGGTTGTAAGTAGGTCAATTGATATTTGATCCTAGAAAACCTTTTTAATTTTGTAGACTCAGGCCAAAGCGTGGGACCTATTTCTAATGCTAGGAAGGATAAATGACGTAGGGCATACCAGCAAGGTTCCGGAACACCTGGGATCCTTAAAGCTAAATGCTCCAACCTGTGTACGAAGCCTGCTTTTGCTACTTACTGGTTGTAAGTAGAGAGTAAGTAAAATCCCCAGCCCTCTTCTGAGCTCCTATTTATTAATTTCTCAAGTGAGGGGGTCAGCCTAGCTGCCCTGCAAGAGGTCTCTCATGATCCCAGGATCTGTAGGAGATGGAGGACTCAGTCATCAGCTCTTGCATTCTCTGAACTCAACTACAGCTTATCTAAGGACAGCAGAGGCCAAGCAAATTCTAAAACGAGACTTAGAAAAGGCTGAGAACTCGGTGTGTAATGGGAATACTCTGACTCTCAGAGCCAGAGGAACAGTGCAAAGAACATGGGCTTTGGAGTTAGAATATCTGAGGTGCGATCATAATGGCCCATACTTATTCACTGTGGGGCTCCAGGTTGGAGCTTTCCCCTTTTGGAGGGCCACTTTCTTCCTCTGTCAAATGGGAATAATGATGCCTGCACTACCCACCTCACAAGGCTAGTGTGAGGACACACTGAAGTGGTACAGAAACAGCGTAATTACTGCAGACTGGGTCTATGACACCACCCATCTGACTCTCTGGTGGCGTTGGCCTTCTGGAGAAAATCCAGACATACTGTGATACTACTGGATATTGTACACACACACACACACACACACACACACACAAAGCATCACAATTAGGAAGCAAATTTCTCAGGCACAGAAGAGAGAGTTTCTAAATCCGAGAGTCTGCTGGCACCAAAAGTACTTTGGTGATTTTTTGAAGGAATCACTAGTTCTTTAGGCACAGAGAGACCTGGTGTTACTGTCTTTACAAGGAAAGGTCACTTGACCTTAGAAAAGAAGAATGGTAGTGGGGTTAAGCATCAAGTGGACCCTAAGCTTAAACCTCAGTAAAGGCTTCCACACCTGATTGATGAAATGCTCTCACCAAGAAGACACGGGTTCCAGCTCTGATTCTATGTTGTGACCAGAAGCAAGATACCTGGTCCCATCTGAGCCTCTGAGAGTAGTGATCCCTGCATCACCTACTTGCCAGGGTTGCTGAGAGAGAAGTGCTTTGGAAATAACGAATCGTTAGAGAAACGAACACACAACTCGAGTAGAAAAAGGACCTCTGGAGGCATCTAGCCCAACCCTCTCATTTTCCATAGGAGGAAACTAAGGCCCCAGGAAGGGAAATGGTGCCCAAGAGGTCTCTGAGGGTGGATTTGAACCTAGATCCTCGGACCTCAGAGCCAGTGGTCCTTTCACTGTACCAGACTGACCCATAATCATAAATGACGGACCCATTCTAGGCTTAAGAGTAAGATTCATTTCACCTTCAAAGCTCTCAGAGTCCAGGGTCAAGGGAGAATCACTTGCTGGCAGCTCAAACTGTAGGCAGGCTTTGGAAACAACTGGCCACCAGGGGTCAGAGCTGTGCCGAGACTGGCAGAGACTGGGGAAACTTGGGAGGGAGATCTGCCCAACTAACTCTGAGCTGGAAGGGACCGTCAACATTGTGGAGTCCAGGCCCTCATTTAACCGAGGGATCCTGAGGCCCAGGGAGGAGCACTGAGAATATCTGAACTTGTGTCTACTTATTCTTAGTCTAATGCTCTTGCCGCTGGGCCTCAGTTGCCTCCAGAGTGGGAGGACACTCCAGAGGGGTTAACACCCGCTCCCAAGTGGCCCCCCTTGCTTTCCTCCAGGTGTCTGTAGCTTCAGGTTCTCACCTGGAGATACACGTGCCCTCCCAGGCAACTAAGCTCCAGCTGGTATTCATTGTAACTGGTCCCTATGTGGCACCATAATATGCTCCTCTGCTGATGCTTGAGATTTCATGATCGGAGCTTCATTCCTTTGGATTAAGCATTCATTCCCTTCTCCAGTGCATTGTCTTTTTAAATGCGAATGCCCCATGAACAATTAAATCCTTTACCAGTCAGTGAGGCCGTGTGTATGGGCTTACTTTCTTATCCTGTCTTTTGTGATAGGAAAGAGGGAGGTGGCCCAGAGAGTTGGGCCTCCCTGCCTTCCCCTCCTCCTCCCTTTCTGTGGAAGTGACAGCATTTACCAACTTCATCAAGTTGGGGGGTGAGGCAGCAGGACAATCTCTCCCCCTTTCTCTCCCACTCTCTCCACAGCAAGGGAGGGAGTTATCCTCATTTTCTCAGATGAGGAAAGGGACCCTTAGGATAGGGGTATGACTGGCCTGTGGGCACACAGTTAGTAAGGGATAGAGCTAAGAGTCCAATTTTCCTCTCATGTTTGGCCAGTGAAATTCTGCAAATGGGCTCTGGTGTCCAGCTGCCTGTGCACATGAATCTGAATTCCTGAAGAAGCCCTGAATTGTTGCTGTGGGCCACGAATGAGCCTTTTGGTCATTAAAGAGCCTTTGGTATGGCATTCAAAGAGCTGGGCTTGAATCCCTTCCTAAGTACCTGAGGGGTGGGGTCCTTTCTCTCTTTGGGCCTCAATTTCCTCCATAGTAAAATAAGGAGATTGGATTAGAAGCCAAATGAGGTTCCTTCTAGCTCTAAATTGTCTGCTAGGACCAAAGTATAGCAGCTGCAAAAGGAAAGAGCTCCAAAACCATGGAGCTCGGCCTCCTCATTGTACAGGGGGAGAGTGAGGCCCGAGAAAGTTCAATGACTCACCCGAGGGAAGCAACTTTGGAGCCAGAGGGCCTGGCTCTCCCACTCCTTGCCTCTGTGACCTTAGGTGAGGCCCCGGTTTTCTCATATTTAAAATGATAGCATTGGACTAGTTGGCCTCCAGGGTTCTATCCAGCTCCATGATCCTTCATTTTTCAAAATGAACCCTGTAGGAGATCACAATGATAGACTAATCTGGACAAATCATATGAGGCTGGACCATTTGTGTGTGAGTGTGTGTGTGTGTGTGTGTGTGATAAATTAACAGAAAAATAAATTCTTTTTAGCTTCACAATTGATTTTAACTGCCGCTTACACCTTCCACTCCAAGGAATTACATATCCAAGTGTACTTAAGCTTTCTCTGCATCTAACTAGAAGGAGCCACAGAGATCATTTGATTTAATCCCCTAATTTTACAGAGAAGGACATTTAGATGCAGAGAAGGAAAACGTCCATGCATCACTCAGAGTTACACTCGGAAAGAGTGGCAGAGCCAGATTTATCTGACTCTAAAGCTAAGGCTAGCTTTCTCTCTTTTCCCTAAGGTCAGAATCGACAAGTGCTCAAAAGTGCAAAGGGGTCCAGCTTCTAGAAAGCACTTGTGCTTCATACAAAATGACCTCCCTCAGGTTTGGGGTGACCCGTTTGTTCCCATGCTCAGCAGCTGTGATGCTTGTTTTTAATGAGGTGGGCCCAGGAAATCCAGGGGGGGTGTTAAACGTCTCAGCTAAAGTGCAAATACCTTGGTCCCTCCCTACCTGACCCCTATCCTGAGCTTGCAAACCCGATTTCAGAATTTCTGGGTTCCTTTCTTTTGGGGTAGCCGATTGCTGTTTTTTCGTTTGAAAAAAGAGAAATTAGTTACAAAATGTTTGCCTGTGGTCATGAAGCTGACTTTCTGTTCTCACGGGGGTGTGGCAAGCCAAAAAAAAAGTCCAATGTCCTTTAAAGAAGGTCTGTGGGGTCTCTGCAGGCCTTGGGCCTGATCATGACTGCTATTTCCCTAGCTTTAAAATTGACCAAGAGACTTTCTTGAAAATAGCTCTGGGAGCAAGGGAGCATAAGGATTCTCATTCCCACCCTCATTTTACAGAAAAGGCCACTGAGGCTCAGAGAGAGGAAGTGACCTGCCCAAAAGCAAATACCTATCTCCTCAGGGGCCCTCTGGCCCCCTCTAGTTCAGTTCCCCAGGTAACGTTTTCTCTCCTGTGCCAATCCTTCAGGTCCCCTCATCATACCTAGGTAATTATTCTGAAGCATATGGCACCAGGCAAGGGAGAATGAACATCCCAGAATGAATCTTCCCATCTAAATGGCCAGATCAGGCACGTTGCCATCTCTTCTGGACAACAACCAAGGTATATAATGGATAGAATACTGAGCCAGAAGGCATAGCCTTTCTCTCACTGCAGGATGGCACACAAGCCGCTTCCCCTTTCTGACCCTGAGGCTCCTCATCTGAAAAAGTAACTGGATTTTACAAATAAGATTAAATTAGACTAGATCAGGGGTTCTTAAACTGGGGTCTATGAGCTTGTTTTTAAAAAAATCATTTTGATACATAAGATTTCTTTTGTAGTATTACATATTTTATTTTCTGTATTTAAGTTGATTCAGAGAAGGGATCCCTAGGCTTCACTGACCTGCCAGAGGGGTCCATGACACAAAAAAGGAGAACAATCCCTGATCTAGCTGGACCAAGTGATCTCTCGGGCCCCCTTCATCTCTAGCATTCTATGTCCCAAGTTTCTATCCCACCCCCTGGGAAACCACACTCTGCCACAGACTCATTTTATTCCATGCCATTGGGCTAAATTCAAGCTGAGCATCCCTTGGGCCAAGAGCTGTTGTTGTGTTCCCTCCAAGGTGGCCAGAGAAATCCTGGAAGAAACTTCCCCTTGAATGCCTTCTTCTACCTGGAAGCCATGCAGCTTGACATTTAAGCCATCTACACTACCTGAATTGGGCAACGTTCCCAGGTGAGCCCAAAAGGGAACTCCCTGGGGCCCAGAAAGGTGGAGCCATGCTCCACTTGTCTGGACTGGAAATCTCGCTTTGTGTGTATTTCTCAGCCGGCTGCAAAAGCTGTTACCATGAATGCTTGCCTCATCTCTAGCAACATCGCCTGCCATTCCCTGCCCCAATATGCTGGCTTCCCTTTCTATCACTAACAATCACACCAGGTTCCATATACTGAGAAGCTGAAACAACCAGGTAATAGAGGTAGAGATTATGCCTAATGGGGATCTGGACAATGAAAAATAAACGCGACTTATACCTTCTAAAGCCCCATGAGCAGATAGCTACTCCCAGAGAAAACACCAGAACCTGTTCTTGTTCTCTCCCAACTGGTCATGGCTCTGACAGGCTGGGCACAGCCCACCCTCAGGGGGAACCTCTTTTTGACTCACCCCGTAAAGCTCCTGGCTAAGGCCCAGAGAAGTGCTACCATTCAGGGATTCGGAGCTCGACGCTAATGAGAGGGGTAGCCAGAGCACCCCGAGAAACACCAGAACTGACTCTGGAGCTTGCTGGCTCAACTCCATTCCCCAAGATCTGGGAGTCTGGGCTCCATCTCCAGCTGAAAACAGAAAGGATCCCTAAATACAAAGCCAAGACTTTAAGATAGAGAGAACTGGAGATCACTTCCCATCCTAGCATGGGGGACGGTGGACAACCCCTAGAGCTTTTCCATTCTATTACAAAGCGCTGCTAGAACAACTAACGCCCTCCTTCGCACCACACCCCCCTCCCAGTGATGCCTCTTGATAGACTTCCACACAGAGGAAACTTACAACACAAAAGATTCATTTCTCCAAATCTCTAGCTAACCAGCCCTCATTTCTCCATGGTTTGGCACAAGGACTTTTTTGAAACACAGAGATTCTTTCTGAGCCAATCACTCCAAAATGTGGAAACTCTCCTTGTCCTCCAAGAGGTGGGAAAATCGAGTGACTTCCCCTCCCTGGGCCTCATTTTCCTCATCTGTCAAATGGGAGGGTTAAATCTGATGTTGTCTGTCCTTTCCAGCCGGGAAGTCTATGCCCTGAGGTCCGCTCCCTCAGTGAGCGCCCAGAGCCAGGCTGCATCTGGACCCCTATGTGCCACTGAAGCCAAGGGGTGGGAAGAGGCTACCTGTCGCTCGGCCTCCTGGGCCTGGCCAGCTCCTCTGTCTGTGCTCTTCAGCAGCTGCTGGGGCTGTTTCCTTACTCTGGTGGAAGAGCTCGGTCGGAGAGTAGAACCCTCAGGAAAGCTTTCAGGTCCCAGGCTTGCCAAGGCCCCTCCTCCTCCCGTGGCCAGCCTCCATGGCTAGGCTGTTGGGTGAGGTCAGGTCCTGGCTAAACCATACATGGTGACACTTACCCTGAGGCTCACCCTGGCCTGGCGGCTCAGTGACACAGCATGAAGCCTGGGGAGCAGCAACAGGGCCCCGGTGACACAGAAGCTTGCTGATAAAATGCACAATGTGCTGTTTGAAGAGGAAGTTAAATGTGCGTGGTGTCTCACCACAGAAACAAGGTAGGTGACCCAGATAGGTGATGTCATCAACCCTTATTTCTTCTTTGTTTCACTGGTGCAGTAGAATTCAAAAGACCAGAGTTGTGCAGCAGAAAACACAAAACCAGGGTCCCGTCCTCCATGAGGCTCTCCTTTGCAGCCATTCCCCACACAGAGTTCTCACAGGAGCCCCTTGGGAGTTTGAGTCAGTTTGGGAAGTTGGACAGCACCCTGGAGATCAACTGGTGGGGAAACTGAGCCTCAGAGCCAGGACATGACCCAAGGTCACCCAGTAACTAAGGAGCAGAAGCAAGATTGCCACAAGGAGCATGACCAGGGATCCTGGTGCCATGAATCACAGGAGGGATCTGGGAGCTTCCTGAGTCCAATCCTCTCATTTTAAAGAAGAAACTGAGGTCCAGAGAAGGCAAGCAACTTGCTCACAGTCACATTATTACTGAGCAGTAGAGCTGCGACCTGAACCTGGATTTCAGAGCTCTTTCCATTACATTTCGTTGGGGGGGCTAGAAACTGAGAAGGACCTAAGAGTGCAACCCAGAGGATAAAATACAACCTTGTTTGTCATTTAAAGCCTTCCCCACTGAGGCTCCAACCTACTCTTCCTGACTAATTTTGCATTACTATCCTCCTGTGCACATTATGTTCAAACTGAGCTGTTCCCCATAAAGGACATTCCATCTCCTACCTCTGTGCCTTTGCGAAGGCTGCGCCCCCGTGCCTGGCATGCGCTTCCTCCCCACCTCCACCTCTGGGAATCCCTTGCTCCATCAAGGCTCAGCTCTTCTCCTCTCTTAAATGAGATCTTTCTGATGTTCCCCACCCTAGTTTTCATCATTGTTCCATCTCCCTTTTCTAAAATATTTGTTTTAACTTGGAATATATTTTGTATTCACAATAACACTTACTGATTATGTGTTCTTCCCAGGAGAATGAAAGTTCCTTGAAGGCAGGGACTTTTCACTTTAGTTTTGGTATTCCCAGAACCAGCTTGGGGTCTGCCACATAGCAGGCACTTCATAAATGTTTCATTGAATGGGAGTTCGGGAAGGTTCAGCTCAACGTTTCTAAATCGCAAAGGCTGTGGATCTGCAGGAACACGGACTGTTCTGTGCTAGAACGAAGTCCCTCACTTGAGCTCGAGAGAAATGAGTTTGTGGTAAAAGGGTTATACTAGGAGTCCTCTGTCTTAGAGAAGGAAGGATGCCCAGGGCAGGGGGGGTGTTGAAGGGGTTAGGAAGTCTCCTCTAGACTTCTCTTATGGCCACAGAAGCACAGATTCCATGTGTGTCAGTGAGGCTCTGTCACCTAGGAAGACACAGAGAACCTTGCCGGTGTCAGGAACAGAGTCAAAACTAGAATCCTAGCTAGAGGCTATTGCTTCTTCCTGTGAGTTCTCCCAGTATTCTGGAGTTTTCTATGCCCCTTTCACACTCAGAGTCTCCTCATTTTTTCCTGTGTCTGTGGTTTCATGGTGCACCCCCTCCTAAGCACTTTGAGGACAAGGTCTTTCTCCAGCGCAGCCCTTGTACACCTTGCTCAGAACTTGGTCCCCAGCAGGTGCTTCAAATGTATTTGCTGAACTGAGGTCAAGTGAAGCCAGTCGTGGGCTCCCATCTACTCCTCTGACCACCTCGACCCCACCCTACTCTACTCCCAGCCATAACTGCTTGGCTTTCCGAGAAGAAATGGGAGGATGTGGTGGCCTATGAAAGAGGAACGGAAAGCTCTCCTTTTCTTTGGGCAAGGTTACGCACTATCCAGCTAGTAGAGTGTGGCCACCTTCACCACCTGGGCAAAGTACTTCGCCACTCTGGGCCCTTTTCCTCACGTGTAAAATGAGTATGGCAGTCCTTTCGCAGGCCTAGAAAAATGGTAATGATCAGCCCAAAGGACTGACTTCTCTTTCCTCTGAATTTGGGTGCTGAATCTGACCTCCCACCTCCTTCATGTATAGGATACATTAGGCCAAATATCGTTATGGAATTGTTCCATGGATATAGACCCACGCCCTCCTCCTGGGTACTCTCTTTCCTCTTGTCATCTGTAACTCCCAGCTCTCCTGACTCCTCTCCTACCTCTCTGACAGATCCTTCTTAGTCTCCTTTACTGAATTTTCATCCAGGTCATGCTCATTAACTGTGGCTAGCCCCTAAGGCTCTATCCTGGGCCCTCTTCTTCCATACTGTCTCATTTGATGATCTCGCTAGTTCAGTCTCTCTCCTAGCCTCTAGTCTCCCATGACCCCCATCTCAAACTCGATGTGTCCAAAACAAAATTCATTATGCCCCCCACCCAACACACTCCACTTCCAAAATTCCCCATTTCTCTTTAGGTCCCTGTGATCTTTCCAGTCACCAAGGCTCATAACATCTGAGTCATCCTTGACTCTTAACCCTCCCTCGACCTCCATATCCAATGAGTTGCCAAGTCTTGTTAATTCTGCCTCCACAGTACTCCCTTTCTCTTTCCTTATACAGCTCCCTCTCAGTCTCAGACCTTTATGACTTCTCCCATAGACTCCTATATGTCTCTGAATTCATCTCCCTTCCTCTTGTTGCTCCTTTCTTCAGTCCATCTTCCACTCAGCTACCAGACTAATACTTAGAAAACAATCTGTCCATCAGTCAGTCTGGAAGAATTTACTAAGTATGCCAAGTGCTATGATACAAAGAAATGCAAAAACAATCCCTGCCTTCAAGGGGCCCAGATTCTAACAGGGAAGGCATCATGCAAATAATTATGCACATGCAAAATGTATGTTCCAAGTCAAAGGTTATCTCATAGGGATGGAAGGCTGGAAAAGGCCTCCTGTAGAAGGTGTAAATTTGACCTGAATCTTGAAGAAAGCCAGGGAAGGGGCAGAGGTGAGGAGAGAGAACATTCAAGAAATAGGGGACAGCCAGTGAAAAGGCACAGAATCTGGAGCTAGAGTGACATGTGTGAGGAGCAGCAAAAAAGGTGGTGTCACTGGATTGCGAAGTGTACGGCGGAAGATGAAAAGGTAAGAAAACTGGAAAGGTAGGAAAGGGGCAGGTTGTGAAGGGCTTTAAAGGCCAAAAGAGTTTATACTGGATTTTGAAAGTATTAGGGAGCCACTCAAGTTTATTAAGTAGGGAGAGGGTGACCCAGTCAGAATTCAACTTTAGGAAAATCACGTTGGCAGCTGAGTACAACAGATTGCACTGGAAAGAGACTTGCGGCAGGGAGGCCCGCCAGAAGACTGCCGCTATAGTCCAGTGAAAAGTGGTGAGAAGCAGACCTATATGAGACATGTGAAGATGGAAATGCTAAGACTTGCCAATGGAATGATATGGGAGAGGGGTGAGTGCAGTGTGAGCCTGAGGAAAGTTGGGAAGAGAGGAGGGTCTGGGGAAAAGGTAATGAATTCTGTTTTGGACGTGTTGAGTTAGAGATGCTTATGGGACACCCAGTGTAAGGTGTCTGAGAGGCAGTTAGCTGGTGATACAGGAGAGAAATTAGGGCTAAATTTATAGAGCTGGAGATAACAGAAGATGATAACTCAGCCCATAGGGGCTGATGAGATCACCAAGTGGGATAAAATAGAACAGAGCTTCTTAAATTTCTTCCACTTGTGACCCTTTCAGTGCTTCTTAAACTGTCCATACATATGGGGTCATGACCCACAGTTTGAGGGAAAAGAGGAGAGGACTGAGGAAAGAGCCTCAGGAGACACTCACGGTTAGAAGGCATGACCTGGACAAAGATATGGCAAAGAAGTTTGAGAAAGAGTGGTCATACATGGAAGGAAAGTATGAGATCAGTGGCACAAAGACCCAGAGAAGAGAGAGTGTCCTACAGGAGATGGCGATGTGGCAAAGGTTGTGGAGAGGTCAAGAAGGATAAGTGATCGAGAAAAGGCCACTCGATTTGACAATTGAGAAACAGGTGGTAACTTTGAATGATGAGATCTGAAGCCAGTCTGCAGAGGGTTTAGAAGTAAGTGAATGGGAGGGAGGAAAGTAGAGGCCCTTAGCATAGATGGTTTTCTCAATCTGTTGAAACAAGAAGGGAAGGAGAGAGAGGACCACAGCTATTGGGGATGGTAGGATCGAATAAGGGTTTTTTAAGGATGAGAGAGACATAGTATGTTTTTATGCAGCAGGAAAGGAACTAGTAGATAGAGACTGAAGAGTCAAGAGATGGTAGTGATGACAAATTATGGGAAAAGTTGGGAGCAAATGAGATCAAGGTTACATCTTAAAGGGGGTTGCTTTGACAATGAGAAAGGCCATCTCTTCGTGTAAGATAGGCATGAAGGAGGACGTGGTGGAGAAAGAAGTCCGAGTGATATGAGATGAGGAGCAGGAGGAGGCAAGAGAAAACTCAGAAAATATTCTCAATTTTTTCAGGGTTAGAGAAAAGGTTGCTGTGGGAAGTTTGAGGAGGGATGAGAAGATCTGTAATAGGCACTCCAGGAAGAATCAATTATCTGACCACGTCCCCCTTCCTCCTACTAGAAACATCTTCAATAGCTACCTATTACCTCAAGGATAAAATACAAAACCATCGAACTAGCAGTTAAAGCTCTCCAGAGTTTGGCTCCCACCTACCTTTCCAAGTATCATTTTATATTACTCCCCCTCACAAATTCTCCATTCCAGTAACTATATGTACTATCAGTTGGTTGATATATTGGTTAATTTTGTTCAACTGCTTTTTTCCCTTCTCTTTTATACTCTTTGTTAGAGGGGATGGCTCTCTGGAGAGAAGGAAGAGAAGGGAAAGAAAGAAGCATTACTTATTAATTATTAAGTACCTACTATGTGCCAGCCACTATGCCAAACCCTTTACAATTATTATCTCACTTGATCTTACAACAACCTTGGGAGGTAGGTGCTGTTATTATTTCCATTTTACAGTTGGGGAAACTGAGGCAGGCCGAGGTGAAGTGACTTGTCCAGGATCCCACAGCTGCTAGGTGTCTAAGAAGGAGATTGAGACATATTTGAATTAGAAGATAATGCAAAAAACAAAAGACATCAATAAGAAATTTTAAAATGTTACAAGCAATTCCTTATATACCTATTTCTGTGTTATCTCCCTGTTCCCCTAGCAGGATATAAGCTCTGTAAAAGCAGGGACTATCTCGCTTTTACCTCAGCGTCCCCTGTAGCATGATACCTTCCACACAGGAGGCATTTAATAAATGCTTGTTGAAGTGACTCCAATGTCAGCTTCATCTCTCTCAGTTGCTAGTGAATTACGTTTTGAAAACTCCACCTTTGTCTCAGACGGAGTAAAAGGAAGAAAGGGTTTGGGACATCGAGGCTAGCATGTCAAGAGGAACCTAAGTACCCCAAAGGCAGAACAGGGACAGGGCTGGTGACAATAGCAGGGAGCGAGACTCTGTGACTCAGGCCCAGGAGAGCAGAGGCCACCTGGGGACTGGGATGGGGGCCTCTCCTAACATGTGGTGCCTGACTTTTCTCCCTTACATCTTCCTTCTTGTTTCATTCTTGTTTCTACCAAACACCAGCATTTTGTGGTCCATTTATCCCCCTTCAGTTCCTGATAATCTTCTTGTCTTCTGTTTTCTTTTCTAAAACCAGTTTTGTCCCTTTTCCACTGGTTGGTCCTTCCACAAAACCCCTGCTTCTCAAATGTGGTACTAGTAGAGTAAAAGTGCTGGCAGGTCTCATGGGACTGCCCTAGGGAGGACAGTAGTTGTGAGGTAGAAAACCCAACATAATGTAGGAGGGGCCTAGCCAGCCCCAGGTGAAAACACCGGTAAAGCACGCGGGGACCAGAACTCAGAGCTGCAGGTACTTCTAGGTCCCAATGTGCTCAGCGCAGAAACCAAGACATTCAGTGTGCGAGTCACTCAGGAAGGTAAAGAGGACTTCAGAGTTCTCAGTGAGACTTTAGCGAGATGAGATTCAGGACTGACAGAAGATGGCTATGGAAGGGCAAACCTAGTTCAAGAGCAAAATAATAACTTCCATTTCTCCAGCTCTGGGATTTGCAAAGTACTTCCCTGAGCCCTGTGAGGCAAGGAGTACAAGCGCTACTATCCCCGCTGGACAAATGAAATGTAACTGGGATAAATGCAGGAGTGTGTTGGAGATAGCTCCAACAGAAGCTGACTAGAGCTGATTGTTAAATTTTTAGTGGGAGCGTTTGGCCTTCAGAAATTGGCAAACGCTACAAATCAGGGCTTGGTTTCTTGTTCCGTTGATGGTCTACACTTAAGTGATGGAGAAAATGTTAATGCAGGTTAAACTTAAAATATGTCCTGAGTAGGTGGAGGAGCAGTAGTACTGGTAGTGGTAGTAGTAGTAGTAGTAGTAGTAGCAGTAGGAAGAGTAGAAGCACCACCAGCAGCAGCAGCAGCAGTAATAGTAGCATAGCAGGGGAAAATACAAGAATGCGACCAAAAACATGATCCTTGCATGTTAGGGAACAGCTTTCACTCTGCCCTGTGCCCATCATTATGCAGCTCAGTCATCATTGTGCATTCAGGTTCTTATAGATTCCTAGCTGTTTCAATTCTAGAAACACAGGATGGGTGCACGGGAATTTATTACAAACACAAAGCATCATCTATCATGCATGTTTGGGCTCGGCCTAGGAGGAAATGGGTAAAACAGATGCGTCAGAAGTGAAAGAAACTGAAAGAAGCTAGTTGGGCTGAGCCTCGTGCTTGCTGAAATTTGCTTTGCCCATTTAGACCCGGAACCGGAGCCGCGCTCCACAGATTTGTTTCTATGGAAAACCACGTCTAATGTGCAACGAGTACAAGAGGTCATGGGGGACTTTCTTACTTTCGAAGGAGGAGGGAGGGAGGAAAAGGGGAAGGAGAAGGGGAGGGATTTATTTGGGGTCTTTCATAGCCCAGCCCAGGGGATTTCCTGCAGTTGGAGAATCTAAAGAAAAATTCCAACTGCTTATTACAAACTAATTCTTACGAAGTAACCTCAAATCTGTTCCTCTGTAACTTCTGTCTGCTGGAGCTACACAGAATGAGGCTCTTTCCTCTGCCACGGGGTTGTAGCCCTTCAGGTGTCTGAAGGCCATTATCATCGTATCTTCTCTCAGACTTCCCTTTTCAAGGCTAACAAGCTCCAGGATGATTTACGGTCTTCAGATGACAGAGCTTCGGAAAACCTGAACCAGGGAGGCCCTGGTCTCCCTCCCTTGGACACACTCTACTTTGACAATATCCCTATTAAAATATTTTTCCTAGAACTATATAGAGTGCCCTAAGCATGCTCTGATCAACAGGGAGTACAGTATGGAAGGACAGTAGATGTCGCTCCATGTGGCTTGAGATTGCGTGAGGTCCTTACCTGCATCTCTCCCAGCCTGAGCACAGGGCTCTCTATACACTGGAACCACATTGCAAATGTTTGGTCAATAGCGTACCAGAGGATAGTCCTGGGAGGGTATCCTAAAGTCTCCAGAGACACAAGGTTCCAAACAATAATCTGTGCTTACATTTCCCTGGTAAATGATGGCTTACAAAGCTTAGAGGGCTGGATTTGGAGCTAGTGGGCCTGCCTTTGAATCCTGGCTCTGATATGATGTGACTGCCCCTCCCTGGGCTTCAATTCCCTACATTTGGACATTGAAATGTTTGTGCCGGCTGATTCCTGAAGTCCCTTATCATTCAGAGTATCCAAAGGTATTTGAAGAAGAGAACAGAAGGGTTCATGGGGGCAGAGAGTGGCTGCCTGGCCCAAGGAAGAAAAAAAGCACCGACACTCAATACTTTCCTGTTTGTCACAAGCTCCATGGATTTCATCCTTAGCATTGTGGGTTGGGTTGGGTTGGGTTTGCTTTTGTGTGTTTTCACATATTTTCTGCCTGGAAGAGAGTCAGATAAAAACCACAACCTCTGACTTGCTCCACAGAGAGGGACAGGCCTCCAGGCCAGAATTTCATACAAAGACAGATCTTTTTACTAATAATCTTAGTGAAGAAAGTCTAGAGGCTCCCTGACTTTTCTGCCCAACTCAATGCCTCGGCTCAGTGTGTCCGCCTCCCCATCCAATAAACTGTGCGGCATTACTTCTACCTTCTGAGCCTCAGTTTCTTCAGCCATAAAATGGAGAAAATATAGCTCCACTACTTACCTCATGCAGTTATTTTAAGTTTTACAGCACTCTAGAAACCTAAGTTCTCATCATCACTATTATTAGTCACTTCTTTCTCTCTCACGCCAAGGCTACAATATACTCAGATATCCACAGACAGACAAATGGATGGATAGATAGATGGATGGGTGGAGGGATAGACACATAGGTAAGTAGATAGATAGATAGATAGATAGATAGATAGATAGATAGATAGATAGATAGATAGATAGATATAGAGACGGACAGATAGCTGGATGGAGGGATAGGGGCTAGCCTGTTATTCTTTGATGAAGGGAGCTCCCATTCGAAGACATTTCTCTACTTATGTAGGATGGTACTTTCTATGCAACTTCTGGTCTTCGAGCATTAGCTAGATCACTGACAACACCGTGCAGCCCATGTGTGTCAGAGCAGCACTTGAACATCCGTGTGCCTGACTCTACTCACCGCACTACATCTAGACAACTTCTCGTATTAACACATATGCTACTGATAACAGGGACTGTTTTAGCTTCTCCTTCCCCGTCACAGAATCAGAGGATTTAGAGCCTAAAGGGATTTTGTAGGCCACACAATCAAAAGCTCAAAGGGATCTCAGAGATCATCGAGTGAGGATGGTGACCTTGCACAGCCCTCCTTCCCTCCCTCCCTCATGTCAAAGTCAACTGCAAGTCATGTCATCACTTCCCTGAGGTCATGGTCCTCTTTGAGAATGAAGAACAAACACAACAAGTTCAAATTCCTCATTTTAAAGAGGAAACTGAGGCCTAGGGAGGGGAGATGACTTGCCCAAGGTCACACAGGTCATACATGTGAGAACCAGGATTCAAACCCAGTTTCTCTAATTGCAAGTCCAGTAGGGAGGGTGTAAATGTTCATTTTATCTGTATTCATATTAATAATTGACATTAACGCGGCACTTAAAGTTTGCAAAGTGAGATATATAAATGTAGGTCAATATGTATCAACCCATATCTAGATAGATAGTGCCCCAAAAGTCTTAATGCTGTTTTAAGCTTTAATAGCTTAAACTAGACTTTTGAGACACTCTATACATACATTATCTCCTTTGCACCTCACAATCATTCCTCTGAGGTAGGAATATAAGTATTATCCCCCTTTTACAGACAAGGAAACTGAGACAGTGTGGCATAATAGAATGTGGGACTCGGAGACAGAAAGATTTGGGGTTAAATGCCACCTCTGCTACCCACTAGCTGTGATATCATAGTCAAACCACTTAACCTTTGAACCTTGATTTCCTCCTCTCTTATAAAAATCTGTAAGTACTGAAATGAAAGAGTTGTGTTAAGGCTTAAATAATGTATGTAAATTGCTTTGCCAACTTTAAAATAAAACAAATGTTTATTATTGTTCTTAAGTGACTTGGCCTGGGACCCCACAACTAACCATAATCCTTAGTAGAAGGATTTGAGCTCAGATCTGACTGCCACCCAGAAGAAGGCAAGGCCCACTTCTCTGCAATTAAAATACAGTGTCCCAAAAGTCTCAGTGCAAGCTAGTAAAGCTTAAAACTGTACTAAGACTTTTGGGACACCTTTTCTACAGTAAACTGCTTCACCAGCCCAGGAGGGCAGTATTCAGGGATCTCGTTTAGGGAAATTCTCCCAGTTTATGTCATCCCAGTAATTTGGATGCTTGGTACGCCTTGCCTCGGGCACTGTGCAGAAAGTTCCTGGTGAACTTTAAAATGCTATATAAATGGGAGTTCTTATTGTCATTCACTTCTTTAGTTACCCTGCAACCCTTCCATTCCAATTATTGTATATAAGTTTCTCCAATTTGATGAGAAGTCCTGCTCCAGGAATGTTAGCTAACAGCTTCCCATAGTCCTTAGGACAGCTCACCGTGCTTCTGACCCTCCTCATCCCCTCTGACTCCACTCCCTAGGCAAGCAGAATGAAAGGTACCCTTTAATCAATTTCTTAAGACAAATTCCACTCCAGGGAGGGGGGTGGGAGGGGTGAGGAGAGCTCTTGGACCTCAGGACACATGACCTGGAGGGGGAAGAAGCCCCAGGACACAGCCCTGGGTGGAAGAGACCATGGCCCCTATGTTTGGAGACCCTGGGGCACCTGGGAGTGCTAGGGGGCAGGGGGCTTGGGAAAAGGGGCAGAGGAGACCTGTCATCTGGTAGCTTCCTACTTTAATTATTCCAACTTAGATGCTAACGACTGGTTCAGGTGTTTCTACCTGGTGCAGGAGGTATGTATGCACAAGTGCTGTGGGTGCCACACACATTTCAGCACCCTGGGGCATAGTTGCTGGCCGGCCTGCCCTAGATGGCATCTGCCAGGCCCAATCTGTGTTCAGTAAAGGCCCACCAAACTGAAATTGCTCTTTGTCCACACTCAGCTCACACCTCTCCAGCTCTTCCTACTGCACCGAGCCCCTACTGTCAAATTTACAAAGCACTCTGTGCAAGATAGGGCAAGGAATGGCACCGCCCTCTGGACGTGTGTGGGTCACCCAGTCTGCAAGGACTTCAGAGGAGATGCCAAGTCGGCGTTCCTTCCATGGCACGGGCTCAGCTCCTCGCCTCAGGCACTGGGCCAAGTACAAGGTCTCCCGGGATGCTCGAGGGGTCCCGGAAGAGGCCTTCTAAGGGCCCTGTCCTTGGAGTTCTGCCACCTTCTTTCCTCCGACAAAGAAGCAGAATGATGCGCCTCTTGTCCAGCCGCTCTCTAACGAGTTCATTCAGGCTACCTTGTCACTGTGTCCTTTGTAGACTTTAGCAGGTATGACTTGAGGCACAGTAGGTAGACCTTAGTTCCTCTTTTGGCTGACAGCTTCTATCAGCAGTGAATGGTGTTGACTCAGCCACCCAGGGCAGATATCCTGCCGAGTTCCTAGAAAGTTTTCTGTAAACTACAGTTCTTATCTCACTGGCAGCAAAGTCCTGTTAAGTAAATATTGGTCTTTGCAAGGCAGCCTCCAGGCTTTGGCTAGCTCCTCATTATTTCCCTTACCTGATCCAGGGGAAAGAGTACCAGCACCGGAGTCAGAGGACATGATGGCTCTGGCTGTGACAATGAGGCTAGTGCCCTGGGCCTGGAGCCAGGAAGAACTGAATTCAGATCCTGCCCCAGACACTTACTAGCTGCGTAATCCTAGGGCAAGTCTCTTAACCTTTGATTTGCCTCAGTTCCTGCAACTGTAAAATGGATATGATAATAGTACCTACCTACCAGGATTGTGAGGATCAAATGAGTATTTCTAAAGTACTTAGCACAACGCCTGACACATAGTAAGTTCTATATAAATACTGGCTATAATTATTATGATTATTGACTGCCTGGCAGTGTGACCTTGGGCAAGCCACCAATGGCTAGAGAGACTGTTTCTTCATCTGTGAACTAGGATAACCTGAAAGGGGGAAACTGCAAGAATACAATGTGGTATTTCATAAGAAAGAGGTCATGTAGTCCAACTCCATCATTTAGCAGAAGAAATAGTGACAATGTGAGAAGCAAAGGACTTGGCCAAGAACAAACACACAGCTCCTAAATCGAAGAGTTGGGATTTGAATCCGGCGAAAAGCAAGGTGGCTTTGGAGTCAGAGGAGACAGGCTCACTTTTTATTACCCACATAATCTGTGCCAACTCATTTACCCTCGCTACGTCCCAGCTTCCTCATTTGCAAAAATGGTAGGTTGAGCTACAACCATCTCAAAAGTTCTTCGTAGCTGTAAATCTCCCACTCACTGACTTAGGACCAGTGCACTTTGGGCTAATTCAAAGGTGAAAGTACTTGAAGGTTATTAAGCAATCTGTGAATGCAAGACAGAATTAGAACATTTATATACTGTTCACTGAAAAAAATTCAGATAATCCAATTTTCTGTTTAGACCGCTTTCTGACAAAATCAATTAATGACAATATTTATTTGATTGGTGCCGCCCTATGCCTCAGTTTCCTCATCCGTAAAATGAAGATGAGTAGATTATAGTATTTAGAGTTGAAAGGGCTCTTGGAGAACAGCTATAGTTCAATTTCTCATTCTCCAGAGAAGGAAACTGAGTCAGAGAGAGGTGGTGAAAGTCACATAGTAAATGGCAGAAACAGGATTCAAACCCAGGTCCTCTGATTCTATGTCTAGTACTTGTCCCACTGTACCACATGTGCCTATTTGCCGTTTATCTCAGGTTTTAATTCCCAAATAATTATCATTCTTTTATTCAGAGATGGAAGATTATTCTCGAAATTTTCCGTGTTCTCTATTTTCATTTATTTCATTTATTTTTACTTTTATCTATCAAGAATGCATTTTATTCATTCAAGCGAATTTTCATTTTAACTAAAAATTAATTAGCATTTTCATCTCTCTTTCATGTTCTTACTGGTCTGCCTTTACATTTAAAATTTTCTTATTATTTTATCTAACTCCATGAGTTTCCCCTCTGATGTTTTGCTGAGCAAGCATTGGATTGAAGTTACAAATCAGTCTGGGAAATACAGGCATCTTTGCTAGCTTTCCTAAATGTTGGCAGGTTATAGTCACCTGCACCTAGTAGGCACTTAATAAGTCTTTATTAAGTGCCTACTAGGTGCAGGCAATTATTCGGTTCTTCCTTTCTTTCTAGAGGAATTGTTTTACATCTGTCATTGCAACTTGATGCAAATGATTGTATCGTTATTATAAATGTATTTTTCTTTCTTGATTATGGTTAGCAATCTGTAAGAATTTCAATGATCTTTGTGGATTTATCTCATTTATAGGGTCAGATATTTAAAACTACCAGGGGCCATAATCTAGCTCAAGCCCTTCAATTTACAGATGAGGAAACTGAGGCCCAGAGATGTTAAGTATCTTACCCAAGGTCACACAGGTAATAAATGTCACAGTTGAGAATCAAACTCAGGTTCTCTGACTCCAGATGTAGCTCTCTTTCAAATGATTTACCCTTTGGTATCTGGCTTGTCTCTACAAGCCCTTGAAGCAAGGACTAGGTTATAAAGCATAGGAGGTTGGCATTCAATAAATTGTATACTGTAGTGATACACAGAATAAATGTCTAAGAGATGAGGGCAAGAAGTTGAGGAGGAAGGGCCCCTTGACCAGGAGTTAGGCCATCTGCCTGTGTGGCCTTGGCCAAGTCACTTTGCCTCTCTGGGCTTCTGTTTCCTCCAGTGTTTTTATTTTGGAGGTGAGGCTGTGGAAGAATTATGAAGAGGAAGAGGGGAGTGATAGTAATGCCCAAAAAGAATAAGAAAAAAAGAAAAGAATGACAACTAAAAAAACAGAGAATAGAGTAGGAGGAAGTTCAGAAGGGAATATAGACAAACAGAACAATATTGATGCTACCATGTTAAATTTGATAGATGTTTAAAAAAAGATCAATATATAATAGAAAGTCATGGTTTCACATACAGGCCTATTTTCCTTTTCTTATCTTTTAATGGAAATGTTCAAGGTCATAATAAAAAAAGAAAAAATTAAAAAAAAATAGAAATCCAAGGGATTGGGATGGGGTGGAGTGAAGAGGAGAGGGAAAGAGGTCATACATCAAATGTTTACCTTTTCAGGAAAGGTAACTTAGGTGTTTTTTCCATTAAAATACCAAGGAAACATGGCTAAAAGAAACTTACTTTAATACAGTTTGATATCTTTAGAAAATACTTGTCCCACAATACTAAGCCTCCAGCAAAGTCTTATGCCAGTGCCTCATTTTGGTGTTGCCACGTATGACTGTCTTTATTCATTTTCATTGCACTTGACACTGGTGACCATCCTCTCTATTTGGATACTCTTTCCTATGGGTTTTCTCTCCTTCCTTCCTTCCTTCCTTCCTTCATTTTCCCTTATCTTGTCCAGACTGGAAGTGCAGGGACTAATGGGCCTGACTCCACTGATGGCCTACAGAGAAGCAGAGAATCCATTCTGTTTCTGACCTAGGATCATTCATTCACTTTCCTTTAGGTGGCTTGGTGATATCCCCCTACTCCCCCCACCATTCCCAAGGGCTTATCATATTGGTGCCAAGCTTGGTGCATAGATCCAATTAGCTTTAGCACTCTCTGACTCAGGTGATCAAGCAGCCTCAGCTTTGCCAGTAGAAGGGACTCCAGGTCTACACGATGCCACGCCTGGCCTTTTTGGATTTTCATGACACTACCATCTCCTGGTTTTCCTCTTTCTCAGTCTCTTTTGCTCTTTCATCATCCACATCATACCCTTTCACTGTGGGTGTTCCCTAAGGCTTTGTATTAGGCCCCCTTCTCTTTTCTCTCTATATTCTTTTTCTTGGTGACCTCATCAAGTCCTATGGGTTTAATTATTATCTCTATGCTGATCTATATATACAGCTCTCTTCTGAGCAGTGTGGCATCACCAAATGCCTATTGGACATTCAAAACTGGATTTCCTGAAGGTATCTCAATCTCAACATGTCCAAAACAGAGAACCTAGCACAATGCCTGGCATATAGTAGGCGCTTATTAAATGTCTATGGATTGATGCAAAAGTGAGACAGTGCCTGACCACCAGGAGCTCACAATGTACTGGAAGATACAACATGTTGACAGATAACTAAATATGGGCTATATACAAAATGAAGGCAGCTGATGGATTAAGTAGTGATCCAAAGCATGGATCACTATAATATCAGATCTGGGAAGAATCCTGAACCCTAGGATGCTGGGCCTAGATAGGCCCTTAGAAACCATCTAATCTGAACCCTTCATTTTATACTGGAGGAAATGGAAGCCCACAGAGGCCAAGTTACTTGGCCAAGGCCACAAAGGTAGATCTGACTCCTGGATGAGGGGTTCTTCTTCGACTTCGTCCCTACATTCCTTTGTATTTTGTAGACTAAGCCTAACACACAGAGAAAAGCTATCAATTCCATAGAGAAAGCTGGAAATACTGAGAATTCTAAACAGAGCCAACTTTAATACTCACTTTAACTTTGCTTTAGAGCCTCAGGACAAAATGAAGGCTTCTATAATTCAAATGCTCTCTTCCTTCCCCCTCAAAAAGAAATAAAGAAAATGGGCACAAAGGGGCTTTCAATCTGATCAGACAGACAGAGCTGTGGGTATAACTGCTTGACAGTGGGCAATGTCTGATAAAACTTGTGGATTTCAAAGAAATCCCAAATTTATAAGAAACAGTTATGTGTGGTTTTGTCAACCTGCTAGCTAGTACAGATAAAGCCCAAGCAGCTCCTTCCTTTGCCTTGATCTCAGTGGCACCCTCACAAGTCCCTTTTGGCAACTCTTCATTCACCTTAGCCACAATGGCTCCACATCTCTTTCCCCAGTGCTCTCCAACCTAGACTGTTTCCCCTACCCACAATCTTTTATTCGAGCAAGAGCCATGAAAATGCCTCCCATTTCTAGCCATGAAGGGCTCTCTGAGAGTGTCCAGTAAATACTGCCTGCTGGAAGAGAATCGATGAAGAAAAAACAAAGATAAATCTCCCTACTCCCTTCTCATACTGATTCTTCCAGAGAAGCTGGCCCATCCTAGAACTGTCGTCAACCCTTCAAGGATCTAAAGAGAATTCTGGTTGGTTGGTGTCTTTGCCTCAGGTCTCTCCCCACACCAATATGTACTCCACTCAGCTGCCAAAATGATGTTTCTAAAATGCAGGTCTGACCACATGGGCCCTACTCCATAAACTCTGATGTCTGATATAACCCAGAGGACCAAACATAAAACCCTCGTATGGTTTTTAAAAGCCTTCATACCCTGCCCCTTCCCTGACCTTTGGCACTTTACTCCCTTCCATGTACTTGAAGACTCAGACACACTGGCCTCCTTGTGGTTCCTCCCACATGACACCCCATCTTCCAACCCCATTTTCACAGGCTCCACAGCTAGAACGCTCTCTCTCCTCACCTCCACCTTCTGGTTTCTCTCCCTGGCCTCCTTAAAGACTCAGCTCAAAGCCCACCTTCTGCAAGAAGCCTTTCCTGGTCATTTTGATGCTAGTGTCTTTTGTCTGAGATTGTCTGAGACTGCATTGTCTGCATGTTGTCTTCCCCACTGACTGTGAGCTCCGGGAGGCCCTGGGCTGTTTTGGCCCTTTTTTTTAATCCTCAGTGAGTATCACAGTGTCTGGCACATAATAAGCACTTAAATGTTTATTGACTGACTAATGAGATTTCCCTTTGGTTTTTCTTCACTACTGAATCAATTATTTTCCCCAAGGCAGCATTTACTGGACACTCTCAGACAGCCTTTCATGGGCAGAAATGGGAGATATTTTCATGGGCCATGCTAGAATAGAAGATTGTAGATGGGGAAAGAGGCTGCAAGTCCTTGATGGACTTCCATGTGCCTGGCTAGAGACTGGACTAGATAACCTCTCAGGTTCCTTCCAACTCTGAATCTGTGGGCCTCTGACTTAGGAGGAGGTTCTATGTGAGGAAAGGTTCTAGCAGGAAGAGATAAGGCACCACAGGGTGAGCCCCCATCCATCTATATTGTGAGCTTTCATGTCCCTAGGTACATCAGATGTGCTGGAGCAACCACCCCCATACCTGCTCTCTGCTGGGGCTCAGATTTGCCCAGCTATCTTGTCCTGGATGGATGGTAACCACATTTTCCAAACTCTGAATAGTCTGATGATTTGCAAAATCTCATTAACAGTGTACTTTCTATTCTCTAAATTGAGACTGTCTCAGAAAACTCAGGATGCATGGTTATTGTACCAAATTTCTTCTTTCCTCGTCCCTAGACTAGTTGGGGCTTCATGGATCTAGAGTTTGAAAGGATCTAGAGGCCATCTAGTCTAATCCCAATATCTTACAGGTAAGGAAACTGAGGCTCAGAGAGGTGAAGTTGTTGCACTGCAGTAAACATCAGAGGCAGAATTTGAACCCTCTAACTCAAGAGCCAGTACAGTGTTCTAAAAAGGAACTTCAACAACAAGAACAAGGACGAAACCAAAGAGAAAACCAAAACAAACTGTCCATGCTAGTTTCTGGAGCTCTAAAGTCTAATCCTAACAAAACTAAAATCTAGCCCCAGATCGGCTATGATTGCTACAGGGGCCACGTCAAGCAGCCTCTAGGGCACACGTCCCCCTGGGCTAGAGAAGCTGTTTGGGGAACTCGGTTATTTGCCCCTCAGAAATTTCCCTTGGCTCTAACATCCTGCACTTGCCTTGCAGTCTGCCACCTTTTGGGCTCCTTCTGGGCCAGGGTTTCCATGGCTCCTGCCCCAAGCAGCCCACCCTTGCCTCTAACTCCACTTGTCTTCAGAGTAATTAGTTTATTCACTAGCCAGCTTTTAAAACGAGTCCTACCCTTAGATGAAGCTTGGCTCCTTCTCCTGTTATTCCAGGCCTAGTCCCATTAGTGGCTGTGTGGCCTTTTCCCTGGAATCTTTCCAAATGACATCAGTTTCCTCCAGCATCCAGAAGCATCCTCTAGGGATGGAGGCGTGACTGGGTCAGCCTTGGCAGGAGCGGAGTATGAGTGGCACAGTGGCAAGAGGACTGACCTAGTGATGAAGACCTTGGTTCTGGAACCAGCTCTGCCACTAATAAGCTTTATTACTTCTCTAAGCCTCAGTTTCTTCATCTTAAAAAGGAGGATAACAAAAACAGCCCAATTTTTATACATGGTGCATAACTCCCATTCCCCTAGTCTTTTAAGCTTTCTAATGTGCTTTCCTTATCATAACCCCTGGGAGGAAGATGACAAGACCTTGACATGTCACAACTTCTCTGTACCCCCAACTATAAAATGGAGAGTTGGATTATATTACCTATAAGAGGCCCCCTCCAGATGTAGATCTATGATCGAATAAAGTATTATTTTGATTTTACAGGTGAGAAAACTGAGGCTGAGAAGACACTGAGTGACTTGTCTATGAGTTTTCTAGCTGGCAGATATCAAGGCCATGATTCAAAGCCAGGTCCCCTGAATCTTGCCATCCCTGTTTCTCAACAGTAGGCGAGTGTAAGGCAGGTAGGAGGTCACTGATAAAAAGCAGCATTTTGGGTAACAGCAAAGAACTGGAAACATAGGAGGTGCTCATCAGGGATCCAAGGCTGGCCTTGCATTCCATCGTGTTACAATACAAACATTGATGGAGGCTATGGGTTATGGAGCCTCATCCCTTCACTGGCACAGAGACACGAAACTTTCACTTCTGTTGCTATTTTCCCTGTAGCCCTTTTGTTGCCTAGGATATTGATGGAAGCACTGCATAACAGGGCAGAAGCTCTGGGGGCTTTCCAAGCCATAAATAAAACTGGGGTGGGGGTGGGGGTAGGCAGATGAGAAAGGGAATTCCCCCCTGGGGGATCTGAGCATCTCTGGTTACCTCACCTAAAGGAAGGGCCCAGGCTCCAGTCAGGCCTTAGGTACAATCAAGGTCAAGGTCAAGCGGTCTATTCAAAGTTAACACAATGGAGGTCAATGGCAGGGATTCAGGCAGGCCCTGGGGAGGGAAATTTAGGCCCTGTTATTACTGTACTGATGGGGCCACACTAAATTCACAATCCTCCCTTCAAATACCCAGGGTTAACCTTCCTCGTTTTTAACCCTGACTGCTTTGGACACAGAACAAAAAACCAAATTGCTTGGGGCACTGTCTTTGTCCTGGCCTAATCTTCTAGCAAGTAATAACTGTCCAGTGTGTCAATGTAGACAGGATTTAGAGTCAGAGGAGCTGGGTTCAAATCCTACCTCTGCTGCTTCTTATTTGTATGATGCTGACTGGTCACTTTCCCTGTGAGACCTCAGTTCCTTGTTGTAACATCCACACGTAACAGATCAGGCATTCTGGTTCCACCTAAACTCCCTTCCCTTCCCAGCTTTCCTATTACTGTCAAGGGCACCACCATCCTCTTGAACACCTGGCCTTGAAACCAAGGCCATCATCCTTGACTCTTCACACTCTCATCACCACTCCCATCCAAACTGTTGGAAACTCTTGTCATTTCTACCTTCAAGAAATCTTGCCCCATTTATCCCCATGCCTGGAATGTTCTCCCTCCTCTCTTCTACCTCTTATGTTCCCTAGCTTCCTTCAAGACTCAGCTCAAATCCCACTTTTTGCAGGTGATCTTTCCTGGTCCCCCATCCTCAACGCCACCCCACCCCATTTCTTGTACCTTGCTTCTGAGACTACGTTTTACTTACACTGTATGTATCTTGTATGTACATGATTATTAGCATATTGTCTCCCCCATTAGAATATAAGCTCCCTGAGGGCAGAGACCATGTTTTGTCCTTTCTTTGTATCCTCAGCATTTAGCACAGTGCCTGATACATTGTAACTGTTTAATAAATGCACATTGACTAGCTAATCATATGTCTCAAAAGACCTTCCAGCTCAAAATCATATAAGCCTATGACATGAACTGTTCAAACTATAGCTCCCGGTAGATCTTGGCACCATCAGTTCTTTGGAAAGACTGATTTCATTCTAATCTCCAAGTAGAGCTTTTTTATAGTAGCCCCTGGGAGGTATTGATTTCTCCTCACCAATCTTGGCCTGGCCTCTTAAGCTGGTCTTCGCTTCTATTGAGAAAAAAAAATATGCACTTTGTGTTTCTTCTGGTCTTTGCTGGAGGGAAAAATGATCCTCTGTGCTTTGAATACTAACATCACACATTTCAAAAGCCCCTAAACAGTCCATGCAAATGTCACAGAGACTTCGAGGCTGCTAGATATACTTCCTTTTTTATTTTTCCCCCTTGGCTGGCCCAAAACACATAGTCATGGCACATGACGATGCTGGGCAATTCCCCTTTCCCTTGCTGGGCCAGGGGGATTTGGCATGCATGTGTGTGGTGTGGCGTAGGCAGGGGGATGGAGTAGAGGGTCACATAGTGTTGAACAGCCCTGTGCCTACAATAGACTTCAGCTCTGTCTTAGCAAGGGTTAAAGCTATGAAAAGCCCAGTGTGGACTCAATGCTCTATGTATTCTGAGGCATGGCAGAAGGTCTTCAGTTTGCAGTAACATATAGCAGAAAAGGGGAAGCGAGGACGTCCATGCTGGCGAGCACAGTATCAGGGATCGGCTTTTGAAATATTTACGGTTGACTAAAATGACAGGAGTGGGAGAGGGGAGATAGAGAGAAAGAAGAGGGGATCTCTTGGGCTAGAGATCCACTAATGAAGTCATGTCAGTGCCCTGTGGTGGGAGCGGGGGCGGGGAGAGAAGGGAAAGGCTTGGGGATGGATGAGTGACATTAGGATAGCAGATAAGGGTGCCTTTGGTGGCTGGTTAGCTAATTCTTCCTGAGTGCAGTCAGAAAGATTGATGGAGCATAATGCCCGAAGGCTGCTGGATAGGTCACTAGTGCTCAGAAACCGTACACACAACACTCAGCAGGAAGGGCCCCTCTTGACTATTAACTGTTCGAACTAACTGGAGAAAGCTGGAAACCCCCTAATCTCCTGAGGGCTCTTGTGAGGCTCTGTGAGTAAGAGACAAGGTTGTTAAAACAATAAGCCTGACTGATTTATTAAACAGGGACTTCGGGCTTCAGTTTTTAGTGCCTTGTTTTGGTTAAGAAGAGTTTTTTAGCTTGAGTCTCTCCAACATTTCTTTGTGTGAGAGTGAAGTCCATCCTTCTAAAAACTCTGAGACTGGAAGGCCCAAACACCCCGAACATAGACTGGACCTGGGAAACAGATGGAGCAGGGACAGGTTAGTGGAAACCCTGTGACGAGACTGGTCCGGGACCAAAGTCTTTTGGAAGCCAGGGCCCTTTCTGTCAGAAAACACAAGAGGCTTGATGAGCAGTAACTGGGATGCTTTGGTCCATGACAAAGCCATCTGTTACTTAGAGTGCTTGGACCAGCTCACATATTTCTGGA
The DNA here is from genome assembly GCA_028646595.1 of Phalanger gymnotis. NCBI lineage: Eukaryota > Metazoa > Chordata > Mammalia > Diprotodontia > Phalangeridae > Phalanger > Phalanger gymnotis. Next base: position 17,695,417 of record CM053628.1, on the reverse strand, counting down.
GAATAGCAACTCGCCAGCCACCAACTAGTAATGACTTGTCTCCGCTGAATCCTGCACTTCCCACGCTCTCCTGCCAATTCTTTAGAGCCATTCAGGCCCTTTCCATTCTTCAATCAAGCAAGGATTTGAGAAGTTGTTACAGTCCAGCCTCAAGCATTACTAGAGAGGGAAACTGTTATAGCTAACATGTGTAGCTTTAAACAGCCCTTGTCCTGTGGACAGCTGTTTGACTGAAGAATTCCAGAACAGAGACAGGGGATCTCAGAGCTGGACCAAGACTCAGAGGGAGCATAGGATGTGGATTTTGAGTTGGCTAGGCCCTTAGAAATCATAAAGTCCAAAGCCCTTGTTTTATAACAGAGGAAACTGAGGACCAGAGAGGGTTACCTGAGTGGGAAGCCCTCTTTTTAACATTCCCAACAGTCCTTTCAGCTATGCTGTAACTGCCTGTGTGACCTTAAACAAGTCACTTTCCCTCTCTAGGCTTTAGCTTCCTTCTCTGTATAACAAGAGAGTTATACCAGAGGATCTCTAAGGGACCTTTAAGCTCTAAAGCCCCAAATCCTGGGGTCTACCTTTCAAACCATGATTGTGATGGCAGCTCTCCAGAAACAAAAATGTACACAGGATACACTCTGAATCTACATTATTAATAATCTGCGTAATTAACATTTTCTCCATCCCTTTCTCAAGTCTAGACAACGAACAAAACAATAAATCAAGGCCTGTTTTGTAGCATTTGCCGATTTGGAGGTGGAAACGTGGCTCTCCCAGTTCAGGTTGGCTCCAGCACACCTGTCTATCTGAGATGTTAGAGATCTAAGGAGCCAGAGCCAGAGCCAGAAGGGATCCCAAAGAGGAGACACTGTAGCGTAGAGGAAAGATGGATTTGTATTTGGAAGACCTGGGATCAAATCTGACCTTATGGGTGGATCCTAAGGTCAGTATGGCCTGGGTTCTAACCCTACTTCAGACATTTACTATGTAATTCTGAGTAAGTCACTTAGTGCCTTGGAGCCTCAGTTTCCTCGTCTGTAAAACTGGAATAAATATAGCAATAACCTCCCAGGGTTGTTGTAAGGATCGAATGATATATAAGGTATATACAGCATTTTGTCAGCCTTGGAGCACTATACACATGACGATACAGTTGCACTAAATGAGCTCTAAGGTCTCTTCCAACTCGAAATCCCATGAGAGTCAGTATAGGCAGGACTGACCTGACAGCTAAGAAGGGTAGGCAGTTGCTTATAGAAGGTGATGAAGGGGATCAAGAAGCCCTTTTCCCCCACTCAAAAAAGTATCAGGTATCACTGTGCCTGAAATACCACCATTAGTCACTCCTTTGGAGTCATTCCAGACTTCTTAGAATAAGGTGGTACACTGAGAGGGGTAAGGCCTAAACCGAATTCCCATTAAGGTATTAGTAATTTATCTGAAAATAAGAGGTAACATTTATATTGCATAATATAATACCTTATTCAAGCCATATAACAACCCTGTGAGGTAGGTGCTATTATTATCCCCATTTTATAGATGAGGGAACTGAGGCACAGCAAAGTGGAGTCACTTGACAAAACTCACACAGCTAGTAAGTGTCTGTGGCAGGATTCAAACTCAGGTCTTCCTGACTCCAAGGCCAGCTCTCTAGACCACACCACCTGAATGTTTGTTAACATTTCTACAGTACTTTAAGGTTCGCATAAGGTTCCCATAGATTCTTCTGTTTGACCATAGACAGGAATGGAGAAAGTAGAACTATTTGAGAGCACTGCGGGCAGGAACCACCTCCCACAGAATGTGTGTCAAACAACACCATGAAAGAGACACTGGGATTGGTAGTCCTGCAGAATGTGATGGGCAACATGGCGGCCTTGGAATCAGAAACCCTAGATACTGCCCAGCTGTGATGATGACCGGCAGTCATCCTGATTCTGAGGTTCCTCATCACTAAAACGGAGAAGCCGGTAAGACTGTGAGTGCCTCCCTCACTGGGTTGTTTTGGCGCTCAAATGAAATCATGTATCTACAGACTGTGCAAACCTTCAAGTATCCTAAAGATAGCAGCTATTATTGATTCCGATTATTTGTCATGAAGGAAGGTTACATCCCCAACTGGCTCTGCCCCCCCCACCCCACCCCACCCCGCCCACACACACACCTCTTCCTTTCTTGGGGGTGGGGGAAGGAGGAGAGAGGGA
>CM053628.1:17664589-17693116 GCA_028646595.1 Phalanger gymnotis | reverse complement strand
TAGAGGCGTGGCACGGTCAGACTTACAAGATCACTTTGAGAGCTGAGAGAAGGACAGGCTGCAGGAAGGCCAACTAGTAAACTATTGGTATTGTCCTGGTGAGAGGTGCTATGGGCCTGCACCAGGGTGGTAAAAGTGTCAGAGAAGAGAGGTGTTATGAAGGGAAAATTGTCAGGCCTCTTCACTAGATTGGATACGGGGGACTGGGTGGAGAGAGTGAACAAGCCAAGGATGACACCTAGGTTTCCAGCCTGGAGGACTGGGAAGATAGTGAAACTCTCAATAGTAATAGAGAAATTAGGAAGAGGGGAAGGTTTAGGGGGAAAGATAACAATTCAGTTCAGGGCATGCTGAGTTTAAGCTGTCTGTGGGACATTCATTTCAAGCTGTTCAATAAGGCGTTTAGAGAGGCAAGACTGAAGGCCAGCAGAGAGGTTAGAGCTGGCAAAGCAGATCTAAGCATCACCAGCAAAGATACGATCATTGAATCACTGGATAAGTCAGGAAACCTCAAATATGTGAGAGGGGGAGGAATGCAGTGGTATGCTGGTAAGTGGTTAACTAACTCTCCCAAAAAAAAGCCTGTATGTGTGTAGATATTGTACATTTATATGCATACACACATAATGATTGTGTCACATGGGAGACACTGGCACAGGACTGCCCAACGTGGTGTTTCCTCAGCAGAGAAGGTGTTGTGCTCTATGAGCAAAGCAGAATTGAAGTAGCTCAAAAGAAACACGAGATGTGCAAATTAAGAGAATCCACCCCAAATGGTCACATGGACTATTTGTGCCCAACCTGTGGTAGAACATTCTGAGCTCACATTGGTCTGATCAGCCAGTCGGATACACTGTAACTTGACTCTACTATAGTGATGTGATTTGGGTCCTCTTTGAGGATGAAAGACAACAACTGGAACCGGGTACATACGTACAAACATATATGATATTTTACTGATGGAACAGGTATCTAGCATGCAATTTACAAAGAATAAAAAATATATACTACCCTTTTTTGTAAATTCCACATAGCCAATTGATTTTCACAAGATGCTTTCACTGATTTTTGCTGATCTCTTCCATCTATAACCATCTATGTTGCAATTCAACCATGATTTGACAAATGGAATTGCATCTCAATATACTAACTCCTTTCCTGATGTGTTTGTTGCCATTAGATCTGACTTATGATCCACTGTTTGACTATTTCTTACCTTCATACAAATTATATTCATTAAACCGAATCTCTTTCAGCATTAGCGGTACTGAGCACAACAGCGCTCAGTTAACTATCTTTGTAGTTTTATGTATGGTAACAGTGACTGGAATATTATTTAATTCTGTATTACTATCTATAAACTTCTTAAATTCATTCAAATCAATTTCATGTTTTCAAATTTCACTTAAATTTTTCAGTTTTTCACCAGTCATCTCATCCATGATGAAGTTGATTCTTTATAAGGACAAGTAGATGAATCAAATGAATCAAAATAATTTAAAATGCTTTCACCATTGTTTCCTTCCAATAAGTGACATAAATTCATGCATTGAATTATATTTTCTAATAACACATTCCTAGGAATAACATTAAATTTATTATTTTTTGTTAAATGGAATGTCTTTAAAATGATCTAACTTAACCAAATCTTCAATTTGAGATTCATGCTTTATAGTATCAATCTTTAAAATTTCCAAAACTCTTAAGGTACAATCGATTAATTTTTGTGCTTTCTGAATTTTAGCTGATCTCGATTGTAATGCACTTGAAAGTAATGAAAATTCTTTAACAATGTTAATCATTAAAACAAGGCTTTATGAGAAATTCATGTTAGCTAATCTCTTTACCAAACCAGAACAAGAACAAGAAAAATGAATCCATAATGGAAGATATGCATGTCATACATTAGTGAGAAACAGAATAAGTTTTATCCAGAAATATTTTTAAATAGTTAGCTTATTTTGTTTCAAATGTTGAATTATCAAGTGATGGTTGCAATCTATGATTTAAACAGTGTCAAATGATGATTTTTGGGAAAAATGTCTAGCAAATTCTTAGCCACCTACACACTTTCTTCCCAGCACTGTATTAGCACCATCAGAGCAAAGTGCAATTTGATTTGATTTTAAATGGTATAGGTGATATCTTTTGATTTCTTCATAAATTAGATTTAAGTGAGGCAGAGTTGCATGAAGTCATCTGTCTCACTCTCTCCTCCAGAGTCATCACAGTCCAGCGGCAGGACAGAGTCAAGATAACTGGTGATGGCTCAAGATGCAGCGGATGACCTTGGTGGCTTTGATGTCTAACAAAGCTCCAAGCACTCCACCTCTCCTACTTCAGCTTGGAACAAAGTGTTGTCATCCACCCGTTCTAGCAGAGGAAGTTTCACTTGCTTGGGGTGGACACCCGCTCTAACTCACTGATGAGTTTGAGACCCCTCGGTTACTCTCAACCTAGTTTAGCCCGTCTGCCAAAACAGTTTACTGGGATGTGGCCACTGGGCATGCTACAGTGTCCTGGAGTCACAGGCGAGAGGTGGAACAGGTGGAAAGCAGCCCTGAAAACAGCTTGGCAGCCTTCACACAAGAGGTACTAGTCTTCCCTGAACACACCCTATAGCCCAAATATCTTCAAATATTCAATATTAAAGCTACAATCATTTAAAGTAGACAACAACGAAGTGAAAATAACACTCTGCCTTGGTTAACACCAATTCTTTTAAAGAAACAAATAACATTACTTCTGCAGGAGCTGATTGAACTGCCCAATGGCTATATTACCAACCGGTTTGGAAATTTCTGAAAATGTAATCATTTGTTCTGGCACACCACTGGAAGAATATATCTTAGAATGGATTTTAGAAGGATTAATCTGGTTGAATATGCAGGATGGGCTGAGATGGGGAAACACCAAAAGGAGGGACAGCAGTTAGGAGGCCATTACGAGAATTCAGGTGAAAGGCAATAAGCATTGGACTGAAGTTGTTGGGAAAATAAGGTTGCAAGACAAATTAAACATGAAGGAATGATAGGATTTAAGTGCTGATTAGACAGAGAGGTAAAAGAAGAGTTCAAGATAATAGGATGGAACTGGAAGGGGTCTAAGAGTCAAGTGAATAGTGTTTACTATGTGCCTCCTGCTATGGATTCAAAGAAAGCCGCCCCCCCCCGAAAAAAAAACTCCCAATAAGCACAACCATCAGTCTCTGCCGTTAAGGAGCTTAATTCCTAAGGGGAGAATCAACATGCAGACAACTATGTAAATACATTATATTTGGGGTTTTGTTCTGTAGTTTTTCAATCACAACTCTTCCTGACCCCCATTTGGGTTTTTTGGTGAAGATACTGTGGTCTGCCATTTCCTTCCTCAGATGATTTTACAGATGAGGCAACTGAGGCAAACAGGGTAAAGTGATTTGGTCAGGATCACACAGCTAATGAGTGCCTGAGGCTGGATTTGAACTCCTGAACATGAGTCTTCCTGATTCCCGGCCCAGTGCTCCACAGCGCACCACCTATCTGCCCTCCGTCCAGCGTATTACACATAAACATGTATATGATAAATTGGAAGTAATCTCAGAGGGAAGGCACTAGCATTGAGGCAGACAGGAAAAGCTCCTTGCAAAAGGTAGGATTTTAGTTGATACTTGAAGGAAGCCATGAAAGCCAGGAAGCGAAGGTGAAGGAGGACATTACATGCATGGAGAACGGCCAGTGAAAAGTCATAGGTGGCAGAGGGAAAGTCTTGTTTGAAGAGCAGTAAGGAGGTGAATGTCACTGAATGGAAGAGGGTGCGAGAGGAAGGAAACTGCAATGCCTGCATCCATTGCAGGAACGTACACATTTGGTCAGAGCATCATGGGATGCGATGCGAAAGGGACCTTTGAGGTCACAGAATCCAAACCCCTCGTTTGACAAAGTCAGAAGATGAGGCCCAGAACGACTAGACTAGCTCAAGGTCACATAGCTAGTAATGGACAGAAACACATGATTCCAACCCAGGTCTCCTAACTCCAAAGCTAACACTGTCAAGATAGAGTGGACTCACCTAAATGGAAAGAGGGACATGTTGTGAGTAACATGTATCTTTCAGAGATGTAGACAAGTCAGAGCTGAGAAGCAAAGCAGTTTCTCAGTAGCATGTTCAGGGCAAGAGTGGTAAAAGGCAACTGAAAACCACGTAGCAGCATGTGGGGAGAGCTAAGCTCAGTGTGGAGTGAGTGGGTGAGTGGCTGGGGGCAGGGATCTGAAACCCAAAGGGGTGGTTCCACATGCCAGTGAACTCAATCTCGCAAAGGTCTACATTGGGGTGGGGAACCTGAGGCAGGCCTAGAGGCCCCATGTGGCCTGGGTGTGGCCCACTGACTGAGTCCAAGTTTTACAGAACAAATCCTTTTATTAAGGGAATTTTGTTCTGTGATGTTTGGATTCAGTCAAAGGCACACTTGAGGACCTAGAGGGCCACATGTGAACTCACCTGCTGCAGGTTCCCCACCCCTGGTCTAGGCTAGGAGAAAGAATGAAGAGATGGGTGGGGGGCATTGAATTCATACTCGAGGAACTTCCGGGGCCAATGGCTTCAGATCTGCATTCATCCCACTTGGATATCTACACATCATCTCCAGCTCAACCTGTCCACAGTCAAACTTCCTATTTTTCTCACCTCTTCCTCCTGATTTCTGACAATCAGATCACTGCTTCCTCTCTCACTCAGGCTTGAAACTGATCCTGTGGTCCTATGGTTGGAGGGCAGTGTGTAAATTCCACTGGCTGGAGTCAGAAGACATGGATTTGAATCCTAGCTTGTTGGATACTGTTTCTGTGATGAACAGATTCCTTCCCTTCTCCAGTTCTCACTTTCCTCCTAGGTAGACTGAGGGGTTAGACACAATGATCTCTATTACCTCTAGGGATCATCTTACATCTCTCCTCCCAGTCCTGCCTAAACTCCTCAAAGCCATGTACAAACAGGGCCTCCACTTCCTTTCTCCTCACTCTTAACTCTTTGTAGTTTGGCTTGTGACCTCATCACTCACCGAAACTGCTCTCTCCAAAGTTACCAATGATTCTTCATGGCCAAATCTAATGACCTTTTCTCTGTCATCTTCGTTTGTGAGCTCTCTGTAGCCACTGACACTATGGATCAAATATGAGGCATTAGAGCCAGGAGTACTGATGAGTTATGAGTACAACTGAACCAGACTACAATATAATTAGGAAATATTTAACAAAATAAATAAAAATACAATAAAACATAGAAAATGGACATTTGTGGATTTCTGAGTCAACATGTGGCAGGAAAGGCCCTGTTTCTCTATGAGTTACCTCACTAGGAGCGGCTGGGCTTCTGGAGAACCCAGGGCACGACAGGCAGGCTCAAGAGAGGAAGGTGCACATATGGCTGTGGTTACTGCCCTGAGCCCATCAGCACAGACCGTAGCAGAAGTCTATGTGTCAAAAAGCCACCAAACCCCACCTGCCCACACAGTCACCTTCATCTGTGGAAGTCACCTTTTCTCCCCATGCCGAACTGAGCAAGGCTGGGCCCGTGATCAGGCTGAGCCTAAGCTGGTCCCTCTGGGAGGGGGAGGCCCCCTTCCAGACTCCTGGCCTGGCCTATGTAACCTCAGGCAGCTCCTGTCGGAGGTTTGCCAGCTGACAGAAGTAGACATAGTACAGTCCTCCTCGTGGCAGGCCAACTTCCAGGCACTGCATGGATGCCATTTCCTCCCTGGGTGTTCCCACCTTTCTTCATGTATGGTACATCTCAGCTCACCAGTGAACCGCAGCACTTGGGCCCCACTTCTTCTGACATTTTAAAGAGCTGGGGAGAGGGTGAGGCTTGAGAGGGAGTGTGGGGGGGAGCACTTGAGCTAAGGAGAGCATGCCTTTGCAATGCGGTAGAGTTAGGCAGGGCTGCAGAGTGTGACCACCTCTGTGCTAATCCCAGCTCAGACACGAGCCTGCTGTGTGACCTCCAGTCACTTCCCATTTCTGGGCCTCACCTCTTTGCTCTACAAAATAAAGGAGATGCACTAGATCAGGCATCTTTAAGCTGGGGTCACAGATTTCAGGGGGTCTGGGAACATAGATGGGGAAAAAACCGATAGCTTTATTCCCATGTAATACTATATATATAGTATTATATATAGTATACTATTCCTTTGTAATACTATATATTTTATTTTATGCATTTAAAAACATGACTCCGAGAAAGGGGTCTAAAGGTTTCACCACACGGTAAAAGGGATTCAGAACACAAAAAACTGTAAGAGGCCCTGGACTAAGTAAATCTCAAGGCTTTCTTCCAGCTCTCATAGTCTTTAATTGTGGGTATTATGGGTTGGAGGAGACTACATACTACGTGAAAAGAAAACCTGGGGGAAAGGGAACATGCCTCTTGTTCCCCCCAAAACTCCAATACACTCTTTGTACAGGAAAAACCCAGGCCCTAAAATGTCCGTCTTTGAATACTAGGGCAATGATCTTTATTTCTTCCCTTGGTAACACACCTAAAGCAATGTCCCAGAAGCACAGAATTTGAGAGTTTGGGCTGGGCCTCAAGGGCCATACTTGCCAAAGAATCCTCACTGAAGCTCAGAAGACACGTTGTACCCACTAGCCTCTGCTTAGAAGCCTTCCTGAGCGAGTCCAGTTCACTTTTGGACAGCACTGATTGTCAGACCATTGGCTTTGGGGTTTTTTTCCTATCATCAAGCTCACATTTTCCCTTTGTCATTTCCAGTCATTGCTTCTGGTTCTGGCAAGAAGGCACCTCAACCAGCTGAAAAATGAACACTTGGGTCGCATCAGTCAGCACCTTATCTTCGTGAAATCAGTGATTTTTTTTCACCAACTGCTTGGCAGACACGGGTAGTTTAGAAACCAGCCCTCCTGCAGGCTCTTTTGAGAAGCTTCATGCAAAGGCAGATGCCTACCTGGGGGGACTGGAGGAGTAAGGATCAGACCCCCAGGCTCCAAGCACCTGAAATTCTATGATTAAAGCTTCATTCCTTTGGTTTAAGACACTTCCACATCAAAGAAGCTTCTGTTAAAATGCAAATCCTGCTCCCCTCACTGTACCCCATAATAAGCCCCTATCCAACAAAATGCCTTCTTCCCAGCTTTTCTAATCCCCAGCGCTCCATGGACTGCTTTCTACCTTCAAATACACTCCAGGCTCTCCTGACTTCAAAACCAAGCCAAACCCCAACACCACAATTAGGCTGGCCCTTACTCCGCCTTTCTTGCTGCCATCCAATTTCTCCCCTTCCTTTCACCGCCAAACCCCTTGAACCTGTGCTCCAGACCCATAGCCTCCACTACTCTAAACCCAGTTCCTCCTGAGCCCCTCTGGTCTGCTTTCTCTCCTTCCTTGTCTTCTGTGATTCATTATGTTCCCAACTGAACTCATTCGTGGTCCCCCTAAACTTGGCTCCCTTTCTCAGCAACCCCCCCATGGAATGTAAACTCCTGGAGTGAGTGGAGGGTTGTTTTTCGGTTTTGTCTTCGTGCTCCCAGGGCCTAACACAGAGCATGGATAGCACAGAGAGTGCTCCACTTCACAATCCCACCTTGTGCCGAGAGCATCCTGGTGTTCCAGGATAGAATCCTGAGAGTGAGATGCCTAGAGCAGATCTCTCACTGGCTCCTGTGGCTGTTTCTGTTGAAATGTCTCTTAGAATTGCTCAACCCTTGTGGTCCTCATGGCCACTGCCCTAGTTCAGTCCCTGGTCACCCCCAATTACAGCAACATCCTCCCCAAATTCCTGGGCTCTCTCCAAGCCAGAACGGCTACCATTAACAGGTGAATTTTCCTAAAACATCCATGTCTTGTACTATTGATTTGCTCAAGAACCTATGATGGCTCCCCCTCCCATCTTCTGTAGCTGCTCCAAAGTCCTCTGCCAGACAGACTTTCCTGCTCCCATCATCATCCCACCGATTTCCCTTTTATTCTTCAACACATCTCACACTCCCTGTTCATTTCAACCTCCGAGCCTTCATGCATACTGTTCCCCTTGTCCTCTCCTCATCTCATCCATAATGACTTCTCTGAGTCTGCCAGCCCATACTGAATTCCCCTTCTTGGAGCTCTTATACTTCCAGTTGGTACCACTGACTACAATGCTTCATTGCATTGGAATTATTCCATTTTCTCTGTGTGCTCAATGAGGGTCAGAGTATGACTTAGGATTGGTTTTGTAGCTCCACATCAATGACCACAGCGACAGACTATGACTATCACAGATGAGATTCAAGAGCAGACCCCAGAAGACAGAGCAAGGGTGGTAAGAAGGCATAAATGAGTTGGGTCCTGGAAGCCTGAGGCCAGAGAGTGGGGAGTTAGTAGAGGGCGGCAGGGGGTGGAAAGGATATTGGCAGACTAGCTATAGGATTTAGAGCTGGAAGAGACCATAGGGATCATCTAGTTCAATGTCTTCATTTTGGAGATGAGGAAACTGAGGCAACAGAAGGGGCAATGGTTTGTCCAAGCTTGCACAGAGAGTTAGTAGAAGAGCTAGAATCCTATCCCAGGTCCTCTGATTCCAAATAAACTGCTCTCTTCATTACATTACTGTCGAGAGAAGAGTGACCAGTAGGTAGGAGGTCACCTAGGAGGTAGATTAGTGAGGAGATCAGGAAGCAGGACACCAAGGAAACTACAGACTTCATGATGAGTTGCTCAGAAGTTGGTACTGTTCTCACGTGAGAGAGAGAAGGTACTGCAGGCTGCCATACCAGCTGATCCACACTACTGGGCAGCTCCCAAATCACATCTTGTCTAAGGCTAAGTTAAGGGAAGTCCCATGTCTGCTGCTACTGCACTGGCAAGGTGGGGAGTGGAAGAGTGAGGAACACGTGCATGCGCATACACACACACACACACACACACACACACACAATTTAATGGATCTTTCCTTATTTTAGCTCTTTTTAAAAAGTATTTTTTCAAATTTCATGTTTGTTTTTTAATATTCTTTTGAAATTTTGAATTCCAAATTCTCTCCTTCCCTCCCACCTTCCCCCATCCTGAGAAGGCACACAATATGATATCAATTATACATGTGAAATCATGCAAAATATATTTCCATATTAGCTCTATTTTTAAAAAATCAAGAAAGTGAGAAAGTTATACTTCAATTTGTACTCAGAGTTCATCAGTTCTCTCTTTCTGGAGGTGGATGGCATTTTTCATTATGAGTCTTTTGGAATTGTCTTAGATCACTGTATTGATCAGAGTAGCCAAGTCTTTCACAGGTGAGCATCATTACAACATTGCTGTTACTGTGTACAATGATCTCTGGGTTCTTCTCACCTCACTTTGCATCAGTTCATGTAAGTCTTCCCAGGTTTTTCTGAAAGCATCTTGCTCATTATTTCTTATCGCACAATAGTATTCCATCATAATCATGTCACAACTCATTAGCCATTGCCCAATGGATGAGCATCCCCTCAATTTCCAATTCTTTGTCACCACAAAAAGTTAGCTCTAACTTTTCAAAGTCATAAAATACCATAATCTCAGAGTTGGCTGGGAACTCCAAGGCCATGGAGTACTACTCATACTTGGCTAAAGAACTCCTCTATATCATCCTTAACAAGTGGCCATCTAGCCTTTGTTGAAAGATTTCTTGTGAGGGGGATCTCTTCCACTTTGGGATATCTCTAATTGCTCTGCCCTAGAGTCACCCTGGACATACTTATGCCCCCTTCTGGGGGCAGAGTGGTCTTTTAGTTCTCCTGTAGTCCCAATCCAGCCTCTCCCAGTGAAGCCCTGCCTACCCCAGGTGGGTAATTTTTTTACACACTAATTGAAAGATTGATTTCTGCCTCCTCCCGGCATAGGTTTGGTCTGAAGTCTGCAAGCTAAGGTGAGCAGCCCATCTGGCAGAATTCCAATGTCACTCCCATCCCAGGGATGTTGACATGGAAACAGGTAGTTTGAATCCAGATGGTCCCACCTTGCCCAAGGCAGAGTAGGTGGGGATTTCTGAAAGGGGGTAATTTTAGGGGCTGGTAAGCTTAGCTCAAAAACATTTCCCCAACACTCCCTGAAATTCCACCTATTAAAGAGTTTGTCTGGGCATTTTCAAAGGTAAAATGTCCCTGGAGGGTTTAGCTTATTAGCTTTAGATGAATTAGTTCCTAACACCTAGTTTTTGGATGGGGGAAAGGGAGGAAGGGAACATAAACAGAAGATGTGTTTTAGAACACAGTGGCACTTTGGCAAAGGGCAGAAGCAGTCCAAGTAGGACAGCAAAGACAAACTTTGAGGATTTCAGTTTTTCAGAAGGACTTGGCCCTAAATGATGTAGCAAGCCTTGCCTGGGCCAGCAGCGTTGCACACCTAGCCCACAGCCCATAAGAACATGATCACTGTGCCTATAAAAGCAGGGATACTCACTCTTGCACTGATTGCCTCATGAGGTTGTTGTAGGGAAGACAAAAGTGCTATATAAATGTTAACTATTAACATTATTTATTATTATTAATGGAAATATGAACTCATCTTTAGATAGTATTTTCAGAGTACAAAAGCATGAATTGTTACAGAGTGTCAGAGCCAGGAGGATTCTTAGCCATCATCATCTAGTCTGATTGCCTCATTTCACAGAGGAGAAAACAGAGATTCAAAGAAGGCAGGTGACTTGTCCAAGGCCCCAGAGCTGGTCTGGAGCAGGGACAGAACTAGATTTCATATCTCCTGAGGCATGCCTCTTGACACTGCCCCAAAGCTGCATCAGCAAAGCCCTTTCCTCACAGCAACCCTGGGAGGAAGAGGGTAAATGTACCTTATAGATAACCATCTTGCAAAGGAGGAAGGGCAGGCTCAGAGAGATTAGTTTGCCAGCTGAGGGCTAACTAGCTAATAAGTTTTGGAGACAAGATTCAAACTTAAGGGCCCCTCACAGGCCAAGTCAAGGCCTCTTTCTGCAACATCACAATGCCTCCAACCTAACCAACCTTTCATCACCTATCTCTCCTCCCCTGAAATGGTAATGTCTGCTGCCTAAATAAAGCCCATTCCTGCTTCCCCTTTCAAAGCATCAGTTGGCAAATAGACCTTGACTTCCTGTTTTGAAGAGACATGATTTATTGGCTTAAAGATCTCAGTGGAGCCACAAGAACATAGCCATGGGGTGACAGTCCTCCCCCACAACCTAGCAACATTCCACACCTGCTTCCAAGCTTCTCTGAGGCTAAGTGAGCTGAGAAGGAGTGGGAGCTGGGGCTGGGGGGGGGGAGGGAAGAACAAGTAAATCTCCTGGGCTGTGTTTGGTTCCCCAGCTGCTATCCCCTCCCTCTTCCTCCCTGACTTCCCTCCCCCATGCCAATCTCAGCCTTCTCCTTGTGCTACCACTGAATCCAAGAAGCTGAATCTGCTCTGAAGATCTCAGAGCTTTTGCTTTCACACTCCACCGGCTTCTCCTCCACTTTGGATGCGTGTTGTTCTCTCCCCTCCTATGGCCATCAGTGTCCCTCTCACAGTGTCCCCTCCCATTGCCAAGGGCCCCTCATATTTCAGTTGCACTTGGTTGCTCACTTCCTCCTACTTACTGCCCTCACTTCCACACCCATGCCAAAGCAGCATATAGTGTAATGGAAAGAAAAACACAAAGGTAAAGGCCCTGGCTCCTCCACTTTCCTCTGCTTGTGGGCAAATCACTTCCCCTCTCAGAGACTCAATTTCCTCCTCTATGTTTCTTCTTCTGTAGAATTGGGATAAGAAGATTTGTGCTACCTACTTTACAGGGTTGTTAGGAGGGAAAAGCTTTTGGGACTTAGGCCAAAACTTTGAGATCCAAGCAGGATTTATGGGGTTCGGGGTGGAGGGCCTTCTCTTTGCCTTAGGAATGCTCCCTGATCACAGGCAGAGGAGAGAACTGCATGCATGGCATGGTTTCAGTGGTGCAGGCCTGGCACCCCAGTCCAGTGATCTCCCCTATAATCTCTCCTGTGGCCTGACCCCATGATACCTGTTTTGGGTGACAGCAGTGTTTTTCATCGGCTACAATGTAACCTTCAAGTGTGTGTGTTTGGGGGTGTTCATGTAATAAAGGTAATAATGCAAGTCCTGTGGCTAGAAGACAACACCCTTAACTCCTCTCCTTAACTTTTATTCTGGCTCAAATTCATTTGTATGCAATAAAGCACCTGAGCTAAATCAGATAGTTGTTTGAGATTCACCCCAGATACAGAAGGCTAAAAAAGATTTAATCTTAGCTCAGAGGTGCTCTACTGACTTTTGCTCAGCAGCCTCCTTAGCTAGGTGTGGTGGCCTATAGCCTCTAGCTGTAACAAAAGAGATGCCAACCTGTCCTTATTAGGGAGAGTCTTATCTAGTTACTGTACTCTAGAAAATGGGACCAGAAATGGCTAGCAGATGGTACTGAAGGGATAAAGTCCGGAAGCTGGTAGTAGAAAGAATCTTGACCATGCACTAGATAGAGATGCCCAGTAGTTACTAGCAGAGCACTTCCCATCAGAGACAATGCATGCACCAGGAAGTAAATACAAGACTAACAACAACCACAAGACAATGGAGTAGCATGCTCAGTGGAGAGTAACATGATGATATCACCAGAAGGCATCAGTATCCCTGAAGCATAAGATTTATGGCTTGCCCCTCCTCGTATGTTCTCATGCCACATGCGTTTCACACATATATTGTGTCTAGATGTGTGATTGCTAGACATGCTCACTCTTCCTACTGATGATAAATGTATTTGTGGAAGAATACAACCAGGGTTTATGAAGGAATTGTGCTATTGCTACTTTTCTTACTGTACTATTGTATTAAATGCCTTTGCTTTGAACTAACTGTATCCTCTGGCTGATTAGAAAAGGTCAATACATTGGTAGGGGCTCATGAGCAACAGTGTTGAGTGGCTGCCAACCAACAGACCTGGGGTAACCATCTAATAAGGAACTCACATGAGAAAGAAGGTTACCTAGTGCTATGATTACCTTCCTTTAGATCTTGAAGGCTTATCTGGCTTCTAGAGTCCCCCGTAAAAACGAAGATTCCTCCTGGGGAAGAAGCGAAACAACATAAAGGAAAGAATTAGTTGATTGCAGAGAGCAAAATGGATAGGTTAGGAACTAAATTTAGGAAAGGTGGAATAATAATAATAGTAGTTGATATTTATATATTGCTTTAAAACTTTCAAAGTATGATATAAATACATGTATGTATGATATAAATATATGTACATATGTATGTATGTATGTATGTATGTATGTATATTCTCAGTTAATCTTCATAAGACCCATGAGGTTAAGTGCTACTGTTATTCCAGGAGTACAAGGGCTGAGAGAAGTTAAGTGACTAGACCAAGGTTGCAAAGGTTGAAAATGGCAGAGGCAGCATTTGAACTCAGGTCATTTGTCTTCAAATCTAATGCTTTTAGGATCTGGATTCACATCCCAGCTTGACTACTTACTAGCTATGTGACCCTGGCTAAGTCACTTCCCCTCCCAGGGCCTCAGTTGCCTCCTCTATAAAATAATAGGCTTGTATGAAATCAGAGGTTCTTAACCTTTTTTGTGTCATGAATCCCTTGGGTGGTCTGGTAAAACCTGTGAACTCATTTTCAGAACAACGATTTTAAATGCAGAAAATGAAATATAGAGGGTTATGAAGGAAACCAATGATATTGAAAAATAATTACTAAAATCTTAAAAGCTCCAAGTTTATAGACACACACCCCCTCCTCCTCCATGAAAAATATGCACAAATGAGGGGTATGTGGAGTCTAGGGTAAGAACTTTTGGCCTAGGTGGTTTCAGACATCCCCTTTAGCTCTGACATTCTATGGCCTAATCTCCATTCCATACCAGAACATAGCAGAATCACAGAGGTGAGAATCCCCATGACTTATTGAGGGAACAAATCTTAGATCATATTCATGAGGTTCACTTATCCCTCCAGACGCACCCACATCCTGCTCCCCGCACCCCTAACTTCTTGCTTCTCACACTCTGGCTCTGCGTTCTCCCTCTCTTCCACAAGGTGGCAATGTAGCTGCACTGCCATACCATTAGGTCAGTGGCTCAACTGAGAAATGAATACACTATAGCCACTTCTTCCCAAAATAACACATCCTCAAACGATATTTTCCCATAGGCCTCAAGAAAATCACCACTGAACATTAAAACAATGCCAGCTACTACCATTTCTCTAGCATGTTAAAAAGTTCACAAAGTACTTGCCTTTTGGCAACAGTGTCAGGTTGAGAGAGAGTATTAGGCCTATTTACAGCTGAGCAAACTGAGGCTTTCAGAGAGGAAGTGGATGGAGCCTGAATTCAAATTCATCTGGATTATGACCAATACTGCCATACTTGAGTATTTATTTGCTGTGTGCCAGATAGGCTAAGGATACAAAGATACAGCTATTGCCCACCAGGCGTTTTTTTTAAGTAGGTCAGGGACAAAACATGTGCCTGGCAAAGATAATCACAGATTGCTTATATCGTTCTATGTGCCAAATGAGTGGCATCGGTAGTAATAAGTGGGATCAGAGCTCAGAGGGGGTAGGTAGCTGTGGTAGAGGTAGTTAAGGAAAGTGATACAGAGAAGCAAGGGCAGGATTCCCATGAGCAGTGGAGGAGGTGGGGATAACTCTAACTTCAAATTTAGAGCTTGGAAGGGATTTCAGAGACCTGACCCAATCCTCTCATTTTTGACATTGGGAAGCTAAGGATTAGGGAGGGAAAGTGACTTGCCCCAGCCAAGGTCACACAGCTAATAAGCAGCAGGGGTGGGATGTAAAACCAAAATCTTCTGGCTTCAAATGCAGTTTTCCTTCCACTACTGCTTGTTTGGGGATAACATTCATTGACTACCAGGAAGTTTCTTTTGGAAGTATTATAGGTGATGAGATAGGAAAAGTCAGTGGAAGCCAGGTTGTGGAAGGTCCTCAAATACACACGTGAAGGAGAAAAATACCACCAAAATAGCTTTTTATTGGCTGGAACTTGAATTAAATCTAAATATTTCCAACAAGCAACAAGCATTTGACCATGTGCTCTGTGCCCAGCATCATTCTGGGCTATTTGAGAGATAGTATTGGTGTCTGATGTCAAGAAATTTGAAGGCTAGTTATGGAGAGAAAAGCCAGATACACAAAATATATACAGCAGTACATAAGAAGCCTTAAGATATATGGTACTGACTGTGTGTGATATAGCATTCAAAAAAGAGTAAGCTTAGTGAAGCCTTAAATAGTTGGGGAGGTGAAAAGTACAAATCTTTTAGGCATGGATAGTTCTCCAAACTTTAGGAGAGGAATTCCCAGTTCAAGTCAATATGACTGCACCATGTAAGGCATTATACAAGGCACCACAGACAAAAGAGTGGAAAATGGCACACTCTCTGCCCTCAAAGAGCTTAGAGTTTACCAGCAAGATCCCGATTCAGGAGTCAGATCTGGGCTCTGCTCCTATTCTTAAAAAGCCTCTTTCATTAGATTGGTCTTCATTTCTTTGGGTTCCTTCCATCTCTGAACCCTACAACCCCCCAATGGTTTCACAGATTTATGATGCATGGTGTACTATTCATGATCTAAAATGTATGCCAAAATAAAGATATTACAAAATAGACTGTGTTAGGGGCAAAGGAGATCTGGAGACAGTGAGCCAGGGAAATGTGAGGAGGGACAACTCTCAGTTAGGAAGACTGAGGAAAGTTTCATGGAAGACATTCCAAGAGCATTTTTATTATCGCAACCTCTTTCACTACTTCTGCTAAGTATTTTCCCTTTGTCTTCCCATCTTCAGCTCCCTGTACCCTCACCTGAATGGTCTGGAAGTATGCACTAGTAATCCCAAACCCCTAGGGAAAGAGGAAGCAAACTATGGCACTGATGGGCCATAAAAAATGTAAAAAGATGCTGACCTTCATCTCCGAGGTCCCAAATTCCTTTTCTGTTCATCCAATGTCCCTAGCCTATTCTCCCAGGGAAGAAGACAGTACTTTCTGGTACAGTCAAAAGAGCCCTAAATGGAGAAGCAAAAGATGGGTTTGAATCCTGGCTCTGTCACTTACTACCTATGTGACTTTGGGCAAGCCCCTCTGAATGGAATGAGCTCTAGGGTCCCTTCCGCTTCTATGCTTATGATCAATGTTTCAGGAGATCGATAATGTCATCTGTGTGGGTGCTTCCCAAACGAAGACAGATCACAAGCCTTCTTGGCCCCCTCATCCTGGGCATTTCTTCTCCACGTCCTCCTACAAAGCCCTTGGAAATGAAATACTTTTTCTCCTTCTACTGGCATTTCAGATATCAGAGGGGCTGGAGGTGGGGGGAGGGGCTTGGAGACCATTCTATGATCTCTGTGGCCAGCCCTGAGGGAAAGTGCCACTCAGGGACACCTCCAAAGAATGGCTCTGTCATGGAAGATCACATGTGTCTTGTCCTTGCCTTAGTCTCTCTTCTCCCTACCCTGAGTTCTTTCTCATCCCTTGCCTATACCTTTAGATTGCCACTGCCCCCCATGGGTACTGCTAACCCCTGGAGTGCCTCAGTCCTTGGAAGGTTGCTGATACCTATCCTGGTAAGATCTCGCAGGATTTGAAAGACTAGCACTCACTACTGAGTTTTACCCCACATAAGTAGCTAAGACTTCAGGACACAGCCATCCAGTGTTTCTCTGGTCACCTACAGTAGACACCCCTTTAGCCTGGGCAGTCATTGTTGACAATACAGCTCCCATAGTTCACTAAGGCTACCAGCCTGCAAGGGCTCACCCCACAGCCATCTGTGCCATTCAATGTAAGAGTCTGAAAACTGGTCCCGAAGCCCCTGCCAGACCCAGCCCACATTTCTGGGAATTTCCTGCACTAGGCTCAAATCTATGAACAAAACTCTGTCTCTGTTTCTAAGGAAGATCTTGGAACCATTGAGAATCAGGGCTAGGTTTCAAATCCATAAGGAAACCCAGATGGCTTTTTACTCCAAACAGTTCTCCCAGCCACATTCTCCCGGCCTGTAATTTGGCTCTTTATTGTCAGAGGCACGACCTCCAACTGACAGGAGTGGAGGTGTTTAAGTGATTTTGCTGGCCTGTCACTGAGATGGCTGTTCCTGTAACGTTCTCTCAAATAGTCAGGAGAGTTTCCTTTCAAAATCCTGGCAGCACGGCTTAGTGGGAAGAGTGATGGCCTGGGCACGAAGGGACCTGGATTTGAATCCTGGCTCCAACCATTACTGCCTGTGTGACCTTGGATAATTCACATGATCTTGCCTCTCCAACCTTGGTTTCCTCCTCTGTGATACTGGAACAATACTTGCACTTCCTAGCTCCCAGAACTGTTGTGGAGCATGCAGGGACTGAAACTTGGTCTCTTTAATACTATGCTGTAACCCAGTGATGTCAAACTCAAATAGAAACCAGGACCACTAATCTGTACATAAAGACTTCTTTGGGCCACTGATTGCCTTAGCTATGTACTATTCTACATTTTATTATATTTTTATTTATTTTGTTAAATATTTCCCAATTACATTTTATCTGGTTTGGGCCTCATTCAGGAACATTGTGGGCCACAGGAGTTTCACATCTCTGCTGAGCTAACCAGTCAAATATTGGTCAACACCATCAGAGTATACTATGGGGATTGGGGGAGGGAAAAGGGAAGGGAATAAGCATTTACGTAGCACCTACTATGTGCCAGGCACTGTGAGCTACACGCTTTACAAATATTATCTCCTTTGGAGGTAGGTGTTATTATTATCCCCATTTTAGAGATGAGGAAACTGAGGCACGGGGTGGCTAAAAGACTTGCCCAGCATCCCACAGCTAGTAAGTGTCTGAGGCTAGTTTTGCACTCAGGTCTTCCTGATTCTAGGCCCAGTGTTCTTTCTGCTGTGCCATGTAGCTGCCTCATCTATTAAATATTTTCAAAAATCCCCTCTCTGGTCTATAATTTATGTCAATAGTTCCTCCCTACATATTGTGCTTTATCACTGTGGATGGCTGATGTACAATGATGGCAAGCTAGAATAGAAGCACTATTCTTGCTCCTACAATGAATGGCTCTTTCCCCTCCAGATGATATTTTAGAATGGGCTTTAAGCTTCTCGGCACCTTACTGGGGAGAAGAGAGAAATCACCGAACCACAGAGTTGGAAGGGCCTTCACAAGCCATTTCATCTGATCTGCACCTCAACAGGAATCCCCTCTGGATGCTCTAGACAAGTGATCATCTGACCTGCCCCTGAAGCTCTCCAGTGAAGGGAAATCCTCCATCTCCCTTAGCAGCCCATTCTGCTCTTGGGCAGCTCTAATGCTTAGAAAGATTTCTTTCTGTCAAGGGAAAATCTGGTTCTCTAAGGATGCATTTAATCTCTCTTCCACATGACAACCCTTCAAATACTTGAAGACAGCACTTCTATCTTTCCCCCTGCCCTGACCCTGTAAGACAGTGCTCCTCTCCAGTAGAAATGTCCCTAGCTCCTTCACCCAATCCTCCCAGAGCATAGTCTTGAGTCCTCCCACCGTCCTAGTCACCCTTCTCTCTAGAGCTTCTCTCTAGCTTATCAATGACTGCCCAGAAATGAATACATAATATTCCAGGTGTGGGTTGAACAAGGCAGAATACAAGGGAAGAGATACCTCATTCCTGGACACTGGGCCTCTCGATGCAGCCCAAGAGCACACTGGTTTTTTGGCTGCCATATCACACCACTGGCCTATATGCAGCTTGCTGTCTCAGAGGAATCTAAATTCAGCAAGTTACCCAAAGGTGGCCATGTTTCATGGTGATGCCCTCACTTCTGAGCAAAGAATCTGGACCAACTGCAAGCCTAAGGCTATATCTATACATTGACAAAAGCCTGCCATCATAATCAGGCTTTGGTTAAGCTCCATTATGTGGTGTCAGGCAGACAAATGGAAGGAGTTTTGTTTTTAACTCATTTTCTCAGTCTTTCAAATCAGTTTGTTAGATGTGAGAACACTTAAGGGCATGCAACGGGGCTAAAAAATCCCCATAAATTTTAGCTTCTACTAAGAAGCTGAGGACAAGTGCCCATAGCACAGTGCTGGCTATGTGACAGGCTGCGACACAGTGCAGTTCTCCTGGATGCAACTGATGTCAACAGAGCAAGACTGCTGTTGATACAAAAAGACTACACTGCATGGTCTGGAGAACTATGCTTAGTCAGAGGACCTGGATTTGAATCTGACTCTCTTACTATCTGTGTAGCTTTGAGACCAAGTCAATTACCTCCTCTGGGTTTGTCTCTTCTTCTGTAAGAGAAAAGGGTTCCACTGGACAATCGCCAAGGTCCCCTTTAGCCCTGTATTGACGATTTGATGGTCTCTGCTTTGGCACGTCTTACCCCAGAGGTATCAAACGTGGCCTACAAGTGGCTCACAACCCTCAGGCCCACAACACTTCCAAGTGCCACCAAACCAGATTAAAATGTAATTGGGAAATATTTAACAAGATAAATAAAAATACAATAAAACAGTTAATATAACATTTTAAAAATAAGTCAATATGTGTCCCTCAGGGATCCCTCTATATAGTTTGGGTGCCCCGTTTCTATTTGAGTTTGGTACCACTGCCTTACAACATGGCTCACTATTGCCTAAAATATTTTTTATGTGGGGAGAGGTGGCAAAAGCTCTTATTCCACAAATCAAAACAAGGCTTAGATGCAAATAACCCAGAGAGAGGTAACAGATTCACAGTAATATGTAAATAACTAGCACTGCTATCTCATCCTTTCCTAAGAGTAGGTTTTGAGGGCAATGGGGGAAGAGATGAAAGCACTGAGTGCCTGAAGGCAGAACAACAAATAGTGAAAGGGTACAGAAAGGGGAAACTGAGGTCAGTGAAGAAAAGCTTCCTTGATTTGTTCAGGGTCTGTCCTGATCATCAGAATCCTCATCTTTAAATACTACATCAAGAGTATTTAGAGAGATACTACAGGGCATCAGGTCTCAAGTGCCAACCATGCCCAGGGAGTGGGGTTCCAAAAATTCCAAAGTGAACACAGTAGCTGGTGTATTCCTTCTCTAGGAACTGGTACTCAACAAGCAATAAGGACAAGATGACCTGTTGCATATTCCTGCTCCTTACAAGTGAGCACAGGTCCAATCTGTGACAAATTCTGAGTCGTCACATTTCAGAGCCTTCACTGAATCTTAGACTTACAGAATCTTAGCGTTGAAAGGGGCTTCAGAAGCTTTCAAGACCAATCTAAGAGTCTAAAGAGCTAAGGAGATGAGACTTGTTTTGCTTGACCCCAGAGGGCAGAATTAGGCACAATGGACAGAAGTGGCAGTGTCAGAATTCCTTCTACAAGCCCAGGTCATCCAGCCAGCACTTGAAACCCTTTTGCACCGAGGGGAGCCCACTACCTTCCAGCACAGGCCGCTTCACTAACTGTCAGGAAGACAGCGGAAATCTGCCTCTCAGCAACTTCCACCAATACGGCTTTGTTCTGCCCACTCTGAGGCCAAGCAAAATAAACCCCCCTTTCAGATACTTGAATACAGCCATCATGGGAGAAAGAGCATGATACAATGGAATGACGCCCAAATTGGCAGTTAGAGGACCTGGGTTCAAATCTCGCTGCTGTCATTTACTATGTGTAACAATGGGCGAGTCACTTAATCTCTCTCTAGGCTTCAGTTTCCTCATCAATAAAATGAAGGGATTGAATTAGATGGCCTCTAAATCAATGATCCCACAACACTATGATGGTCTTCTTCTCAATGAGCTAAATATCCCCAATTCCTTCAGCAGATTCTCTTCTGCACAAATCTATTGCCCTTCACTATTCTGGCTGCCCTCCTCTGGATCCTCTTTGGCTCATTAAGTATGCTTTCTAAAATGCAGAATAATATTCCACAAATTGTCTGACCAGGGCAGTGTACCGGATTCTAACTTCTTTATTACTGGATGGAAAGTGCTTCTTTTTATGCAACCTAAGATTTGATTACCTTTTGGATGCCACATCAGACTGATGACTCACAGGTTGCTAGTAGTTCGCTACCTGCCTCCTGTATTTTTTCACACTGCCAATTGCAGAGTCCCATCTCCCCTATTTTAACTCGTGATGTGGCTACCATCTTGGCATGGGAAACCTCTGCCTGCCTGTGGTACCCATTGCTTTCATGCATAAGGTTCACCGCTAGGACACTTCCACAGATATTCTTTGCTGCTCTCATCAAATTTGACCATTCAGCCAGCTGCAAAATCGGAAAACATTTTGTTGGGGTCATTGCCAACAAGATGCTAATGATTAAAACGGCATTCCGAGGAGTTTAGAAACTGATTGAGAATGCATTGGATCATAGATTGAGAACTGGAAGGGATCGAAGAGATCATCTTGTCTACTCTGGTCACTTTACAGATGAAGAAGCAGAGGCCCAGAGAGGTGAAGTTATTCGCCCAAGGTCACACAGAGTATACAGGGCCAGAATTCAAACCCAGGTCTTCTGACTCTAAAGCAGACGCTCTTCCCGCTATATCATATGGCCTTTCAGACGTTCACATGGATGACGGAAATGCCAAAGTGGTATATGATTCTATGACAAATTATGAGTGTCACTAGAAAACAATAAGACCGATTTTTTTAAAGAGAGGAAAAAAATTCAAGTCAACAAACATTTATTAAGTGCCTACTAGATCCTGGGTACTGTGCCAGGCTCTGAGGATACAAAGACGAAAGAAAATAATAACCTCCAAATAACCCTCAATCTCAAGAAGCTTACATTCTGCTGGGGGAAACGGCATGTACGTAGGGTAAGGAACTAAAGATGAGATCCGGAGTACAAAGTCATTTTGGCAGGGGAGCAATCAGTAAAATCTTCTTGGAGGAGGTGGCACTGAAACAGGGCCTTGAATGAAGGCAGAGGTGAGGAGGAAGCTGAACCCATGCAAAGATTCTGAGGTGGGAGATGGAATGTAGGCAGATTTGGTTGGAATGTCGAGTACGTGAGGGGGAGTAACGTGTCATCAGCCTGGAATGAGTGATCTGTGAACATCTTCCCAAACCCCAGGGTCTCACTCCTACTGGGGGGAGGGAACTGGCGAGGCTCCAGCTGTAGGCCTGCCTCCTTCAAGATTTCTGCTCCAGGGCCTGGAGAGACTCCTGGAACACCAGTTGAGTTTTGAAACTCAAATACAACCCACTGCCACAGCTCATAATGCTGAAAACTGTGCCTGCCATACCAATATCCTCCTTCAAAGTAATCTTATGAAATTATACACTTAGACAGCCACTGTGTGTTAGGGAGGGCGAGATTCAGGAGAGGGTGGAGGTCACATGATCAAAGCTATATAAAATGGATTGGAGGGGAAAGGGAGGCCAGAAGATCAACTAAGAAGCTGTTGCAAAATGCCAGGCAGAGATGGTAAGGCCTGAACCCACCTGGTAATAGTGGGGCAACAGGAGATATATAGGAAGAGACTAATGGAAAAGTTATCATGAAAGAAGACCAAATATGACCTGGTAACTATAGAGAAGAGAATCAAAGGCGACTGAGGCCTGGGTGACAAAGAATAATGGGGCTGCTGACAGAGCTAGGGAAGTCAGGAGGGAAAGAGAGTTGTACAGGAAAGATGAGGAATTTAGTTTTTTGAACATGGAGTCAGAGGAAAGGCAGGACATCTAAGAGGAAATGTCCACAAAGAATCCAAGATGTTGGAGTGAAGCTTATAAGAGTGGTCAGAGGTGGAGTAGGAGACCTGGGACTCATTCACATGGATGATAGGGTGTAGGGAGAAAAATATAGAAAAGAGAAGAAGAAAGCAGAGGGCTGAGGCTAGAACTTTGGGGAATGGCCACATCTAAAGGTATGGAAGGAGGAAGACCCAGGAAAGGAATTATAGACTTATCCTCCAAATAGCAGAAGGAGACTTAGCACAATGCAGTGTCATAAACGTTCCCAGAGGAGAGACTTTTATGGAAGGGCTGGGTGGTCAGAATCAAGGAAAATGAAGGCTAAGAACGGATTTGGCGTTTATGAAATGACTGGTGGCCTTTGCAAGCACATTTTCAATATAGTCAAGGGAACAGAAGCCAAATTATGAAGAGGTAAAGTAGGGAGGACAAAATGTACATGACTTGCTCAAGAAGCTTAAAAGGAATAGACCAGAGGTTTAGAACATTCACCATGGGGGATGTACTAGGGAAGTAATAGACCCTCTTTGACACCATAGGCAATTGCCTACTCCATATATGAATAAACTAGGCCCTGGGTTAGCATGTCTAGAAGAGGGAGAAGCTATTTGGATGCCAGGGATCAAAATAACTGGTTCCTCTTTAGAACATTGCTCTTGGAGGTAATTCATTGCATATGTCCAAGGGAATCCAAAGCCAAGCCAAGAAGACTCAATTAAAAGCGTACGGCTAGTTCCGTAGGAAACACTTGGCACATGTTCTAAGTGAAATGCAGGTGTGTTAATTGCTGTCCTAGGGAACCCAGCCAGTGTGGGCAGTTCCTGGAGGGACACTTGGGGAAACCTTTAGAAAGTTCACTGTTTGAAAAAAGCCAGGTTGGTTTTCCATTTCCTGAGCGCTGTTGGGTTGTTGCCATTCTCCCTCATTTCCTAAATTGGTTTTTCCACCTGAGCCATCTTCTCCCACCCAACCCTGAAGAAAATGCACAATAAAGAAGAATTTCCATGGTAAACAATTTGTACACATCGACAGCATGGTATATTGGGTTCGGTATTGGCGGTAGAAGTCAGTGGCGGGTACGAATTAGACTTTTTTCCTCAAAGAGACCGTTTTTACTGGAAGACAGTAACATACAACGGCAGGAGTATATAAATCGTTGGATCATGGAATATTAGAGCCAGGAGGCCAAGACCCAAGCACAAAGCCTCTGATCCCAGATTTTTAAGACTCATCATCTTCCATCTAAACGGTCTGTTAAAACAAGATCAGTTTTGTAGGATACAAAGGCTAATTCTTGTAGGAAAATTATAGTAGAAGGAATACTGGCTCTGGAGTCAGAAGTCTTGGATTCAAATTCTGACTCTCCTACTCACTATATATCTAGGCAACTTTGGACTGTCTCTGGGCTTAAAAATCAAAGAAGTTGTAGTAGGCAGTCCCTAAGACTATGGTGAATTCTAAATCTGATTAATCAATGACCTCTATTTCCTTAAATAGAAGGCAGCCTTCTCAGTCACAGGGACTAAAACTTAAACTAAAGGCACATTAGAGGTCATCTAGTCTTGCCCTTGCATTTTACAGATGAAGAAACTGAGGCTGGGACGCAGCACATGACTTGTAATAAGAGTCCAAGACAAAATTTAAGCCAAGTCTTCTGCCTCCAGGGCCAGTATCCTTTTTTCCATCATGAAAAGGAGAATGAGGCTGGCTAAAGAAGAGAAGTCATGGGGAAAAGGGCAAAATGTCCCCAGTGTGGTCCTCATTAAGCTCATTCTCCAGTGTTAGCAACCTCTCTCTTTGGTATGTGCTACTCTGGAGATGCATAGTGAACAAGCTTAGAATAGCCATTAGTATGCAGTGTAAAGAGAGCCCGGCCCACACAAAGGGCAGCCAGACAATGAGCAGACCCCACAAGTCCTGGAAAGGTGAAAAGCAAGCTTCTGGCCAAGAGCCACTCAAAATAAAAGAAAACAAATTCAGAAAGGAGTCTTTCTCAAAGTCCCTAGGCAAAAAAGAAGGGGGGAAAGCAAATAAAGAGGGGCTCCCAAGGCTATGGGAGAGTGAATCAAGATTTGTCCTTTGAAAATTCTTTTATTGATGTGCATTGTTTTTTATGCTACAATCACTTCCTAATAACAGCTCCCCCGCCCCCTGAGTATCCTCCCTTAGGAAAAAAACAGTTAAATAAAACCTGCCCCAAATAGCTACCAGAACTGTCACAGAGTATGCAGCATATCATACCCAGTCTGCCACAGCTCCAGAGAGAGGAAGCAATGTCCCAACATCTGTCATCTAGAACCAACATTAGTCACAGAATGACAAGAATGTAAGAGTCGGAAGGTCCCTCAGCAGCTGTCTAGTCCAAGCCCTCCAACAAAGGGATCCCCACTCTACCATCCCCAATGGGACTGGCCTCTGCCTGAGGACCTCCAAGGAAAGGGAACATAGCACTTCTTGGGGGAGCCAATTCCACTTTGTGGGGTTGCTTTATTTTAACTTTTTCGCTCTAAACTTAACACCAAAAGAAGCATTTCCATTCACATATCAGAACACGAAAGGCAGATTTGATAGGAAACTGAGAATCTCCACTTCATACCACTTACTCTTTAAAAGCATATAATGAATTCTACACTTCCAAACTCTCCTGCTCATCTGTGTTTCCTTCTGAACTTCTTTCTGTTCTCTTTACTTTGTTCTGTACTGTACTTTGTACTGTACTCTTTACTATGTTCTATACATAGTCAAAACTCTAACAATGGATCTTCTTTTGTTGGCATCATTATTGCTAGCCCTCCCTCCCCAGAACACACTCTCCAATTAAAAACCAAGACAAAAGAAGAGAAAAAATACCCTTGTAACAAATAAGCCCAGTCAAGCAAAATAAATCCACACAGTGGCCGTGTCCAAAAATATCTGTCTCTTTCTGTACCCGTGTCCATGCGTTCTCTATTAGAAGGTGGGTAACATGTTTCGCTATTGATCCTCTCAAGAAAGGGTTAGTCACCGATCTGAATTCTTAAGTGTAGGGTTTATGGGGTGTTCAGAAGGACTAACACCTCTGGTGTCAGAGCTTTGACTGCAGAGCCCTTTTAAGGGCTGCTCATCCACCTTTAGTGTATACGTCCACCCAACTCTCACCTGTAGCTCCAATAAGCTGTAGCATGTGCAGCAGCCACATCCTGATAAAACCAGCTCAGAAGATGGGTTAAGTCAGGTTGAGGGTAACCAACAGGCCTCAAAATTCTCAGTGGTTTAGGGGGATGTATACCCCAAGCATGTGAAGACTTCCCTTGGCAGAATGAGCAGCTGAGAACAATTTGTTCCAACAGCCTTGAAGGCGGCTCAAGGGGGCACTGAGGAGTGCTTAGGACTTGGTCAGACGTTAAAGATTGCAAAGTCATCCATTGCATCCTGGGCCATCGCCTGTCGTCCTGACTTTTGTCTTGCCACTGAACTTTGGTGACTCAGGAAGAGAAAGTGAGGCTGACAACTTTGTTCAGCTCTGCCTCACTTAAGTCCAATTCATGAGCAAGTCAACATCCCACGATAACACTGGTCCTCTTCAAAAATAAGGAAAAAGAACAACAGTCACAGACCAGAGTTCTTAAGTATTTCAAAGTCGTTTTTCTTTACACTACTACTCTCCTTTATATAAACTCTTCTCCTGGTTCTGACCACTTCACTTTATGTCATTTTATGCTATACAGGATTCTCTGAAATTGTCTTTTTTGAAATTTCTTACAACACAATGTTCCATTACATTCGCAGACCATAATCTGTTCAGCTATTTCCCATTTATCTAAGAGGAAATTTAAGGCACACCCTCAGATTCCAGTTATTTGCTTTTATCCCTACCTCCTCCACTTTTAATGTCCTCTTCAGGATCAAAGTTTGTTTTATTGGTGATTATTTCCTCCCTGGTATTATCCTCCCTTTATACCAACTCTTCCCCCTCCCCACTCCCATCTCCACTTGTTTCCCGTTCTTTTTGTTGTATCTCTACACCAAACTCTTTGTTTAACCCTCCTTTGTTCCTTTTGACAAGAGTGAGGCTAAACTGATGCCCACTCCTCACCAGTCTTTCCTACACACACACACACACACACACACACACACACACACACACACTCACACACAAACATACGATATATACACATACATGAACATTTACATATATATATATATATATATATACTTTTCTCATGCACCCAATTATGAGAAATGGTAAACTCAACTCTAACCCCTTCTTCCTCCTTTCTATATTAGTATATTCCTTTTCTTCTCTTCAAAAATGTAACAGAACCATGAGAATGGGAGGATAGGAGAGGGATCCTTGGAGAGGGGTAGGCTAAGTAATAGGAAGGCAAGGTAGCAGGTAGAAGTAAAGTAGAAGAGTCAGGAGGGATAAGAAACAAGAGATACAGAACTTGTTAGGGAAAGTAACTATGTATGTGTATATGTGTGTGTATGTGTATTTATATTTATATAGAAATATATCCACACTAAATTGTAGCCTTGGTGGAGGGGAGGGAAGGAAGGGTGAAAAAAGAACAAAGTAAAAAGTGCACAGCAGAGAACAAAAGAAAACTTACAAGGAAGCAAAGAAAAGATGGACAGCTCTCAATACGTGTAGCATTTATCATATGGGCTTTCTTGAAATGAAAATTTATCGTTATATATTTTGAATCTTCTCTTATGTTCTGCTGTGCACATAACATGCTTTTTCTTTCTTTTCTTACTTTGTATTTAAGGTCCAATATTTAAGGTTATGATATGTTTTATTTTCTTTTCTCTATTCTGTATTTGTGTTCTGGTGTTTGAGTCTAAAACAAAATTTAAAAATTAAAATAAAACAAAAAATTCAAAAAAATATGACAGAACCAATCAACCTCTATTTTTCATATTTAACTTCTTCAATATCCTTTAAAGACATTAACTTTCCAAAGGGGCACTTGTTTCTTCTCTCCCTGCTACTTTTAGAAACTTACCACTATATCATTATACGGCTCCTTTCAATTATTCAAATAATCTTTCTAAGTTTTGCTGGACTCTTGCTTTTGTATTTCAGAGTTGATACTCATCATCTCTGGTCTTTTCATCAAAAATGTTTGTAAGTACTCTATTCCATTAAATATTTATTTTTTTCTCCTGTAGGATTATTCTTACCTTTGCAGAGTGAGTTAGTTTTGGTTATAAGCCAATACTTTTTGCCTTCTGAAGTAATAATAATGGTAATAAAAATAATATTAGCAGCTAATATTTATATAGTGCTTACTATGTGCTAGGCACCATGATAAGTGCTTTATAATTATAATCTGTGAGGTAGGTGCCATTATTATTCCCATTTTACAGATAGGGAAACTGAGGCAAATGAAAGATTAATGACTTGTCTGGGTGTAGTTACTTACACAGCTATTAAGTATCTGAGGCAAGATTTGAATTCAGTCCAAGACCTCTTCTCATTTATAATGAACTTATCAGGTCTTGCACTATCCTGACTGTTGCTGCTTGGTACCTGAGTTGCTTTTTTCAGAGACTTGCAATCTTTTTTCTTTAACATGGAAGTTTTAGATTTTTGCCTATGACATTCCTGGGACTTTTACTTTTGCAGTTTTTTCAGGGAGTAATTATTGGAATCTATTTTTCACTTTGCTCTCTGGTTCTAAGAAATACAGGAAATTTTCATTTATGGTTTCTTGAAATAAAATGCCAATGTTTTTTTTTCTTTTTTTTAAATATTGATGCAAAAATTTTAAATAAAATAGTAGCAAAAAGATTGCAGCAACTTATCACCAGAATAATACACTATGACCAGGTAGGATTTATTCCAGGAATGCAAGGCTGGTTCAATATTAGGAAAACCATTACCATAATTGA
>CM053628.1:17637278-17655577 GCA_028646595.1 Phalanger gymnotis | reverse complement strand
GATCTCTTTGGGATACAACCCCAGAAGTGGTATTGCTGGGTCAAAGTGTATGAACATTTTTATAGCCTTTTGGGCATAGTTCCAAATTTCTCTCCAGAATGGCTGGATCAGTTCACAACTCCACCAGCAATGTAACAGCGTTCCAATTTTCCCACATCCTCTCCAGCATTTATCATTTTCCTGTTTTGTCATTTTAGCCAATCTGACAGGAGAGACGTGGGACCTAAGAGTTCTTTTGATTTGCATTTCTCTAGTCATTAGAAGTTTGGAGCATTTTTTCATATGCCTATAGATATCTTTAATTTCTTCCTCTGAGAACTGCCTTTTCATATCCTTTGACCATTTCAATTGGAGAATGACTTGTATTCCTATAAGTTTGACTTAGTTCCCTGTATATTTTAGAGATGAGGCCTTTATCAGAGACACTAGTTGTAAAGCTTTTCTGCCAATTTTCTCCTAACTTTGTTGCATTGACTTTTGTATACAAAACTTTTCAATTTAACATAACCAAAATTATCCATTTCGCATTTTGTAATGCTCTCTATCTCTTGTGGTGTCATAGATTCTTTGCTTTCCCGTAAATCTGATAGGTAAACTATTCCCTGCTCTCCCAAATTGCTTATAGTATCAGCCTCTATTCCTAAATCATGAACCCATTTTGACTTTATTTTGGTATAGGGTATAAAATATTCATCTGTGTCCAGTTTCTGCCCTACCATTTCCTAATTTTCCCAGCAGTTTTTGTGAAATAGTGAATTCTTAGTCCAGAAGCTGGATTCTTTGGGTTTATCAAACTGTAGGTTGCTATAGTTGATGACTTTTGCGTCTTGTATACCTAACCTATTCCACTGATCCACCACTCTGCTTCTTAGCCAGTACCAGGTAGTTTTGATGACTGCTGCTTTATAGTACAGTTTAATATCTGGTATGGCTAGGCCACCTTCCCTAGCATTTCTTTTCGTTAATTCCCTAGATATTCTAGATCTCTTGTTCTTCCAGATGAATTTTGTTATTATTTTATCCAGCTCTGGAAAATAATTTTTTGGTAGTTCGACTGGTATGGCAGTGAATAAATAAATTAATTTAGGTAAAATTGTCATTTTTATTATATTAGCTCAGCCTGACCATGAGCAACCGATATTTTTCCATTTATTTAGATTTGACTTTATTTGTGTGAAAAGCGTTTCGCAATCATGTTCATATAGGCCCTGGGTTTGTCTTGGCAGATAGACTCCCAAATATTTTAGAGTGTTTACAGTAACTTTAAATAGAAGTTCTCTTTCTATCTCTTGCTGTTGGGCTTTGTTAGTAATGCATAGGAATGCCGAGGATTTATGTGGGTTTATTTTATATCCTGCAACTTTGCTAAAGTTGTTTATTATTTCAAGTAGTTATTCTAGCTACATTGATTTTATTCATGTAAATTATTTTTAATACTATATAACCAAAATAATCTGTTTTGTCTATTATTTTCTCTTCTGTCTCTTGTTTGGTGAAGAATCTTCCCCCTATCTATAGTTGCGAAAAGTACCTCCTTCCATTCTCCTCTAAGTGATCATTTATATTTAAGTCCAATATCTATTTGAAGTTTATTGTGGAATATGGTGTAAGATGCTTGTTGAAACCCATTTGCTGCCAAATTGCCTTCCAGGTTTCCAAGCAGCTCTTGACTAATAAAAAGCCCTTCCCCTGGTAGTTTGTATTTCTGCATTTATCAAACAAAAGATTATTGTATGCCGTTACTTATAGGACTTGCTTACCTATTTCAGTTCTATTGATATTATTTTCAATTTTTAACCCAATACCAAATAGTTTTATGGTTACTACTTTGCATTATACTTTGAGACTAGTAATGTTATCCCCACCTACCCTTCCTTCATTCCTGTTTTTAAAAAAATAGAATATTTCACTTGATGTTCTAGATCTTTTGTTCCTCCAAAATGAATTTTAAAATTATCTTATCTAGTTTTATATCATGTGATAGTTTGGCATAGCACTAAATTGATAAGTAATTCAGATTGTATGAGGCATTATATTGGTGAGAGCTAATTATGAACAATGACTGTCTCTACAAATATGTAAGCCTTCCTTTCTTTCTGTAAAGAGTATTTTGTAGCTGTGTTTATGTAAGTCTTGAGTATGTAAGTTGACTCCTAGATACTCAAATACTTAAATGTGTTGATGATCTCAATGCTTTGGCCGTTCCCTCTAATGCAGAGGTTCTTTACCCTGGCATCCATGAATATGTTTTTAAAAAATATTTTGGTAACTATATTTCAACATAGTTGGTGTCCTTTGTAATTCTAAGTGTTTTATTTTATGCATTTAAAAACATTGCTCTGAGAAGCAATCCAAGACACAAAGACGATTAAGAAAAGCTGCTCGATTCCCTCCACACAGTATACCTCTTCGCCATATCTTCCTATAAATACATGACTGGGGGGGCCACCCAACATGCTGGGGTCATTCCTGTTGAGGATGCCAGTGATACCCCTTCACTTATCTCTTGCTTTTACTAAATGACCAGCCTGTCTTCCTTTTCATGCACATACTTCTTTGATGACATCCTTTACTCTGGTTCTTGATTCTCAAATAATAATAACATCTAGCATTTAGATAGCACTTTTAGGTTTGCAAAGCTTTTTACCTTTTTTACAAATGTTACTTCCTCTGATCCTTACAACAACCCTGTAAGGTAGATGCTATTATCTCCATTTTACATATGAGGAAACTGAGGCACGAAAAAGGTTAGATGACTTGCCCAGGATCACATAGCTAGCATACAAGGTAGGAGCTGAACTCAGAACTTCTTGACACCAAGGCTGTATTCATTGCACCACCTAGCCACCTCAACGTTTTCACATTTACTAGTTATTGTTAATATAATTTCTTTCTAGCTTTTCCTTCTGGTTTTTAGTAGTACTTCATAGAAATATTGATGTTTTGTGGATTTACTTTATATCTTGTTACTTTATCGAAGCAATTGTCTTGATTTAGTGAATCTTTGGGCTTTTCTGAGGAACCTATCATACTGTATGCAAAGGGGGATGAATTTGTCTTCTTTTGGCCAAAGTCCACACCTTCAATTTTCCTCCCCTTCCTTATTGCTGTAAATGGTATTTCAAGAGCTAGGTCCAAGTATTCGTGAGGAGAGGGGCCATCTACCACTTTCTACTGAACCAAATGACCACATATAGACACAAACTAAAAAATTGTGTCTGATTCATGAAGAATCAAGAGAGACAGCAGATGATAGAGTGTGGGTGTATACTCCACAGGAAGTTCTGTGCATTTTTGACACACTCTTTCCAAACCCTATGGCAAAATAGATGACTGCATATCATTCAATAGAAGCAGTGGCCCTTGTGTCAAAAAGAAGGGCAGTACCTATCCAGGCTATCTACCAATCCCCAGAGCTACATTTAGGGTACATGTAGGGTGCCTGGGGTTCAGTGTCCTTCAAGCTCTGGTGGTCATGGGTTTTCATTCAGGGCCATCTAGCTGATTATCATTTCTGATGTCACAGACTGTGAAATTCCAAGTGCTGGTAAGTGTGAGCAAGTAAGGAGTACAAGCATGGCATATGGAAGCTTTTAGATGGCAGGACGTGGGCAGGCAAGAAGAGGAAGTCAGCTCAGTATCAGTGTGCCACAGGAGAGCGTTATGGATTTCAGTCAGGCCCATAAACTCCAGGGTTTTGGGAACCATCCCCGTGTCCTACAAGTCCTGGGAGCAGGTATAAGGATGAAAACCTACTGTGGAGAGTCAAAATGAATACCAATGTCCACTGCTCTTTAGTTATAAAAGCTTAACATTTTTATTATATTAAGACTTTGTTTTGGTAAAGACCAAGTAAACTTTCCTACAATTCTTTTTAATAATACACACTTTAAACATTCGGATTTGGCCGAGGCAAGCCTGAAATGCTCAGACGTGGCAGGGAACAGTCAGATACTCTGTTTCTGATTGAGGGCATACACAAATCACGGAAACTATGAATTTTATCCGAAGCCCAAATTGGCGTTCTCTTGCCCACAATAACCTCGGAGACGATTGCATTCCCAGACAACTGAGTGATGCTGACAGAGTTCTTTACCTCCTATTCGAGGTGGACAGTTTTGGTTTTTTTTTCCTGTTTTGCTGAATAAACGACATTACTTCCTCTCCGAGCTGCATAAGCCTGCAGTTCACTACAGGATATCTGGGTAGAGAGGGTAAGACTCTTCTTGACTTTCTCTTGATACCTTAAAAAATAGACCTTCCAAACCTGCATGGTTTGAAAGTAGCGTTTGTTAGTTACTGCTGCTTCCTTCTGGGTTGTTTTTTTTTTCTTACCTACTTGGGGATATTTTCTCATGGAAGACTGGAGGCTCCAGGGAGGTAATATCTATGCATGCAGTACATTCTCTCTGCAAGCGTAAGTGGTTAAAATACTCAACTAATATTGGCTGCATGCTTTGCCTAAGGAAATGGGACTGTCTGGAGAGAAAGTTCTTTTCTCTACGATGTAATTGACATGTAATTGACATAGACCAGGAGGCCAGCATAGTTAAAATAAACACTGTTCCTCTTAACAAGACCATGTAACAGTTCAGTTTGAGAGCATGGTTGATTAACAGTACTTTCTGAGAGACAAGAGAATGAGCTGCCCCATAGAAACTTAAATCTGATGTTTAGGAAGAAGCCTTCAAAAACTGAAAGCCATTTTCATTTCTAGACTGCGTCATTTAAGAAAGTTCATGATCGGCATTTTTCCTTTTACTGGGGCATTTGAAGTGGCTACATTCTGGGGTGGGGCAGCAGGGCTTCAAATAGCAAACAGATTCTCACCAAGTTTTAGAGTCCCAGCTGTCATATGGCTGTGGGGCTGATTCTCAGCTTACCCTGAGAATTTTCTTCTCCTATATTTGTAAGTTGTGAGTATGGGAAACATTTTCAGATGAGAATCCAGGGCTCGCCTGCCTCTGATGAGAGATTCCTTTCATTTTCCATAGTGGGAACATTCAAATCTGGCTCTGTGTGTTCTTAATAGTGCTAATTTCACGCTTGGAGTGTGACTATAAACTCCCAAGTGGTGCAGGGTATGCAGAATTATATATGGTCCTATTTGTGGGGTCACAAGTTTTATTGTAAGATCACTGAAACTGTCTTATACTTTGGGCTTTTCATGGGAAGCAGCTGGTGGTGGGGAAATGAGATATAGCCATGGAGCTGCATTCAGAGGGCCTGGGTTCAAATCTTGATTCTGACATTCATAAATCGCGTGACCTTAATCTCGGCTATGTGACTTTGGGCAAGCCCCTTCACTTCTCTGAGCCTGTTTCCTCAATCTGTTGAAAGAGGAGATTGGACTAGATGACCTTGTAGATATCTTTAGTTCTAAATCTCTGACATCCAGGTACTTAGGATCATAGAGCTTGAGTACTTAGAGATCATCAAGTCTTGCACTCTCATTTTATGGACTGTGGAAACTTGAGGCCCAAAGGAAAGCACTTGCCCACAGGCACGTGATTAGTTGGAGAGACAGGATTTGAATATGTCCTCTAACTCCAAGTCTAGACTTCTTTTCCTCACTTTCCTACTCTGTCAGATGAGGGGATTGGACTAGGTGGTCTTCAGAGGTCCTTTCCATTGGATTGTAAAAGCCGGAGTCTTTATATGTAATGAATCAACCCGGGATGAGATTTTTTAAATGTTCAATTTTCTTTTAGTCAATACCAGTACAGTAAAGTGGGTCATTTGGCATTTGGGGGTCAAATGTTGAATCAAAGAAGGAATAGAGCTGCCTTCCAGAAACCCAATACGAATGGAACAGCTGTGTGCAATGTGAGCATGAGTCACACTGCAACCCTCTCTGCACCACAGCCTTTGCCAAGTGGGCCCCTGAAATCCGAGATCTGGAAATCTGCTCCACCTAATCTCTATGACCACAAGTACAGGTGGGGCTCTTCCTCCATCTGAGGGTGATTCAGAGCCATTCAATCAAGCTGGGGAGCAGCTGGAGGGTCTAGTCCTCCATCCGGAGGGATTGCTGAGGTCAGCAAAATGCCCTTCCCTGACCTTGCCCCCCCCCAAAGGAATCTCCCCCAGTGAGGAAAAAAGGACCCAGCTTAGCAGACTCAAAGGCTCCAGAAGGGCTTCCGGTCCTAGTCTGCACCCAAGGGCGGGCTGGCTTCCCGGCTGTTCTGTCCTCAGTCTTCCAGAAGAGGTGCCCCAAGGAACCCTCCCCCAAATCCTCCCTACCACATACACTCCTAATCCTTTGCTTTCCACAGTGCTAAAGTGGGTTCCAAATTTGGACTAGAACCCCTTTGGGATCATAAAGGCCAATCATTTCACAGAGGAAGAAATTGAGGCTCATAGAGAAGACATGATTTGCTTGAGATCCAATAGCTCGCCAGTGGCAAAGTCAAGGTTCCCACTCAGGTCCTCTCGCCTCCCAATTGATTCCTCTTTCTACTTCACTGTGCGCTCCTGCAGGACCAAAAGGAAGACATTGGCAAGCAGAGATCTTGAGATACCTGATACAATCCCCTTCATTTTACAGATCAGAGAAATGGAAAAATGGGGACAAGTGAAGGGAAGGGATTTTCCCCAAATGGCAGAGTTTGTCCGTGACCCCAAGTCGCCCAAATGCAGATGCAACCTTTTGCCTTTAGACCATGTTGCCTGGGCAAGACTGTTTGCTAAGAATGGAAAAGAATGTTTACCTGTGGGATCTGGGTAACCATGTCAACATACTTCCCACCAGGGCCAGCCTGTTTATAGGCAGCTGTTTATAGGATATAATCTCAGGGGTAACAAAATGTCTGCCCCAATTTTTGAAATTCCAACATTAAAGAATAATTCCTTTACAGCAAGGAGTTTTCAGATTGGGGTCTGTGAACTTTAAAAAAATATGTCCATAACTCAACTTCAATAATTTGATTTTGGTGCACTAGGTTTCCTTTGTAATCTTATATATTTTATTTTATGTATTTAAAAACATTTTTTGGAGAAGAGTTCTTCTTTAGACTCCATGACACCAAAAAAATTAAGAACTCTTACTTTAAGGCAAACATTACCTTCTTCTTCTCCTCCTCCTCCTCCTCCTCTTCTTCCTCCTCCTTCTCAGATACCCCTGACTTGGGAAATTGTCACTAACTCCTTAGAGGGCAATTGTTGATTTGTGCTTTCTCCCAGTGAGAAAGTTTGGTTAGCAGGAAGAGCTAACCCCTTCTTTTTACAGGAGAGGAAACCAGATCAGTGAGAGGAAGGGACTTGTCCAAGATCACGTAGCTGGTAATTGATAGAGGCGAGAGTCCACGTTACAGTGTAGTTCCAGAGATAAAACGCGAGACTTAGAGCTAGGATGTTTGAATCCTGCTTCCGATACTAGCAGTACAACCACAAGGAAATCACTTAACCACTCTGAACCTCAGTTGCATTGTCCCTAAAATGGAAGAGTTGGCCTAGTTGGCTTCGAAGGGAATTTGGAGCTCTATATCTATGATCCCAAGACTCCAGAGCAGCCAAATCCACTCTGCTTCCCACTATACACACTGCCTGCCCATTACCAAACCCCAGGCATGACCATTGCGCTGAGGTGAAGCACAGTAGATTCTTGGCATTAGCCTGGGCTGCCATTTGCTCTTTGTGGGCGGGCAGCAGCAGTGGCAAGACGAAGCCACCCAGCCTTTCAAATTTCGTTTCCTGGGTGTCTTGCTCCAGTGCCCCTCTTCTAACAGGAGGTCCAGTCCAGTGATCACAAAGGCAGAGCATGTTTTTCTGAGAGGCCTCCTGGGGTTGCTGTGCTTATGCTTCAAAGAGAGCAGCCGATCTTTACTTAAATGGAAGCAGAGTAGAAACCCATTTTCCAAGGGTAGCCCAGCTGGCCTGATGAGAGAACAGCATTTGATTGACAAGACTTTGGAGCTCTCCAAGGGGTCTCCCTAGGACTTGCAGGGGGGCAACCCCAGAAAAGCCCTTCTTGACCTGTTTCCCCAGTGACTGTCTCTTTCTCCTAGTGTGGCTCAGCAAGGCTAACCTTATGAGTAGGTGTAGTGAGTGGCTGCCTACGTGGTGTGATTTGGGGAGCACCCAGTCTCCAGGATTACTCCCCAGACTGTTACTAAAATCTAAAATTCTTAGGTCCATAGAAGAATCATAGGATTAAGAGCTGGGAGGAACCTTTACAGACCATCTAGTCTAAGAATTCTTAAACTGGGGTTTGTGAACTTTAATACATACATATATACATATATATATATATACATACACATATATGTGTGTGTGTGCGTGTGTATATGTATATGTATATGCATACGTATACATATACATAATACAGAAAAGGTGGAGCCCTTCACCTTTGTGTGTGGTGCTGTGGTGCCCACTTGCCTCTCAGGGGGTTGA
This sequence comes from Phalanger gymnotis, assembly GCA_028646595.1. Lineage (NCBI taxonomy): Eukaryota > Metazoa > Chordata > Mammalia > Diprotodontia > Phalangeridae > Phalanger > Phalanger gymnotis. The sequence continues at coordinate 17,647,186 of CM053628.1, read as the reverse complement.
CATCACATGCTTTGCTTCTATACTAGGGGGTGCTAACAACCAGGACAGAGCCCCCTGGTGGAGGGAAGGACTGGGAGACAAACTTCTCCTTATCCGTGGTCTGTCCCAGGGCCAACCCTGCTTCTCAGGAACTGAGGCATGATTCTCCCCCTAATGGGGATCCATTAGCAACAATATAAATCAGAATATAATGAAGGGCTAATTGGCTAGGACAAAGATACTGGGAATCAAGAAATTTGGCTTTCAATCTCGCTTAATTGAATCACTTCACTGTAGGATGCAATCTCCCTTTCTGTAAAATGAGGGGTTTGAGCCATCACCAGAAGATTCTGGTTCTTTGAAGCTCATAGTAAAAGAAAACCTTAAAAACAGTAATAATGCAGTATCCCATTCCACATAGGATAGAAAGAGATCACAAACTGCCCACCTCTGTGAGCCTCAGTTTCTTCCTCTGTTGAACTAGATGATCTTTAAGATTCCTTCTAGATCTAAGTCCTGTGACCCAACTCCCTTCAACTTCCCTCCTTTTACAAAGGAGGAAACTGAGACCCAGAGAGAGTAATTAACTACCCCAAGGTCATGGCGATAGTAAGTAATGGAATTGAGATTTGAACCCAGGTCCTCTGACTCTAAGTGCAGGGCTTTTATAACTGGACCCCAAATGCCTTCCCTCCATTGTTTCACTACAGAGGAAATGGCCTACCCAGGCCCTCAGAGTAGCACTACCCCACAAAAAAGGGGCCTCTTTTTAGTTCTAATGCTCTCTTTCTCTCTCCTTTCTGAGGTGCCTGCTTCCTGTCTGGCTATAGCTTGACCAGACTGTCCAGGCTAGGCTATAAGGAGGCTTGGAAGGATAGCTAGCTAGCAAGCCTCAGTAGCTGCCAAAAGGGGTCAATGCAAGTTCAACCATGTGGGTCTCCAGGGGAATAGAGTTGACCCCTTGAATGGCCTGTAAGACGCAGGTCAGCAGGCCTGGAGTGAGAAGGAAGTAATTACATTCCATGTGCTAGCCTTATGGTGGGGAGTCCTGGGTTTTATCTCTTCCTACAGCTGTGAAACAGGCCAACCCAGCCTTGGAAAAGGGGCTCTTAGGGGACTGAAGAGCTGTTTGCTTCTGAACTTCAGTGCATAAAGCTGGTGCTGTGTGAAAGGTGCAGCTCCTGCTATGTCTGGGCTATATACATATATATATATATACATATATATATATGTATATATATATATATACACGTGTGTGTGTGTGTGTATACACACATATATCTATATGTGTATGTATATATATATGTGTGTGTGTATACACATATATATATGTGTGTATATATGTATATATATGTGTATATATATATATGTTATGTGTAACCTGTTGGGCATATAAGCATAGGGAAGGCCAAGTTATGGCTGAATAGAGATGACCCAGCTCCAGAGACCCAAAGAATCAGCAAGGGGCTTTTTTTCACAACACTTGATTTAAGGGTCACAGAAAGTTGTCCTCAGCTCCCAGATAGCTCCACTGCCCACTGGGCAATGCTGCTAAATGTCCATCAGTAGTCATTCTTCACTCAAGCTTTTAAGATTCAGTGACACATAGCGGTTCGAGTGCTGGATCTGGAGTTGAGAAGATCTGGGTTTGAATCCTACTTAAGACATTACTCATGTGACCTTGGGCAAGTCCTGTAACTTCTCAGGGCCCCGGTTGGACACAATGACCCCTGAGGTCCCTTCCAACTCTAGATGTAGGATAATCTGGTCCACTGTGTGCATATATACACAAACACACATATATACATACATGTATGTGTATATGTATATATATGTGTATGTATGTCTATATGGATGGATGTGTATTTGGTCCAAGAAGGAACTTGGAGATCATCCAGTGAGTCTGGAAGAAGGAAAAAGTACTTATGTCCTATAGGCGTTCTCCACTGTGGAAAGGGAGCCAATGTTTGCTGACTCAAGTAGTCCAAGCTCTTTATTTTATAGATTAGAAAACTGAGGGCCAGAATAGAGTGGCTGCCCCAAAGTCTAATAGGTAATCATTGTTCATATTTCAAGAATACTTTCAAGTTTACAAACTGGCTTGCCAGCAAGGACCCTTCCTAGTTTATTTAAGTTTTATTATTGTACCCATTTTGCATCTGAAGAAACTGAGGCTCCAAGAGAGGAAGTGGCTCACCTAAAGTCTCACAGCTAATAAGTCGTAAAACTGGAATCTGACTCCCCTACCCCTACCCCTCACTTAAATGACCACTTGTTCGAATTCATTTCAATTTTTAAAAATTGGATTAAACACCTATTATGTACCAGGCAGGCTGTGTGCTAAGAGAATACAAATACAAAAATGAAAAGTCCCTGGACTCAAGGAGCTTACTTTCTATTGAAATTTTGGAATTGATCAGGCATCATGGAGGATCCAGCTGAGATGTATGTCTTTCCAGTGCCATGCTGCTGCCCCCAGTCTTCTTGATTGTTAGTGTAGTCAGAAGTCCATAGTCTCAGCTCCTTATTGTCCCTGTGCCCATCTTCTTCTCTTACTGATCATGGTCCATAGTGGACATTACCTTCCCCTCACTAGAGAGGCAATGTGCTATAGTAGAATGGAGATCCTCATGCTCACATACAATGTGAGAAGCTCAGCCCCTGCTCCCTCTGTGCCATAGCTTACTCTCCCAGGTCACTCATTGGGCATGCCAGGGTAGGGAAGGAAAAGATATGGTTGGGTACATCTGGAGCCTTGAGCAAGCTATGTGCAGTTTCCCTATGCTTCCTTCCTCAACTGTAAAATGGGAGGTAGCATGGAATTATAATGGAAATGGAAAATAGAAATATAATGGAAGCTGGCCTGAGCTTAGAGTCAGGAAAGACCTGACCTCCCATACCTACTAGCCTTGTGACAATGGACAAGTCAATTAACTTCTCTGCATCTCTGTTTCCTTCTCCATGGAATGGAGATAAGAACACTCGTGTAAGGGAAACCCTTTAGAAATTCAAAAGCACCAAAGAAATGGAAGCCAGTGCTGATCCATAGCTGCCTGTTGTACCTCACTGGGTGATGGCACAACTCACATGAGATCATGAATGTGAAAGTGAAATGGAAGGGAAAGTTGTTATTATTTTCAGTGTTAGAGGACCAAGAGAGGCAACCCACAGCCTATTCCTTCTCATGAAAGTAGAACTAGGTGCCAGTCTCTGATGGCCCAGGACAAGCCACGGCCGGAGACTTGTTGGCTTCCTGTGCCCAACAGGCCTTTGGTTATCTGCACTGAGCAGCTGTCCGGAGTCTTGCCTGCTGCTTATTATAAGATCTTTCACTGCCTTGGAGAAGGGCTGGAAACTAGAGGATGTTGGCTCCAGTCTAGACACTCTGCCCTCTATCTTGAAGCTATTTGCAAACCCACTATTGAAGAAAGGCTGAAGGTTATAGATGAGATGAATGAGGCTTTCAACACGGGGAGAGTTGTAGGCCTTAGAAACCCTGGAGAATACAGATCTGAAACTGGGTGGAGAGCAAGCTGGGATGTTTGGGAAGAGCTCATGCACTAGACATTTTTTTCCTGGAGCAAGTAGCCTGAATCCCACCTTTAAATCCTACTGGGGAAGGTGCCTGGGTCGCACACCATGAGCAGGGGTTGAGGAAGAGCACAGTAACTAGGGCTGGGGTTCCTGAGGTATGGCCACAGCCATCTGCTTTTGTTGTTCAGTTGTGTCTGACTCTTCATAACCCCGTTTGGGGTTTTCTTGGCAAAGATCCTGGAGTGGTTTGCGATTTCCTTCTCCAGCTCTTTTTACAGATGAAGAAACTGAGGCAAATAGGGTGAAGTTACTTGCCCAAGGTCACACAATTAGGAAGTGTCTGAGGCTGGATTTGAACTCAGGTTTTTCTGACACCAGACGCAGCACTCTATCCACTGCAGCGCCACCTAGCCGCTCCTTTTAACTTGTAGCTTCTTTTAAGTCCTTAGTTTGCCAAATAGGTACTAAGTTTAATTGTTTCTATACTGCTGAAAGACTGCAGGTCTTTGCTCTCTAAGGCTTTGCATCCTGGGACAAAGGCTTGGTTACCCTATCCTAGTTCCAACTTGTTTGAGCTGACATTTCTAGGTCCTGGTTTTCAAAGATAAATGGTGGACAAGTGGGATTAGAGGGGCAACCTAGGTTCTGGGAGTTCAGTTAAGAAGTTATATTAGCAATTCCACAGCTTCTGATGGGACCCATACCCTCCTTGGTGGGGTTCTGAGGTATATACAAAGAAAACCCATTAGTCTCCCCTCACTATGGTGTAAGGTTACATTCTGGGTCCTCAAACTTCCTTGGGTCATAAAATCAAAGGACTTCGAGTTGGAGGAGACCTTCTGAAATCATCGGGTCTTATCTTCATACTTTATCAAAGAGGAAACTGAGGCCCAAGGAGGGGCAGTGATTTGCCTAAGGTCCAAGAGGGGCCCAAGTCTTTCAAATGGGCACAGGTGCTTCTCCAGCCCTTGTGACTTGGGGGCTACTCCAGGAATTTCACCTGCAAGGGATGCTCTGGTGTCCTGGGCCTGGAAGGTGTTGGGAAGCTTTCTGCAAGTTATTTTCCTGTTTATCTATTGGGGGGGCAGACCTAATACAGTCAGTACCAACACCACTCTGTGCTTCCAGGACCCAAGATCCTCTCCCCCAAGCTCTCATTTGCTGCAGATTTGTCAAAGTTTAAGTAGAATAAGCCAGCTGCTTACTAAGGCAGAGAAAACATTGTTTCTGTCTCCACATGCCCCAGTGCATAGCACAGTGTTTGGCATACAGAAGACACTTAAAAATACTTGTTGAATTAAATTGACGGAGAGGCAGCCCCCTGCTAGGACTTCCTTTTCCTCTTTCCACAGACACAAATCTGACTTGTGAGCTGTGCGTTGTTGGGTCCTGTGTGTGTAGGCACGCACACAGATGATCTGCTAATGTTATAGCTAACAAAGGAAGAGCAGACCCTTTTTGGAATTGTTCTTGGCAACCCAGAATATAGCCATATGCCACAGGGATTCTGTGTGCTTGGGAAGACATGCTTGCTCCCTGAATCTTGGACTTGGAAGGGGCCCACCCGAGGGGCCATCGAGTCTAGCCCCTACCTAATCAGGACTCCCCTCGGTGTCTCCTGGCCTCTACTTAAAGCTGTCCACTGATGGGGAGCTCACTGCTTCCTGAGGCAGCCTGGTGCCCTTTGGGACACTTCATATCGTTATTGTTAAGTTGGGGATTTTCTTCCCTTTACATCAAGTCTAAATGTGCCTCTGCAATTTCCACTCATTGTTCCTTGTTCTGCCTTCTGGGGCCAAGCCAACCATCACTGATCCTTCTTCCACATGTGAATGAGTCCTAGCCTGCCTCCTCCCCTCCTTCTGAGTCTCCCCTCCCTCTGAGTCTCCCCTCTCTCTGAGTCTCTTCTTCTCTAAGCTAACCACATCACTTTAGATTTTCAGGGCCAAGTTTTTACTCAACCTTTAGTATTAGAGATTACTAATGAGAAGCTTACTTCACTACCCTGTGCCTCAGTTTCCTCAGCTGTAAAATGAATGAGGAGGATTTGATAAGGCCTTTGGTTTATTATCAATATGCACAGAGAGAGGGTGAGCTGAGTGGACCAGCACACTCTGGGGTGAGCTGAGAAGAGAAAGGGCCAATGGTAAAGCTTGCCTCAGTGGTGCTACCTAAGCATACGCAGCCCATTCTATGCACATCCATGATACCTCTATAGAAAGCAGTGTCTTGAATAAGTTGCTTCCTCCATCTAGCTGCTAAAAGGAGAGGTTGAAATAGATGGTCTCCAGGCCCCTTGCAACTCTGATGGCCCATGAGAAATGCTTATCTCAATCTTATTAATATGTTGTACTTGTTCCCATGCCACTGGGTGGGATCCATAATCCCTGCTCTGAAACATTTTGCCAACAAGCTTAGTGACCAAAAATTGGGCTTTGAGATGTGTTGGGAAAACTGACCTGATTCCTACATGATTTCCAAAAATAGAAAGGGACTGGTATCATCTACTCCAGCTCTCCCATTTGACACATGAGAAAGCTGATATTCTGAGGATGACTTTCCTAAAGTCACCCTGGTAGTAAGTGGCAGAGGCAGCTTCAAACCCAGCTCCTGGGTATCTACTTTGCCATGATGCCTAATGTGTATGTGTATGTACATATATATACATGTATATGTATATATGCATATGTGCATAATAAAAATATACACATATGTGTATACATAGATATAAAAATATGCATGTATGTATATGTGTATATATAGTTTAAATATGTATATGTGTGCATATGTACATGTGTGTGTATGTGTGTATTAGACAAGAGACTAAAGCTTTGAGATGTTGCCTTCCTGTGGTACCGTGGACATAGTATGTGTCCAATGGATTTGTGTTTAATGTATTAATGGTTTAAGATCTTCTGAAAAATCCCTACAGAGGTAGTGTGACTTACTGGCTAAAGAGCTGGCCTTGGCCTAGGAAGCCATGGGGTGAAGCCCGCCTCTGCCATAGACCGAATATGGCTCTGGACATGGCACTGAACTTCTTGGTGGCCCAGACCACTCTATAAAAATTGTCACTTTCAGGGAAGGTACAGAACTGTAGTGGCAGAGGGAGTTTCTTTTGCAGATGAAATCATAAGTCTAGTCCTTCGCCCCCACCCCACCCCTTCCGGAACCACACAACTCCTTAGCTCACTCTGCTAAAAAAAAAAAAAAAAACAACAACAACAACAACAAAAAAAAAAACGAATTAAGAGTTGATTTGAAAAGAAATTCCCCAGAACACCCTGCAAAAACTTCTGTTCTTGCGGCTACAAGGGTGTTGGCACTTCTCAAAATGACTTCTCCTTTATTAGAGAAGATAATTATTCATGACTTCTCTTAATGCCCCCCAAATGAATCAATGACTCACGGCTCACTTGTGACATCTGGTGGACAATCCTAATGGCACAGTTTAACTCCCCTTAAATTCCTTCCCCATGCATTGCATTGGCTTCTTGAGATTCATTTATTTATAATTCTTCCAACAAATATGCTTATTGAGAGCTTATCTAGTCCATTTTAAAGATAAACTGAGGCCCAGAGAGGGGAAGAAAATTGTCTAGGGATATATACAGGTTATGTTTATGCTTATTAGCTTCAGTCATAGAGATAGGCAGTTGGTAAGATCATAATGATTTTCAGAGCTGGAAGGGTACTGAAAGGTCATGTAGTTCAAGCCCATCATTTTGCAGATGTGGAAACTGAGGCCCAGAGTGTAGAAGGGACTTGCCTCAAAGTCACACAAGTAGTGAACTGTAGAGCCAGGGTTTGAACCAATGCCTAAACCTGATATTCTTCCAGTTTTAAAAGTCTAGAATCCAGTGATTTCAAGTTGAAGACATTTAAGTGACCCCTGGTCTCAATGAATTTCCAATCGAGATGCCACCAGATATGCACAATCACATCTGAGATCTGGGACTTCATCATTGTGAACACTCCCTCTACGGCCCCAGATTGCAGCCCTTCTGTGCGGATGGGCTTCAGAAATCGATGGGGCAAATCGATCAAGCCAATCTTCCCTGAATTGGACTAGGCCAGGGGTGGAGAACCTGTGGTCTTGAGGCCACATGTGGCCTCTAGGCTAATCCTTGCATGACAGACATTCAGTCCATCACCAGTCCAGATAAGAAGCTTTCCCAGCTACAGAGGATCTGCTGAAGCCTGTGCCCCAGGAGCAGAGTCTTGTAGAACTCAGTCACCTGCTCCTCATGCCAAGGCATCAAGGAATCTGAGGATGAAGGATGTTAGTGAAAGAAGAAATACACACATGTGGGAAGTTCAACAGCATTAAAAAGCAGAATGATGGGAGCAGACGCTAAGTACTCCTGGCTTCCCACCAAAGGTGAGATCAGTGGGGTTAGGCTCATCCAGGAACGTGTCGAGAGCAGATGGTTCTTGAAGAATGGGTAGGAATCGTCCGGGCAGAGACAAGGTCAGAAAGACATGGAGAGAACAGGAAGATCGCTGGACTAGAAGAAAAGTGGGGATAGACTTCCCAGCTCCACGCTAGCTGGTGGGGCCCAGATGTTCACCTTTCTGACTTGTGGTTTCCTCCTCTGTTGAATGGGGACAAAATATTTGCCTTCCCCATTGTGCAAGGTCATTTGTGGGGAACAATTGAGATTGTGTATGTGAAAAGGTACTTAGAAAATAGAACAGTTCTTCTTAAGGTATTATCATTGACCTCTTACCCCTCCCTCCTTTTAAATCTAATTTTCTTATCAGTTAACAAGCCTTTATTTTCCCCCCTAACTATCCCTCTCCCTCACTGGAAACCAAACCAAACCCTTGTGTAACAATAAATAAGTCAAGCAAAACATTCCCACATTGGCCATGTTCAAAACTATATGATGTCTCGTTCTGGTGGTTGGCATCCTTCCTCATCAGATGCTAGGCTTGGAGTCAGAAAGATTTGGTTTCAAATTCTGGTTCAGATACTTTCTAGCTGTGTGTCCCTGGGTGAGAGCCTCTCTGTGCCTTGATTTCCTCATCTGTAACATGGGAATAATAAGAGCACCTGCTTCACAGGGTTGTGAGGATGAAATGAAATAATGTATATAAACGCGAGCTCTTATTAATAATGGTTGTTCAGCATTTCTTAGAGTTTGGAAATCTTCATGGCAATTCTATACGGTAATTACTACAGGTAGTGCTATCCCCATTTTAGAGATAAGCAGATTGAGGCTTAGCAAGATGAAGTGACTTGTCCAAGGCCATGCAGCTAGTCAGCGTTTGAGGCAGGATTTGAACCCAGGCCTTTTCGACTATACCCTCAGCACTCGCTCCATTCCACCTTGTCTTCCATACAGGCCACACAGCAAGGACACACAGTGTGAGCACAGGCCTCCCTGCTTTCCAGCCTTCAGTGGATGCTTTTGTTCCTCTTTAAAATCCCTATGATAGGGGCAGAGCCAAGATGGCGGCTGGAAAGCAGGGACTAGCGTGAGCTCCTCACCAAGTCCCTCCAAAAACCTATAAAAATGGCTCTGAACCAATTCTAGAACTGCAGAACCCACAAAGTGGCAGAGGGAAGCAGGGTTTCAGCCCAGGACAGCCTGGATGATCTCTGGGTAAGGTCTATCCTGCACGGAGCTGGGAGCGGAGGGGAGCAGAGGGGAGCAGAGCTGAGCGGAGCAGAGTCAGAGTGGGTGGCGCGGACCGACCAAACCAAGAGCTGGGCGGAGCATGCCCTAGCACCCTGAATCAGTGAGCTGCAGCAGTTACCAGACTTCTCAACCCATGAACACCAAGGACAACAGAGTAGGTTAGTGGGAAAAGCTGCTGGGGACAGGGAGTTTGCAGTTTGGCCACTGCTCCTCGGGGCAGCGGAGGTGGGGCACATTTAGAACTACAGCTGCAGTTGCTTTGGGCCCCAGGCCCACCTGGTGGGAGGAATTAAGTGGCTGATCAGAACAGGAGTGAAAAGCCAGCTGAAGATTTAAGTCCAGTCCAAGTTGGGGGTTCTTAGGGAAGGAGAAATGCTGCTGTGGCAGAGCTGATGCATCCCCCCAGGCTTGGAACATGGAACTCTTTAGTCTATAAGCAGTCATACCCCACTGAAAAACTCAAGGGTCAAGTGAGTTGGCTGGGAACATGGCCAGGCAGCGAAAACACACCCAGATTCAGTCTCAGACTCTGGAATCCTTCTTTGGTGACAAAGAAGACCAAAACATACAGGCAGAAGAAGTCAACAAAGTCAAAGAGCCTACAACAAAAGCCTCCAAGAAAAACATGAACTGGTCTCAGGCCATGGAAGAGCTCAAAAAGGATTTGGAAAAGCAAGTTAGAGAAGTAGAGGAAAAATTGGGAAGACAAATGAGAAGGATAAGAGAAAACCATGAAAAACAAGCCAATGA
>CM053628.1:17605042-17636778 GCA_028646595.1 Phalanger gymnotis | reverse complement strand
GAGAAAGAGAGAGGAGAGGAAGAGGAGGGGAGAGGAGAGGAGAGGAGATGAAGAGGAGGAGAGAGGAGAGGAAAGGAGATGGAGAGGAGGGGAGAGGAGAGGAAAGAAGATGAAGAGGAGGGGAGAGGAGAGGAGATGAAGAGTAGAGGAGAGGACGGGAGGAGGGGAGAGGAGAGGAGATAACAGGACAGAAGGGGAGAGGGGATGAAGAGGAGGGGAGAGGAGAGGAAAGGAGATGAAGAGGAAGGGAGAGGCAAGGAGAGGGAAAAGAGAAAATGAGACCGATTCCAAAGGGATGGCGCTGGCTCTGGAAAACCTTGGAAGGAAGTTAGGCCAAGTGTTGTCTTGTCTCCCTGCAATCCCTGTGCTCTTCTCGACACCGTCTTCTGCCTCCTGGTGGTGCTCCAGCACTGCCTTCCCCCTTCCCACAGGCCCCTAGTCCCAGCTAACTGACAACTCATCTGTGCTCAGGGCTTGGCTGTTCATGGTTTAGGATTTTTCCCTCCCAGGAGTCTAGGCCAAGTCACAGGGGCTCTGGGAGACCGAAGAGCCTTCAGGACCCCCAAGGCATGACTTTGGAATGCTAATAGCTAATACTTCTCTCCCACTTGAAGGTTTTGCCAAGCATTGAGCCCTTCCCCCACCACTGGAAGGCAGGTCCTCTTACTATCCCATATTAGAAAAGGGGAACCGAGAGCCATGGAATGACTTTTCCAGGCTCACACAGCTCAGAAACACCTGAATCAGGTGCACACTCCAAGTCCTCTCGATTCCAGGCCATGTAGTCTGCCCACTGCACTGCTCTATCAGGCACTATCAGGTCAAGGGGGAGATCTGTTTGGGTAGTGGGCAACTCTCAAATCCCTTCACAAAGGTAAAGGTAGCAGTGTCTGAGAGTCTTCCTACTGGGCAGTTAGAGAATAGGGCCTGGAGTCAGGAAGACCTGAGTTCAAATCCAGCCTTAGACACGTATTAACTGTGGGACCCTGCGCTAGTCCTTGAAACTGTTTGCTTCAGTTTCCTCATGTGTAAAATGGAGATAACGCCTACCTTGCAGGGTTGCTGTGAGGATCAAATGAGATAATATTTGTAAAATACTTAACATAGTGCACATAACAGGTGCTGTATAAATGCTTGGTCTCCCCCTTGCCCTCCTGGCAGTGACCCACCCAAGTCACCTGAACATCAGACCATGAGTCAGAAGACCTGGATTCTAATTTTGGCTCTGCCCTTAACTCACCAGGTGTCTAGAAAATCACTTACATAGGAGAGATTAAGTGGATGCAACATTAACTGCTGGACTGAAAAAACGTAGAAAAAAATAGAAAAGATCAGGAAGGAGAGAGTGAGTGAGCCCTCATGAAGAGTTCAAGGTGTGGTCCAGTGTTGGTGGAGGGGAAAGAAGGCTGAGCCACAAGTCAAGGAACGGGAGTTCAAATCCAAGCTCTGATCCTTCCTGATTATATGATCTTAGACAAATAATTCCACCCTACAGGACTTCAGTTTGCTCAGCTGGAAAATAAAAGTTTAGAACTGTGTTGTTGTTGAGTGGTTTTTCAGTGGCGTCCAACTCCTTGTGACCCCACTTGGGGTTTTCTTGGCAAAGATCCTGGAAGGGGTTGCCATTTCCTTCTCCAGCTCATTTGACAGATAAGGAAACCGAGGCAAACAGGGTGAAGTGACTTGCCCAGGGTCACACAGCTAGTAAGTGTTGAAGGGCAGATTTGAACTTAAGTCTTCCTAACTCCAGGCCAGGCATTCTGTCTACTGCAGCTCCACCTAGCTGCCCCTTCCAGCTCTACATCTGTGATCCTAGGCTACTGAAAGATTTGAAATCAGAGGTCCTGGGTTCCAATCCCAACTCTATTTATTACCTATGACCTTGGGCAAATCATTTAACTTCTGTGAGCCTCAGTTTTCTCATCTGTAAAATGAATTTTAAACCCATGGGTTCAATTCCCTTTAGAAGGCTTATTTGTTATTCGGTCTATATCTACTATCGGAGCTTGAGGTTGAAGGGAAAAAGGAAAAAAATGGGGGGAAGGGGGGTTCCCTGGTTGCCGAGCAGGCTGCCTCCCCCAATGCCACCTTGTCTGCCCCTCAACCTTGACACACATAACCCTTAAGGTTCCTTCAAACTCTAAATCTATTGTCTCGTGATCTCAAAGACTGTCCAGTGGGCTGGCACCACCCAAGGCTTATTGTTATCTCAAAGCAATATCCAGAATACATGTGGCCTACAAGAAGTAACCATATGCTCCTTCTCAAACTGAGAAGACCAAACCTGGAGGAGAGGGGAAGAGATTGTAGTAAAGAACACCTTCCCCCGTTCCATACCAAAAAGAGCCAGAGAAGCTTCAGCAAGCACAGGTTATACCAGGCTTACTTCATTTCCTTTGGGCGGGGTTGCGAGACAAGTCAATCAAAGTAACACCATAGATTTTAGCAAAGCACTTGACAAAGCAGGGCAGCTAGGTGGCAAAACAGATAGAGCAACAGGCCTGGGGTCAGGATAGACGTGAGTTCGAATCCAGCCTCTGACACTTCCTAGCTGTGTGACCCTGAGCAAGTCACTTAACTCTTCTTGCCTCAGTTTCCTCATCTGTAAAATGAGCTGGAGAGGAAATGGCAAACCACTCCAGTATCTCTGCCAAAAAAAACCCCAGATGGGGTCACCAAGAGGAGTACACAAGTGAAAAACGAATGCATGACAAAATTTGATAAAGTGGCTGATGCTGCTTTTGTGGACAAGCTGGAGAGACATGGGCAGGATGATGGTATAGCGTGGTGGATGTAGAAAGAACACAGAGGACCTGGCTGCGTAACCTCGAGCAAGTCCTTCACCTCCCTGGATCTCAGTTCCTCTCTCTAAAAAATAAAGAGGTTGGATCAGATGACCTCTGAGGTCTAGGATTCTTTGTTCCGAGGATCAGGCTCAATGATTGAAGTGGCTAGACCCAAAGATTTCCACTTCTAAACAACTGGAGCTCTCCTGAAGTAGGATAGGTGACTCGACTTACCTCCTCTGATGTTTTGGGGCTGAAGGAAATGAGGGATGTGAACATGAGCTGAAAACCGTCAAGAGCTACAGTATCAGAAGGCATTTTTATGAGTACAAGTCACCACAATAAGCAGGACCCGCTCAGTTAGGATTCTCCGTGGGGCAGAGGAAATTCTCCGTGGAGAGAGTCAAATAGCAAATCCTAAGCAAGGTCTCCCTCTGGTGACTAGGCTGTTTCCCCACACCTTTTTTCTATGCAAACATATATGGGACTATGCCTTGTACAGTGGGGCCTTGTTTCCCAAAGCCTCGGGGAACAAAGCTTCTTTTAACTGTGCTGGCTGGCCATGGAGGGAACCGAAGACATTCCAGGCTCCGTGGCATCCGGTGGGCAGCTGCTATCCCCTGAGGAGCAGGCCATGGGGCTCTCCCACGTAGGAGCCTCTGGCAGTCAGACTCCGACTCAGACTCAGACTCAGTCAAGAGCCAGAGCCTTGGGGTTCCATGAGCCCCATCACTTGGGCTTCTGGGCAGGGGCACCAACACTAGATGAAACCCATTCCGAGAAGTAGAGGAAATTGCCCCGTCTCGAGCTGAGGGGACCTAAAGTAGAAGAGAGGGGAAGAGGTTATATCGAGGAGTGAAATCCACCCCCTTCCATATGCCTTCCTTCTACTAGACCACAATCTCCTTGAGGGCAGGGGGAGACTTTGGTGACTTTGGGCCTCAGTTTCACACTTTGAAAACTAAAGGAATCAGACCTCTCCAGGAGTCCATCTTCCTTTATCACTTAGCAAGATCTAGAATTCTTTTTCCTTTTCTTTCAGGGTTCCTTTCTCCTCCATTTCTCCACCCAACCAAGTCCCAGATAACCTGCTTTGAATTAGAATGTTGTTATAGTCTCTTAGCAGGCAACAAAAATGAGCATTTGTATAGTATTTGAAAATTTGAAGCAGAGAGTGTTTCCTCACCCAGGAGTTCTTGTACAAATGAAATCGGAGCTCCAGCCTCTAGCCCCATCCCTTCGAGTTTGGGAATCATTATCTCAACAGAGCCTGCACCAGACCTGGGTGAGATAAGTATTTACTACAACTGTTCTTTTACAGGTAGGGAAACTGAGGCACCAGAAGGTTAAGTGACTCACCCAAGATCACACAGTGAGTGAGTGTCAGAGGCAAGATTTAAACACTAATAGTAACCAGCACAAAACAATAATAACTGATAACATTTCTCTAGCACTTTACGGTCTGCAAAGCACTGCACATACATTGTCTCATTTGAGTTGAGCCCTGCTCTTCCTGATGCCAAGTCAATATTGTGTCACACTTCCTCTCAAGGGCTAGATCGGAAATGGGAGAACAGTCCTCACAGCTTCCCTTAAGCTATCAGCGAACTTGAGATCCTTGAGGCTGAGCTATTTCTTGTCTCAGTCTATCTCACTGACCCCAGCCCTTAATCAATCAAATGCCTCTCCATCGCTAGTGATCCTTAAGCAGAGGCCAGCTCACCACTTACAGGGCACATGATAGAGGAGATTCTTCCTTTAAAAATCAATTTGTATTAAATCTTTAGTTTTTGTCACCTACATTTCTCAGTGTAACCCTCTTCACACCAGAGAGCTGCCCTTTATAACAAAGAGTAAAAAACAGGGACAAAAACAGCATCACAGAAGCAATAACATATTGGAAAAGTCTGACACTGTATACAGTGTCCTCCACCTCTGCAAAGGAGGAGCCAAGGTGCCTCTTCAGATTTCTGCTTTGGGGCTGAGCTTGGTCATTATAATTCTGCTACATTCTGTTGCCACCGTTTTCCTTCATGCGGTTGGAGAGAGGATTCTCTTTTGGAGCCCTGTTTGCCTTCTTCTAGTTTGGGAACGCTCTGATTCAGTCCCATTGCCATGATTCTATGAGTGTGGCCTATGGAAACTGCACACAGTAGGCACGTGATCAATGCATGCTGTCCTGTTCTGACTTCCTGAAATAAGTGCTCTCATAATAATGTTGATAGCAAAATAAAAATAGTCAGCATTTTTAACACTTTAAGGCTTACAAAACACTTTCCATACATTATCACAATTGACCCTCCCAACAGCCCTTTGATGTAAATGTTCTCATTATCCTCATTTTCTAGAGGAGAAAATGAACCTGAGAGATACCCAGGGTGCTCTACCTAGTAAGTGTGTGAGGAAGGATTCAAACTCAAGTCTTCCTGACTCCAAATCTAAGACTTTATCTACAATGCCACCTCTAAGGGAGCTTAGAGGACATCTGGTCCAACCCCTTCATTTTACATATGAGGAAACTGGGGCTCGAAGAGGTTAAAAGACTTGCCCAAGGTCACAGAGCTAGGAGAGAGTTGTGCCAAGCACAGGGTGGTCATCCTGGAGCTGATGGCTAGATCACAGAGACTTACTTGGCTGCCCCTTTCAGTGCCCTCCACTTGACAGAGTACAGCCTTAGAGGGCGGCTCTGGACCAAACCAGCCAGGAAAGAAGGAAGAAAGAAGGAAGGAACTCCAGGAAGAGTTCCACTGGCCCACATTCACATCTCTGACAAATGGAAAGAAGGCTCGGGTGCCAGTATGATTGTCAAAGGGAACTACAAGGTCTCCCACTCTCTACCCTGCCCGCCTTCCACTCTTCCTTTATCTCGAACAAATTATACAGGGGAAATTAAACGCAAGGTGCTGTTCCTTAGCTTCCCTTGCCATGCATTGGCAGACGTGTTTTGAAGCCAACCATTAAGTACTCAGTACCATGAGTACCCTGACATTTTGATCCCAGGAGCCTCCATTGAGTAGATGCCCAAAAGGGTGCCTGTCTGGGCAGAGGCCAAGGGAAATAGCTTCTTTTTAAGGTTAAGAGAGCACAGGGTACCCCTTTAGCAAAATGGAAGAAGACAGCTCCAAATGCTCTCTAACAGGCCTTGGGGTTCAGAACTCCTGGGCAATGAAGACAGCTTGGGATGGTGCATTTTGAGCCTCCAGCCTAAAGGACCTAGGTGTTCAGGGGACATCAGTCCATTGGCCAGATCTCCCCAGCCAAGAACTGGGACTTGGTCCCTTTCTTTTCTTAGAATTGGGACCATACGGGGCTCCCAAATTACACAGCCCATAGGCAGGAGTCCATGCTAAAGCTGGCCCCTGAAGAAGGGGCTTTTAGAACCCTTGAATGCTTTGCCTGGGCCTGCCTCGGCCACTCCCAGGATGAACTTTCCTTTTAAAAATGATTATAATGGATGAAAACAGGTGCCATACTCAAGAGGAATGTGAGATGGCGGTTATAGACCTGCTCTCACGGTGTCTTAGAGGGAGAAAAAGTGGGTGGAAATGCTATCCCCGTGACAGCCAGAAGTCTGAACAATTGCCCCTCACAGCATTTCTCCCTCACCCTGGGACCAGCTGTCCAGTCAAGTGGCCTGCGTACCAGCGGAACCAGCCAATTTGTTGATAATCTTAAAGGCTATTTTCTGTAATGCTGTTGGGTAATCCAAAAGAGATTCAGCAGTGACAAGCAACAGACGTGTACTTTGTGAAATGGTTGCTTACTACTAATCCTCCTTGAGACATTCACACGGATGATAGCAGCTCCCCCCAACTCCTGCCAAAGCAAGAAAAAAAAAAGAAAGAAAAAGAAAAAGCCCGCGTACACACGCAGAAAGAAAAAAAGTGCGGGACAGGAAGTGGGGGTGGGGGTGGGGGAGGAGTAGGTATTTCAAGGCAAACAACTCGGTGATGAAGGTTCTCTTTTTTCCCAGTACATGAGTCCCTAGCTGGCACATACCTAAGAGGCCTCATTCCCTCTCTCAGGTCTCTGGGCTCTCTGTGGGGCATTATTGCTACGGCACTGTCTTCCAGATTTGAAAGTGAGCACCCAGGCTTGGTGAGACCCAGGAAGCCTCCCCAGCTCTCCAAGGCTGTATGACTTTTTACACAAAGCCATCTGATCTGGTCGAATGAACCAAACAACTAGATGCTCTTACCTCTTATCTGCTAGTAACCAGGCAGAACAAACTGGTTCAGTGCGGAGACACAGTTTGTCCACAGCATTAGAGGGGGAAGGAAAATGAGGAGTCATCTTGTCCAAAGCAGCTCAGTGGCACAGTGGATACAGCGAGGGGCTGGAGTCAGGAAGACCTGAGTTCAAATTCGGCCTCAGACATTTATTAGCTGTGCGGCCTGGGCAAGTCACTTCAACTCTCAGTACTCTAAACAACTCTTTAAGATTCTTAGGTGTAAAGAAGATGCTGACCTTCATTAGAAATGGGAATTCCCTCACTCAAGAGTTCCCTATGCCATGAAATCACAGGTCTGGGCCCCTTCCAGTTTGCTCTATAGTAATAGAATCTATTGAACTATAAGCCCCCTGAGGACAGGAATCATGCCTTATTTAGCCTTTTGTCTCCCCCAGCATCTAGCAGTGTACTGTGCACAGCAGGTTTTGTTTTCATTGCCAAAGTTTTATTCTGAAGCTCTTACTTTGGAATCTTATATCACAAAAAGACAAGTATTACAAACCGAGGTTTTTTTTTCTTTTAACTTTGGTCATGGTAAAGTAAAATTGTAGATACTGTTCCAAACCATCTTCAAACATGCAGACCCAAACTCTTCTGTATAAAACCTGTACAGAAAAACAAGGCACTATACATTTCTAATAAATTTCTGTTGAATGAAGCAATGAAAGCTCCCCTACTAAACCGTAAGCTCCCTGAGGGCAAGGCGCCCTCATTTCACGTGAGTAAATTTGGCCACAGAGAGTTGGTGACTTGTCCGAAGACACATGGGCAGTTTGTGACTGAGCCCCACCTCGAATTCACCTCTCTAACTCCCAGGCCAATGCTTGAAACACTGAGCCATCCTGTTTTCCTCCAAGTGAATGTTACTTGGTCCAGAAAACAGCACATGGCTGTTATTGTCAGCTGATTTTGTCCAGATGATCCCCGAACTCTCTTCCCACTCCCCAATTCAATGATTCTTTAAGGCAGCAGTCCCGAAATATGAGAAACATGCAGAGGTGAGGGGCTTTGGAGAATATTTTCTCAGCCCCTCAGCTTAGCGTATGCTGCAGCGTGTGGTATGTGTGCGCATGCACGTTGGCGAATTTGCTTCCTCTGTTCAACCCCCACTCTTCCCGAGGGATATATAGGAGCCTGCTGTCTCAAATGGGCCAGAGACCCAGGCTCCATAATTTCTTTGTTGTGAAGCATTTGAAGTCTAAGGCAATAAGGGTCATTATAAATAACTAATGGAATGGAAGGCAACAGACAGTATCGATGGTACCAAATTGCCAAAAGTCATTGCTCTGCTTCAAATGAGCCCCATCTTCTGCACTTACTTAGATCTACAAAGCAAAGCAAACCAAATCAAGTGCCAGGGTTCATTTGTAAGTACCTCTGAACTCAGCCAAAAAGCCTTTCAACAATGATTTCACTCTCTCGCTTTCCATTTTCTGAGATGTAACAAGATTAAAACACTATAGAATCCTCCACCAAACCTTCCCTAATCCCCCAGCTAGAAATCACTTCCCAGGTTTAGTTTCTCATCTTTACCAACTGTAAAGTCCCCATGGGCAAGTCTTGTTCAGTTTTGGGTCCTCTCTAACCTTCAGCACTTCTTAAACTGTAAGCTCCTTGAGGGCAGGAACAGAATTTTCTTAACATTTTGGATCTCCTCCAGTAACTATCACATCATTGCATACAGTGGGCATTTTAATGGATATTTATTGCATTGTATAACATAATAAATGTCTTGGATTCCAATCCATTCTATTTATCAAGTCAACTAGAATGTATTAAGCACCTACTATGTACTAGGCACTGTGCTAAGTACCATCCTTATCATTTTGAATGGTAAGACCACTGGTACTGGGCTTATATCCTGCCTTTCGTACTTTCTAGCTGCAGTGCCTTGAGAGACAATATTATGCAGGGCATCAAATGTCAGGTTTGGAGTCAGATAGAAATGGCTTCAAGTCTTGCCTCTGACATTTACTAGCTGTGTGACCTTTGGCAAGTCACTTCACTTTTCTAAGCCTCAGTTTCCTCATCTGCAAAATGGAGATAAGACTTGCAACATCTGGATGTGAAGCTCAAAAGAAATAAACCTTCAAGTCTTAGGTAGTAGTCAGTTGAAAAAAATAATAGCCCTTTTCTCCCAATGACCCTGGGAGATAAGTCCTGGCTCATAGCACGCACTTAATAAATGTTTTGAAGTGAATGATCATGCCCATTTTACAGATGAGGAAACTAAAGTTCACAGAGATTATGGGACTTGCCCAGGATTCCATAGCTGGTAAGTGTCAGAGTTGGGATTAGAGGCAAAACCCAGGACTCAATGAACTCCATCTGGCTTCCAGGGTAATGGAAACTAACCAGAGCACACAAACATAAGAGTAGCCCCAGGCGTGCTTTTTGGCATAAGGGACATTTTGGTAGACCTAAGGGGCAATGTGGTGTTGGCGAGGCATGGCAGCTTAGTGGAAAGTACATAGGAATGGACCTCTGGAAGAGGAAAGGAAAGAAACAAGTTTTTCTTAAGTGCCTACTATGTGCCAGGTACAGTGCTAAGTGCTTTACAAATATGATCTCCCAGCTGCGGCGTGGCCCTGGCTTTGCTGCGTGAGCCGGTCCCTTTCCTTCTGGACATCAGTCTCTACCTCTGTACAATGATGGGGAGGAGCTCAAAGATCAGAAACTTCCTTCCCTCTTGGGTGTGACACTCCCCAATTCTGCCATAGATGACCACCGACAATTAGGATGCTAGCCCTTGTATGCTGGGAGCATTCCTGGGGGAAGGCCAGAAGTGTTCTTCTGCCCTGTCCAAGCCACTTGGCTCTAGGAAGACTTGTTTTCCGAGTTGTTTCGGCTTCAACAAGGCAACTGAAGAGCTTAGATTCTCTCTCCTGTTTCAGGTGACAAGCTGACTTGGCGGCCTGGTGCCTTTTGGGTACTGTACATAACCGCTGGCAAAAACAGGATATGATATCACTTCCTTGGGCTTCAGAAGGTTGATTAAAACAAAAATCCCCTAAGAGAATAAACAGTGCCTTCAAAGTATACATATGAGACTGGGCATTTCAGTCTTATGAGTACTTAGGAGAACATGTGTGAACTCACAGGGGTGGGAATTTACCCTGCTAACAAATGCCCTCAGGGACAGAGGACAGCTTGAAGAGACCATCTAGATGCCTTCTGGAAGATAATGGTAGAATGGCCAGTCCAATTTTAACTGGGATTCCTGCCCACCCTCACCCCCAACATTGGTACACCTTCAGCACGGCAAGGTGGGGGCAGTGAATTGGCTGGGAAGAAGCAATTGCCCCCGACCCCATCCCAAAGGAACCCCGCCATTCTGCCTAGCTTTCAAGCCTGAGGACATGATTGGTCCCAAACCCAGGCAAAAGATCCTCCATGACCACTAGGGAAATAGTCTCCTGCCCTCGAGGGGAGTCTGTCGGCAAATAAACCACAACACTTACATAGTCTAATAAGGTAAGTTCATTAGCTCTTTGAGTTTTCTCCAACTCCAGGGAAGATTTCAAAGTTAAAACTTCTACAACTCACATCCACATTATAGATTCTGATGCAGGTTGCTTTGTCCTGGACATAATCACTCAACAAGCCCTCATTTAGCACTCATGGTGTGCCCAGCCCGGTGCCAGGGCCAGTTGGGGCTCCAAAGATGAGTGACACAGTTCTAGGCCCAGCAGGGGATTCGCAGCCTAATAAGGGAGGTCATACCAGTGTGCATGGAACAACAGAATGAATAGCAGGTGGTACAGGACTATAGACTTTGCAGGAATGCAGGAGAGAGGGTAATGGGAAGCCTGGTCTAGGTAAAAGTGCTAGATTTAGAACCAGAAGAGCTGGCCAGATGACTTTGGGTAAGGCACTTAGCTTCTCTGGGACTCAGTTTCTGCATCTGTAAAATGAAGGAATTGAATCAGATGGTTTCTAAGATCACTTCCAGCTCTAAATCCCATGATCCTATGAAGTCAAGAGTAGACAGAGCACTGGCTGGGGGATCAGAGACAAAGAAGAATTATTCCTCATACATAAATAGCTCATGAGCCCATCTTAGGGACAATTCCATTATTTCAGTTGAGACTGGCCAACCAAATTGTTGGATATTCACTCTCCATTCTATCCCCTGAGGTACAGAAATCCACCAAGGGGCACTGTACTTTCCTAGGTGTGGGTCCTCTCTCCATGTTGCACATTGCTCCCTACCGATGACTTAGGAGATGATCTCAAAGAGTAGCCGAGGCTGCCAAATTTGTCGATAGGTGCCCGCTGATCCTATGCCCTGTGACAAGTTGGTGCTGAGCCTCTTTGACCTTAGCTAGGGAGGACCCTGGACGATAGACTTACAGCTCATTGCTGGGGCAGGACTCGGGTCTAGGACCTGCTAGAGTTTACCATTCATTGATATAGTCTCTAAGGGACCTTAGCCACATCCACGCCAGACTGGGGCATCTCTGAAGGCTGGAGAAGAGGTATTCCAAGAGCCGATGGAAATGGATCTACTCAGTAAATAAACAATTCCAAAAGTCCAATGGATCTGTGATCTTATCAAGGTGAGCCGGTCACTGCTCATGTGTATCTATCTATCTATCTATCTGTGGCTCTCATCCACGTCCCCCCGGAATTTCTCTGTGGAGGTCCTCCAAATGATCTTGGGGCCTTCCTCTCATCTTCTTGACATCTCAAGGCCACCAGCAGAGTATATAGGTTTCCATCAATCATTCTTAGTCATCATCACATGACCAGCCCATCTCCTTTGTGGAGTATGCATCTTTGATCAGAGTGGATAAAGAACTGGCCTCACAGCCAGGAAAACCCTGGGTTCAAGTCCGACTTCTGATGCCTCCTGGCTGTATGACCCCGAGCAATTCATTTAGCCTCTTGTTGCTCCAGGTGATCCCCTAAGACTAAAAGTGGTCTAGAAGGTGCCTACCTGTAGCATGGGCGGAAGGAGTTTCTCCTTCAGGAATTCCCCATACCAGTGAAATTATAGGTCTAGTCTCTACTTTATTTCTTTTACCATATCCTTTGCCACTTCTCTTGAGTGATTCCTAGTCTGGAGCCCGCTCATTCCCACCATGCACCTCTCTGTTTCTCTGTGGATGATCCTCCCCTTCAGTTCTTCAGAGAATATAGTCTTTCATGACTCACAGTCATACAACACCAGTGGAATAGTAATGATGGTAGAAAGATGGCCTTTCATTTAGGAAACAAGCTACAGTCATTAAAAGCATTGCATATTCCCCCAAACCCAGCCTACTCTCCTCCTATTTAATTCGGGTCCTAGCTTATTGTCTATCTACCAGGGTTTGCTGTACCAATAATTCGTGTACCCATGTATGAGCTCCACAGTCTGTCTGCTCAACTGCACATCATAGTCAAGATCATAGGTATTCTTCATCCACTTGGTTGTCTCGGTGTAGCTGGTTAGGTCTCATGCTTTTGGGGGAATCAGGGATCTCATGATGTAATCACCACAAAGTCATGCCCCAGACTCCATCATGCTCAGTCCTGATGAGCATGGGTTAAACTGAATGATTAATTCCACTCCAGATGAGTGTGAACCAAACTGAATAGTTATACCTCTCATTTCTGTAGTGCTTTAGGTTTGCAAAACATTTAAATCACAGTGACACTGTTGGTTGGGGAACATGTTAGTATGCCTGTTCTACAGATTTTACAGATTAGGGAACTGAGACCCAGAGAAACAACACAATTTGCCCATAAGGTTACACAGCAAGGAAGTGTGAGTGCCAATTCTGGAACGCGGGTCTCCTGACTCCGGATCCAATGTTCTTTCCACTACACCCGCCACGCTGTCCCTCCTTGTCGGAAAACAAGGCGAATCCTTGTTTGAAAAAAAAGGAGCCAAGGAAAAAATAAAATCCTTTGGACTCATTTGCTTTTTGGTTTTTCTCCAAAGCAGGGAGGCGTTCAAAGTTAAAACCTATAAATTTAATGTGGAAACAAAATTCCCCATAGCAGCCAGGGCCACCTGTATTTACACAGCCCTCCCCATCAAGACTGCCCAGCATGGGGCCAAGCAGCCAAGTCCATGGCAGACAGCTTCAGCCCAGGGAGAGATGAGCCATGGCCTCTGGGATTCAATTCAATTTGATCCAGCAAACGTTTATGAAACTCCTACTAGGTGTCAGGCATTGTGCTGGATACCCAGAATACAAAGGCAAAAAATTAAAAAAAAATTCCTGGCCTTGAAGGAATTAATTCTAATTGGGGTATGTTGGTGCGTGGAGCAGGGTACAAGATGGACGCACCAAAATAAATACAAAGTCTATACAAAGTACTTTGGAGACGCTGTCATCCATCCAAAGATTCACAACTCCGATTCACTGGTGGAACTCTCCAAAGATGTGATCTAAGAAGTAAGCCTAGAAGATGAAATTCAATTAAAATTCAAAAACTCAGTGCCTTCAATCTCTATGTTAAAACCCTGAAATAAGGGAGATTTTATTGCAAGGTAATAAACTGAAATAAATAAATGCCCCGGAAAGGGGACGTTATGTGCTTTATGTAAATTCCTGGAAATTGGATTTTTTTAATCCTATAAAAATGACACCAATGGTTACCAAGGTAGAAATTCCATTTCCCCCATGAATCATCCTGGCAACTCCAGATGCTCATGGGTCCAAGCTAAAGTAGCAACTCCTGGGGGTGGTGGACTTGAGGAAGCATAGGGAAAAGCCATTTCCCTGACCCAGAGCTGTCACTAGCTGTTAACAGTGACTAGGGCAAATTCAATGGAGGCCTGTGGGGAGAACAGAGGACAGTCTCACCATGGTGGGTGCAAGCATGCTGCAAGGGGCCAGCCTGTCCTCTAGATACTAGGGCCTTTGCACACTGGAGGTGGGAAGTGTTTCCTGGGGAGTAGAGGGCAACAGTCTAGCTTGGTTGCCTTCAGAGGACCATGAGCAAAGTGTGGGGAAGGAAGCAATGCCCCTGGGGAGCAAAGAATTCTATGATGACACTTGGGGCAGTATCCCATGTGCCCTGTGCTGGGTACAGCTCTACTCTGACTCTCCTTAACACACAGACCTTGTGAACCTAAAGTTTGGCCTAGCACTGAGACCATGGCTTTTGCTACCAAGCACAATACCAGGCTCTCTTTGGTCCTTTCAGCACCATACTTCTAGATCCTTTTCCTCTTTCTGGGGGCTCATTGGCCCTTGAACCCTCTCTTCCTCAGGTCTTCGGTGTCCTCCCCTCCTGTCCTCTCTCTGACCCCTATTCCGGGGTCTTTTATTCACAGTGAGGGATCAACTGGAGAAGTGTAAGGGCCTTTGGAGATCATCCAGGCATAGATGCAGAGCTGGCCTGGGCCTCAAAGGGCATCTTGTCCAATCTCCTCATTTGACAGATGAGAAAACTGAGGCCCAGAGGAAAGTGGCTTGCCCAGGGTCTCACAAGTAATAAATGCAAAAGTTGGGGCTAGAACACAAGTCTGTAGGGATTTTTTTCCACTTTCCATTTTCTTAAATGGGACCCATGTGAAAACTAGCATAGTTATTGTCTATACTGATCACAACTGTTCACTTACAGACAAAAGTCACAACCAAATACTTGCTGAACAAAATGCTTTGTGTGCACATTTTGAACTGGAGGTGGTTGGAGGGAATGGATTTCAGTTGAAATCCCTAAAGGAAAGGAGAGAGCTTGGGATGGGGGAGACAGCAGCCAACAGCTGTGGAAGGAGAGCAAGGCTGCGCATCAACCTTGGAATTTATTGACTTTGGGGCCAAATTGGCAGTGGCCAGAGACCAGGCTGAGAACTGAGCATGGGAATCTGAGGCTCTGAGGATCTGGGACTGCAAGGGGCCTTGGAGATGAGCCCCTTGTTTTATCAAAGAGGACATCCGGAGGCAGAGGGCATAAGGGACTTGTCCAAGGTCACATGAGAAGTGAAATCAGCCTCCCAGGCCAAGCTCTCTCTATCCCAACATGAGGCGCGTTGCCTCTTGGGGAGGCGAGGGGAGCCCCTCAAATCCAACCAGCCGCCATCCTGAAGGACAGGGCCCAGAGAGAGCATCGCTGCCCAGTGGCAAGAAAGCAAGCATCTAGCAGAAGCCGCCCCAACGATCTCATTTTTTCTTTCTGTAGTGATCTTATTTCCTTCTACAGGTTAGTCGGCAAATGTGCCTAACTGACTTTAGGATGCTAAGAGCCTCCCACGCCAGCAACCCAGCCTCCCAAGGGGAAACAAAGACCTTGCTTTGTCAATGGTTTCTTTTTCGTTTATTTTATTTTTACCAATTAGATATTTTTTATAAAAATTTGCATTTCTGGTAAACGCCCCCCCGCCCCCCCCCCCGACAGGAAGTGCATTGTTAAAAATGGATCTCCCAATCAGGAGCATCATGAGAATCACTTCCCACCTAGACAGGGTGCAGGGTGGAGAGGCAGCTCTGAGACCAGTCCTCAGAAGACTCCAGAAGGAGGCTCCCCAGCCACAAAGTGCCAGGAGAGCAGATTCAACACCAGATCTGGGCCTCTTAGCCTGGGATCTGTGGGTAGATTTCAAGAGGTCCATGACCTTAGACGGGAAAAAAAATTATATCTTTATTTCAATATGACTGGTTCCCTTTGCATTTGATTTTATGCATTTTATAAAGACATTATTTTATAAAGACATTACTCCAAGAAGGGGCTGCTAGGTTTCACCAAACTGCCAAAGGGGGCCATAATACAGTGAAGGAAAAGATCCTCCAATTGAGGCCATTCCCCAACAATCCTCTGTATGACCTTGGCATTAGAAAAGACCAATGTGCTCTAGGCCAATTGTGAAAAGACAGAATATTCTGCCAGGTGACAGAGTATTTCAAGGAGGGAAGGAAGCAAGGACACGGGAGGTGGGAGAGCCCTCCTCAGGGCCACAGAGATGGCCTCTCAACCTCCAAGTACTAGTGTGGGCCATTTTTCCCACTTGACTTTCCCTAATAAAATCACCTTTTTACTCACTAGTCCTAGAGTCATGCAATTGAAGCCTCATGGAGTCACTTAGTCAGTCAACAAACATTTATGAAGCACTTACTATGTGCAAGGCACTGCACCAAGTGCTGAGCAGACAAAGAAAGGGGAGGGGTGGTGGTATGCTCTCCTTACGGAGGGAGGGAGAGACGGCACTAGCGGAGGGCACAGATGCAGGGAAGGTGGAGGTTCCTACTCGCTCAGACTGACTGGGCCTTTAAATGACCAAGAACTCCCATGAGCATTATTTTACAGGTGAGCAAACTGAGGCCCTGGGGAAATCAAGTGACTTGCAGGCATTTTGCTCAGTTTGTCACTCTGTGGCCTTTTGCTTCTGCCAAGCTTTCAGCTACTCGAAAAGAGTCATCATGTCCTGAAGCTTCCCTCCGCCTCTACTCCCACTTCAGTTCTTCTCTTCTCCACCTAAACAAGCCCAGATCCTCCAATTAAGTCTTTGCATGGCTTGCTCTCCACCTTCAGATTCTAGGTCATGCCTGCTACATTCCTGGTTTGGGATGAGGCAGATGCTCCCTTCGTCAAGCCCCTCTCCAAGGAAGAGGAAGATTGCAATGGAAAGGGCTCTGCACCAGACTCCTACTCGGTCAGAAGAGGAAAGGAGGGACTCTGTACAACTGGAGCACACCCCCTCCCCCCACTGCCCACCCCCAACCCCCAATGGAATCTCAGATCTGGACCAATTAAAATAAAAATAGTGGACAGGAAGTCATAGATTCACAGACTCTGGGAGTCCAGACCACAGAGGGCGGCACGTCCAACCCATACCTGAACAGAAATCCCTTATTCTGCAGCTCCAACAAGTGCTCACCCAGCCTCTTCTCAAAGGCCTTCAATGTTGCGAGAGCCCACTACCAGGGAGGGCAGCCCATCGCACTTTTGAATGACTCAAATTGTTGTTAGGAAGTTTTGCCTCACCTTGAGTTTAAATCTGCCTCTTTGCAGTTCTGCAGGCCCCCTCTTTTCCATATGACCTGGTTTCTCTTCTCCGGACCCCAAGTCCTTTCAACAGATAGTAGTGATAATAGTATTCATGTCAATAATCACTGACATTCATGTAGGGTCTTAAAGTTTGCAAAGCATCCCGCATACATTTTCTTGTGTAATCTGCTTGGGGGCCAGAGAGACTAGGAGAAGGCACTGGCCCTGAATCTCCAGAGTCACCAGCCTTTCTTTTTGCCAAAAGGGATTATGGGCAGAAAAGAGGAGAGTCCCCAGGGCAGTAGGAAGAAGGGATTGGCTACTCTTAAAACTCCAAACTCCAAAAGATGGCTGAGCTGCACCGTGGGAAGTACTTTCCCCCATTGCCCATAGTGATAAAATGCACCATAGAGAGGAAGAACCAAGTGGTGATGGTGTGAGGTCCGAGTAGCATGAGGTCCAGATGGATTCGGACTGCTTGAGCTGGGCTTTCTGGAATGAGGAAGAAGGTGAGAGGCAAAGAGGGAGAAGGAGAGGAATGGTCCCCCCACAGGAAACCATCTGCCTGAGGTGGGGGGTGGGGCAGGCAAGCCTTTAGAAGCCCTCTGGTCTGAGCTCAGCCAGGTAAGTTCTGGGACACTTGCACCTTATTTTTATATCATCTCATTTGCTCTTCCTAACAACCCTGTGAAGTGAGTGCTATGATTATGCCCATTTTACAGATGAGGAAACTGAAATGGAAAGAGGTTAAATGACTTGCCCAGGGTCACACAGCTAAGTGTCTGAGGCAGAATTTGAATCCAGTCTTCTTGACCTTCCTTCAGAGTCCAAAACCATTCAGTGGGTCACTTAGCTATTCTAGCAAGAGTGAGGAGCAAAGAGCCAGGCCCCCTGGCCTTGTTCTGTCTGAGACAAGGCTAAGTAACCCACAGAGAGAACCAGGCTCTCTCTGCTATAGGCCACTAGGCCTCTGCCCCTGTTGTATATAGCCCAGCTCATGGCCTCCTTGAAGGGGTAGGGATGTGCCAAATATAAAGCTGTATTATTTCATTGTAGGACTGTACCCAGCCATGCAAGAAGGCCTTTAAAGACATGAGCCCTCTCCCTTGCATATATTCCAAACCGAGGACCATCTGCAGGGAGCAGTCCATCCCCTGGGCCAGTGGCCTGAGCTAAATTGGCTGCATCTTTCTCTGATCTCTAGCCTTTGCTAAAGTTTACTCCCTGTGGTTGGGGGAAAATGCAATTGATTGGAGCCCATCTGTTAGTTGGGAATATTCCAGTCCAGCTTGGCCATTAGGACTCCCCCTAATGAGGCCACACAGGTTTTCTGTTCTACACAGTCTGTCCCTGTCTTTGAAAGCTGGGACTGTTCCCACATACTTTGGAGCAGTTTTCCTGGTCGCACTGGGAGAAGAATTCTCTCTGGCAGCAGAATTGAGGGGCTCATTTGGGGCAGCTTTCGAATTTGTTTTAGATCAAAGGTACTTGAAGGCTATTTATTATCAATTGTCTCCTAATATTTTGAGTTATTAACCTATTTTTAAAAAGAACATCTAGTCACAGATTCATCATAGCCTCCTAACCATTCAAGGCTCATAGCTAATGAAAATAGCCGCCCGCTCTGGCCCTTTGCGGTTCCCAAAGTTTAGGTGCTGGGAGCCCCAGAGAACCGACCGTCTAAAAGGTTCATCCTGCCCACCTGGCACAACATGAAGAGAAGGTTGCTGTTGTTGTTTTGTTTAATTTGTTGTTTTAATTTCTTATTTTCACTCTGACCTTAGTGCAGAAAAGAGGCAAATACATCAGACTGCAAATCTCCGTCACGTACGGTTTGCTTTTCCTTTTAAGGATATAATAAGACTAACCTCCAACTTACAAGTCGTCCTGCCTGTCTGACATCCTTCTTTTAGGCCTTCCTCCTGTTCTTTTCTCTCTCTGCCTCAATGACCCTCTTTTTCTTTTTTGCCACCCTGCCCTTACCCCTCCTTGCCTCCCACCTCCTCATACTATTTTTTTAAAAAACCCAAATCTCTGATAATAAATATACTTAGGCAAGCAAACCAAATTCCGACGTCTGCTTTGTCTGGAAATGTATGTATCATTTATTCTGCATCTTGCATCCATCTTGGTCAGGAAGTGGGTAGCATGAGCACTTTGTCAATATTTGTTCCTTCCATCTGGGATCTCTTTCCTTCCCCTCTCCTCATTCCTTATTATCCTCTATAGACTCCAGCTGCCCCTGTCATCCAGCTCCCCATTTTCTTCTCTACTTGATCTCTTCTGACCTTGTTCGTACTCTAATGAATTTTCCAAGTTTGAAATTCATAAGAGGGAGCCTCTGTCCAGAAGGGGCCCTGCCTGCATTCACTCCATGGCAACAGAAGCTTTGCGATGGCGAAGCATCCAGAGGAACATTGGTGATCCTTTGAACTGAGCAAAAGCAAATCATAACAAGGATGGGGCCGATTCTAGGCTCTTGCACCTTGGAGTAACAATGGGAAGGTCCAATTTTTAACTACCAAGAAAGGCTCTAGGAAGATTCTCAGAATTGGCACATTTCTGTTCTGTGTGTATATTTTAAAACTCCTTTTCTTGCTGCATCGCTGTTTGAGGCAATGGGAAGAGGGTTTAATCTCAGGGGAATCTAGGTTTATGTCCTGTCTCTGCTGTTTTCTACCTGTGTGGCCTTAGTCAAGTCCCTTCCCCCATTTTGGGCCTCAGTTTGCTCATCTGTAAAATGAAGACATTGACATAGATGAAAACGGGAAACAAGCATTTATTAAATGCCTCGTTGTTTGTCTTTCATTTTCAAAGAGGACCAGTGACTTCACAGGTGATGTCTTGATTCTCAAATGAATCGGATTTCAGTGAGGCGGAGCTGCACGAAGTCGTCAGCCTCACTCTCTCTTCCTGCGTCATTGAAGTCCAGTGGCAGGACAGAAGTCAGGATGACTGGTGATGACCCAGGATGCAGCAGATGACCGTGGCATCTTGGATGGCAGATCACAGTGCCTGCTTCAGCTGCCTTCATGGCTCTTGGAACAGATTGTTCTCATCTGTCCATTCCACAGTAGGAAGTCTTCACATGCTTGAGGCAGACGCCCTCCAACTCATCAGCACTGTGCTTAGCACTTTACAAATACTATCTCATTTAATCCTCATAACAACTGTGCGGGTAGGTGCTATCATTCCCATTTTATAGATGAGGAAACTGAGGCAAACAGAGGTTAAGTGACTTGTCCAGGGTCACAGCTAATCTGAGGTTGAATTTGAACTCAGGCCTTCCTTACTCCAGGCCCTACACTTTATCCGCTGGGCCACCTGGCTCCTTGGAGGGTGACATCAGAGGTCCTGACAGGCATCACGAAAATGTACAATACTTTGTTGTACCAACAAAACAAGGTAGAAACACAGCAAATGAAATTTACTAAGTTTGGAGCCATTTACTTAGGGCAAGGCATTAGGATGAAACGTAATTACTTCCAAGAGTCATTGAGAAAAGAAAAGACTTGACTGGCCTTCATTGGGAGCTGCCAGTGAAATCCCCTACTGATTCAGATCTATGACTGCTTTGCCATTCATGGTCTTAGAGAGATGCTTAGGTCTCTTAGAGGCTAAAGGATTTGCCCAGGATTCCACTGTGAGAATTTGTCATAGGTGGCCTTGAACCTATATCTTTCTAACTCTGAGGTCACCTCTCTAGCCACTACTCAATGCTTCCAAAAAGAAGACCTAGTGAAGAAACAGAGGTTCAGAGAGGTGAGCCCCATCACCCCTATCCCAGCTCCACTCCTGACGTTCTGGGCTTCTCCACCCTGACCTTGAAGCTTTTTATCCCCCTTAGTGCCCTCTTGCTATTGGTGAGATCTGCTCAGAATGGCCATTTTGCAGGAGTGTCCAGGCCAACCATCCTCCTGACATCTCCCTTGTGTCCTGGTTTGGGGACATTCTCCTTCCCTCACTCTTTCCTCTCCCCACTTTTCAGCTCCATTTTATGTGTTGTCTTCCTACATTGGAATGTCTTGGCATACAGTAAGCACTTAATAGTTACTTACTAATTTGTTGACTTGAAGTGATTTGTCCTTGTTCACATGTTTTAGAGGCAGGATTTGAAGCCAGGTCTCCTGACTGCGCATCCAATGAGATTTTCGGGCCACTAGGTCATTGCATGCCTTCCACCCTCTGGGCTTGACTCCTCAACTGTAAAAAAAAAAAACAAAGAGTTTGGACAATAGTCTGTAAGATCTTCTCCAGCTCTGATCCTCTCTGATTCGATAATATCACCAGCTCAGAGCAGGCTTGAGCCAAAGACCTGTAGATGGATGACACTTTATTCCAAACCTAATCAAGCCAGACTCCTTCGATTTGGGTAGACCAGTTGGTGTAGTGCGAGTCAAAAGTCTTGCCGTTTGACATCTCATTATAATGTAGATATGGAGTATTCATGGAGTACAAGCACCTCAGGTTGCCAAGGGGGCTACTGAGACCTTCTCAGGGCTGCCTACTCATCCACCTTTGGTGTCCACCTGTCCCCCAACTCTCACCTGTGGCTCCAAGAAGCTAGAGCATGTGCAGCAGTCACACCCCAGTAAACCATCTCAGCAGATGGGCTAAACCAGATTGAGAGTAACCAACAGGCCTCAAACCCGTCAGCGAGTTAGAGGGATATCTACCCCAAGCATGCGAAGGTTTCCCCCTAGCGGAACAGGTGAACGAGAGCAACTTGTTCCAGTGGCGCCGTGGAGTGCTTGGAGCTTGGTCAGGCATTGAAGACACCAAGGTCGTTCACTGCATCCCAAGCCATTGCCAGTAGTCTTGACTTTTGTCTTGCCCCTGGACTTTAATGATTCAGGAAGAAAGAGTGGGGCTGATGACTTTGTGCAACTCCGCCTCACTGAAATCCGATTCACACACAAGTCAAGACATCACCCTGTAGTGCCATTGGTCCTCTTTGAAAAAGGATAGATGCCAACAATAATGTAGATACTATGTCCAGTTCCTGCAGGTTATATCTGTCCCACAGAACCAAGTTCTTCTCACCAGAGGCTCAGACTCATGCCCCAAATGAGAAGGATTGTATTTGGATACGCTAACATTGAATCTTCATCATGGTGGGCAGGGTCCTCTGGGTTTTCAAAGGCTCAGCCAATGGAAGGCATGCTCTGGTGAGTTACATCGATCTGGGAAAGCTTCTTGCACTAGCCTGATGATGGATTCTTTCTGTCATCTGTGGAGCACCATCCAGCTAAAGGTGAGGAGGCCATGGGGGTGATGTCTTATTTGGTCACAACAACTCAGGAAAACTTTCCACCAAAGCATGACTTCCAGTAGCATCAGGGAAGTGAGTGTCCACCCTGATGAAATCACAGATCCTTGGTGAATTCCCTGCTTCTTGTCCCTCCTTTCTTCCATCCATGTTCCACATAGCTGTTAGAATTACCTTCCTCAAACACCACTCTGTCACTCTCCTGCTCAAAAGCCTTCAGGGCTCCCTGTTGCTTTCGGAATAGAATGTAAATTCCTCAGCCTAGCTTTGAAAGTCCATCACCATCTGCCTCTGACCTGACATACATGGTACTATAGAGATGACGGACAATTCTCCTTATGTCTAATGTAGTAGAAAGAACGGGGGCCTTGCAATTGGAAACCTTGGGTTTGGTCAAGTTATTTTATTCCTCTGACCTTTGGTTTTTCTCATCTGTAAAATGAGAACAGTGCTTATACTCCCTTATCCACAGTTGCTGTAAAGCTCAGATAAGAGAATGGACATATTTTGTAATCATCCTATGATATTTTTTCATATGTCTGAGATAGCTAGGTGGTATGCTGGACAGAATGCTGGACTTGGAGTTGGGGAGGGAAGCCCTGAGTTTGAATCCTGCCTAAAATACTTGCTAGCTGTGTGACTCTGGGCAAGGCCTCTCTATGCCTCAGTTTCTCCATATGTAAAATGGGGATAATGGCACCTGCCTCACAGGATCATAGTAAGGATCAAATGAGATGACATGCAAAGCACTTTGAAAACCTTAAAGCATCATGTAAATGTTAGGTATCAATATTATTATTAGACTTTAATAGATCAAGGATCCAAGGCAGTATGATACAGTAGAATGAACATTTGGCCCTGGAGGATGAGGACCTGGGTTAAAATCCCACCTCTGACACTGCCTATGTGACCTTGGGCAAGTCACTTCACCTTTGTGTGCCTCAGTTTCCTCATCTGTAAAATGATCATATTGGACT
This sequence comes from Phalanger gymnotis, assembly GCA_028646595.1. Taxonomy (NCBI): domain Eukaryota; kingdom Metazoa; phylum Chordata; class Mammalia; order Diprotodontia; family Phalangeridae; genus Phalanger; species Phalanger gymnotis. Next base: position 17,613,591 of record CM053628.1, on the reverse strand, counting down.
AGAGGGCCCCTGAGTTCCCTTCCAGCCCCTAAGATGCCAGTCCCTGCTGTGCTTTGGCAGACAGCTGGGTGAGTTTCTGGGGATGAGCCTCTCCACATTGAGTTAGGCTGGTACTCAGATGAGAGGTGCTCAGTCCATGGCTTAGTCCCTGCTCAGTATCCTAGGGCTCGTACTCCATTAACAGAGTCTTCAGGAGCCTGGGATCAACTCTAAAGCACAGTGAGAGTTGGGTGGGCAAGGGGATGAGTGAGATGGAAGGAAGGCAGGACATTTGGGGCTACATAAAGTATAAACTCTTTTTTTAATGCGATCGTCTCTTCCTTGATACTTTCTCAGCCAATCCTGTGAAGCCTGTCTTCTTCTCCAAACTCAGTCACAGAAGCCAAGGTTTGGGGCCCAGATGTCCCATGCCTTGTTCTTTGCCTTAGGGAGTCACAGTAGTAGTGTGAGGCCCATGGGGCGTGTGGGTTAGGGCTGCAGCTCTCCTGACAGCACTGTGCCTGGGAGCTTGTCAGCACAAGGCCCCAAGCTCTAGCATGTTCCTAAGTCCCAAAGTAGTCAGATTGGAGCCTGAGAACCTCTCTGGAGGGTGGGAGAGCTAGGGGTCCACTCTGAGCCTCTGATCCAAGGACCCTGGGGATGGAAGAAGCAGAAGAATAAAAGCAGTCTATGTCCCTCTAAGCTGCATTTGGAGATAATTAAATTCTAAATCAGACTTGGGGAAAAGAGGAACTATATTGCTGCCCACCCAATTGAGACCCCCTTGAGGGTAGCCTAGGGGAAGAAGAGTTAAATTTGGAGCCACAGGACATGTATTTGAATCCTGCCTCTGCTACTTTCTCTCTGGGGCTGGTCTAGATGAGGTCCCTTCCCTCTCTAACATTCTAGGTCCTGACTTGGGAGCAAATCCTGCTGCTCTTTTCTGTGAGAGCCACCTCTTACCCATCCTGAGAGAAGTGAAACCCAAAGCGCCCAAGGGCTGCTGGGAGCTTGGCATACCCCACCTAGAGCCTTTGCTCTCTCAGTGGAACATACCAAAATTTACCCAACCACAGTGCCCATCTCTAGAAACAAGGAGGCTGGGCGATACCACAAACCCCACACTGAATGTGACCACAAGTTTAGAAGACAATACACTCTGGTCTTATAAATAGAAAAGATAGTTGTGCCCCCCCTCCAAGTGTTAAGCTGTATGGCCTCATCCCATGGGTCCTAGGGCGCAGCCCAGCCTCATTAATCAGAGAGAGGGAGCTGCCCCCTGGGAAACGGAAATGCTCAACGTGCACTCAGTCTCTTGTAGATCTCACTCTGACATTTCCCTATCATGTTTTATAACATGGTAGGAGGTTTAGAGCTGTGAGGGGGTTTTTTTGGTGAGAGAAGGAAGACCCACAGTCCCTCTGAGGCCAGGGAGCTGGAATCGATGCACAGATCAGACTGTCGGGTCAGACTGGCTGGCAGATGAGCCCTTTGGGGAGCGGGGGGAAGGCTCACTGGAGAAGAAAGCCGAGAAAAGTTGCAAGGTAGGCACCTCATTTCTTTTCTGCCGTACCATGCCTTTCACTAAAGAAGCCTCATCTGTAGGGCCCTGTCCCCAGCTTGCTCCATAAGCTCCCAGGGGCATTTGAGGAATACCTTGAACCTGGACTGGCCGTGGGGATCATTTCTTCTGGATTTATCTCAATGGGGTGAGTCTGGTGGTTGGGTGACTGCTGAGAGGTAGATGGGCCATTGGGGAGATCAGAATTTTATAGACTCTTGGGGTGGGGCGGGGGACTCTTCTTTGCTTTCTCTCCCAATGGGTCTCAAGCAATTGATGCTAATGAAACGGCCCTAATGGATTTTCCCCGGCAAAGCAGCTATGCGTGGTCTGACTGAGTATCACACACAGAGAGCCGATACTTGTCCAAGACAATTCTTGGTCCCCAGTACTGGATATAACCACAGGTTTTCTTCTCTTTGCCATCTATAGAGTAAATAAGCGCGTAATCTACTCTCCCATCCATTCTCTTTTTTCCCCCAGCTTTTCATCTACAATAAAAACTCTACTGGGTGAATTATGTTGTGTAGGGACCCCAATGCACATGGCTGCTGCTCCCTCACATCCTACCCTATACATTGGACACTTGGACTGTTCAAAGTCATTGCTTTCACCAAGGCTATCTGGAGAAATTCTGCTTTTAAAAGAGGGGAGGGTGGGGGCATAAAGACTTAAACAAACCATTTTTTAGAATGAGAGAGAGGGGAAATAAGACAGATTCCTGCTGTTCTGTTCTTTGGAGATAAGCTTTATCTATTGGAAGAAATACTCAGCCTCGGTGGTCGAAAAACGAAATCAACAGTGATTCCAAGGAACTGGGCTTCACTTTGCAGCCTGCAAACACTTAAACAGCCTTCATTTGTTTGGACCGAACACAAGTGTCAGTTTACTAGTTTTCCCCAGAGAATTATCTGTGAAAATTCCCTTTAATTTGAAACCAAATGACTCAAGTTGGAAGAGATGGGGGCCGAGAACTGTACAAAATAGGAGAAAGTGGAGGGGAGGTTTCTCTTGACTGGGAGGGCACAATGCTGTACCACCCTCCCCCAGAGTGCTCCCATACTTCCCAGCTCCACTGCCACCTGGGCCGTGCCAGTACTGCTAGCTTGCCCGAGAAGGAGAAAATAGCAAACCTTCATAAATGTGAGTTGTTGTTGTTGTGGTGGTGGTGGTGGTGGTTGTTGCTGCTGCTGCTGCTGCTGCTGTTATTCTATTCAATTAGTAGGGCTAAGTACATTGGTCAGCCAAAGGATAGCCACAAGAATTCCCAGGTGCAATTGTTCTGCCAATTGACTTTGTAAAGACTCCACTCCTAGGGACCTGGGTTCTAATCTCAGCTCTATAACTCCAGCTGTCTGACTTGGAGTAAGTTCCTTCCCCAGCCTAAGCCTCAGTTTCCTCAGCCATCAAAGGAGGGTATTGAGCTAGAGGGTTTAATGAGGTCCCCTCCAGCTCACGATCCTATGAAAACCTTGGAAATGGAATCATCGGGGATTCCCTTCTGTTGGGCCCACTGACCTCTGGCATTGTATACTGCCAAAGGGCATAGCCAGGCAATGGGTCATCAAACCTATTCCATGACATGAAACAAATGAAATTCATGCTGAAAAACTAAGAGTAATGAACAGATTTGACTCACCTCTCATTTACAGGTGAAGAAACTGAAGCAGAAAGCAGTTAAGTGACTTGCCCAGGGTCACATAGCTATTAAGGATCTGAGGCTAGATTTGGAACATACTATATCATGCTGCCCGTCCATGGGGTCATGTTGTTCAGATTGCCTGAAAGTGTGCTCGGCTCTAGAAAGAGAATGCCCCTCTGTATGCCAAGTGGTTGACCTAAGGGTCCTAATAGGTGTCCTGGTGTTGGCTAAGTCAGGAAATGGCTCCTGGGGCTTTCTGAGCATCAGGCTGGAGATGGAGGCCCAGTAACCCCAGCAACAATTTCTCACCTTTTGGATTACAGTATCCACTTCTGCTTGAGTGACAGAATACTTTGATAGCCATTATTTCATTTCTTCCTCACTACAGCCCTTTCGATTTGACATCTCAAAAAACTGAGGCCCAAGGAAATTGGGTGACTTGGTTCCAGTGAGTTATTTGGGAAAGCCAGGGCTAAAACCCCTTCCTCCAGGGTACTTAACACTATAGCAATGCTGCCCACTGAGGTAAGCAGGAAAATGGTACGGAGACAAGACGGCCTGGCTCTGAATGGTTGCCATCTGTGTGACCTCGGGTTAGTGGTTTCCCCACCCTCATTTTCATCATCTGGACAGTTAGGGTTTTCAACTAGATGACCTCTATGCTTTCTTTCTCCATATTTGATTTTCAGATGATATTCATTGAGAAAAGTGAAAAGAGCTCATCGCAAAAACCCCTCAGTGGCCTCTTCCAACAGGGAGTTTCTCCCTCCCCATAGTCCAGCCAGTGTAGCCATCCTTCATTCCTCTTCATTCATTCATTCATTCATTCATTCATTCATTCATTCACTCATCCATCCATCTATGCACGTATTCTTTCATTTGTTCACTTAGCAAGCATTTATTAGGTACCTGTTGTATGCCAGGCACCATGCAGGTGCAAAGTCAAAAAGAAAATGGTGCTTGCCCACAATGAGCTTACATTCCTTTGGGCGAGGAATAGAGTGTGGACATAGATAAGTAATGACAAATATGGACAGAGTAAAGACAAAGTCACTTGGGGAAGGAGGGTACTAATAACAAGGAACAAGGGAATGAGGAAAGTCCTAGAGTAAGAGGTAGTCAGTCCATGAGCTAGGCCTTGAAGAAATGTGCTCAGGAGCAGGGTTTTGGTGATAGCAGGAAAGAATACAGGGGCTGAGCCAGGTAATTGGGGTTGGAATTCTGGCCCAGCCACTTACTATCTGTGGGAGCTTGGGCAAGTTATTTTACCTCTGTGGGCCTCAGTTTCCTCATCTGTAACGGGGGGAGGTTAAACTATATGGCATCTGATGTTCCTTCAAGGACATCCTCTGATGTCCAAACTGGCTATCTCCTCCTTCCAATGTCTGTTCCCATGGCAGAAGTGGCCTTTCAAAGGTTCTGCCAGAAAACGGCCTGCCCTGGCAGGTCCCACCAAGCCCCAGAGGCCTGGCCACTAGGTGATGAATTTTTATCAGCAATTGCTCATAAAACCAGCTCTGACAATGTGGAGGGGCTGCTATCTGTGTCAGAGGAGGGAGCGCCCACACAGATGGAACCACACATGCTGAGGGCTAGGAGGTCACAAGTACCTCGTAATCAAGTGAGCAAAGATTGGGAGGAAGGAGAATTGTTTCTTTTGCTTGATTCTATGTTTATTTCAACTAGCCCTGTGAGTCTGAGATACCAGATTAAGACTGAGGGGGCAGCCCTATGTCCTGACCAGGGCAGACATCCTCATCCCAAGTCTAGTTGCTTCTGAACTGCCTGACTCACCCACTTATCTTTGATGACTTTAACCTTGGTTTACTCATCTGATAAATGGAACACATTATGTAGCCTGTGATGGGTCCACAGTCTCTAGAAGTCCCCATGGGTTTGGCTTTGGGAAATACAGCCTGATGTGGGTACCACTCAGGGCCTCTGGTTGGCATATGGTCATAGATTAGAAAAGGAAAGGACCTTAGAGTTCATCCAGTCCAGTCTTGTCATTTTATAGAAGATGAGATGAAATGACTTACCCAGCGTCATTCAGATGATAAGTGGCAGGGTTAGGATTTGAACTCAGGGCCTTGTAGTTTAGAGAGCTCCTTTGTACCTATCATCTCATTTGAGCCTTATAACAACCCTATGATATGGAAGCAGGACAGGAAATATTATACTCCTTTTTCTGAGAAGGGAACTGAGTCTCAGAGAAAGGGAAATGACTTGCCCAAGGCCACACAGCTGGTTAGAGGTAGCACCAGGACTAAAGTCTAGACCAGGGGCAGGGAACCTGTGGCCTTGAAGCCACATGCGGCCTTCTAGTCCTTGGGTGCAGCCTTTCGACTGAGACCAAGTTTTACAGAACAAATCCTTTTTTTTTTAAAGAGATTTGTTCTGTGAAGTTTGAATTCAGTCAAAGAGTTGCACTTGAGGACCTAGAGGGCCACATGTGGCCTTGAGGCCACAGGCTCCCCGCCCCTGGCCTAGACTTTAGTCCTGGTGCTACCACTAACTAGCTGTGTGGCCTTGGGCAGGTCATTTTCCTTCCTCTGAGACTCAGTTTCCTCCTCAGAAAACTAAGAAGGCTGGACTAGATTTCTCCAAGGTCTTCTCCAGAGGTATCATTGTGTAGTCTAAGATCTCTTCCAGTTCTTCCATTCCCTGTTCTAAGGTCCCCCCCCAGCTCTGAATCCACGCTCTAGGATCCCTGTCAGCTCTGCCTTTCTCTGCCCTCATGCTGCCTCCAACCCTAGCACTTTGGAGGCTATTTCTTGTCGTCTTAGATTTTCATATCAGCAGATAATGGGGAGCCAAATTAATTGCATAAATGAGAACCAGTAAGAAAATTCCTCCAAACTGTTGAAACATCTTTTTTTTTTAATTCTGAATTTAAAAAAAAAATAAGATTCCTCTCTCTTCTTCCAGGAAGCCAAAAGCTAAGGAGCCTAATGCACATTTGGCAACAGGACAGGCCTAGTGGATTAAGTTTAAGCATCCAGGAGCTGCCCTGGGCAGATTTGTAAACAACCCCTCCCCCTCCCAATAAAGGGCACTGAAATTATCTTTAACACAATGGCGCAGAAAAACTGCTTAAAAATTTACTTACAAAATACAAACCATCAGCAGAGCAGAGAGTGGCTGGAAATGAGGTTGGGTTGACATTTGCCAAGCTGAGAGAAGAGTTAAGGGATTATCCAATTCTTTTGGTCATCTGAAATAGAGGAGTTGAGCAATCCCAGGCAATTAAATACACCTTTGTCCTCACTGGGAGGAGGAAAATGGCACCGCCCTTCTGTACAAAACATCAGAGGAGGCTCAAAAAAACCACGTTACAAGTGGAAATTCTTAAAGCTTCAAAAAGCCCTTCTCATCAGATAGTTCTTGTTTCTTTGATACCAAAGATGTCAGCCACTTGGCACTGTAAGAACAGAACCCCTTGCTTTTCTAGTGACCTGTTCTCAGCCCTTCCTTCACTCTTCTCTCTCCTCTTCATAGGCCTATGATGACAACAGTTCAATCTCTTGAGTGTTTCTGAAGTGCCTGCTGTATGCAAAGCTCTCACCTAGGTCCTGGGCCCTCAAAGACAAAGTGAAAAACCAGCCCTTGACCTTGAGAGGCTTATATTTCATTGGAAATTCCTGTGTCTGGCATTTAAACCCCTCCACGATCTGGTGCCCACCTATTATTTGGGGTTTTTTTTCTTCACGCACTCTCACTCCATTCAAGCTGGCCATGTCCACCTCTGTAGCGTTGCACAAGTGACTGCCTTTGCCTAGAATATACAGTAGTGCCTCTTCATCTGCCCCTTCTACAAGCCTACTCTACCTTCAACATAGAGCTCCAGGGCTTCTTTCTACAAGACCCCTTTCCCAAATATAGATATAGATATATAGATATGTGTGTGTTTAGCCGTTTTCAGTAGTGTCCAACTCTTTGTCACCCCATATGGGGTTTTCTTGGCAAAGATACTGGAGTGGTTTGCCATTTCCTTCTCCAGTTCATTTTACAGATGAACAAACTGAGGCAAACAGGGTGAAGGGACTTGCCCAGGGTCACACAGCTAGTGTCTGAGGCTGGATTTGAACTCAGGAAGATGAGTCTTCTGACTGTAGGCCCAGAACTCTATCCAGTATGTCACTTAGCTGCTAAAAATATAGATATATCTATATAGCATTCCCAATGCTAATCTCAGCAACTTGCACACAGCAGACACTTAATATATGCTTGCTGAATTGAATCACATTTTATTGGGGGAGGCGGTACAACATGTAAACAGCCAAGTGTAGACACTGTCCTCTGAAGAGTGAGAAAAGCACAAAATAACTAGGGTGATTGGAGAAGGATTCCTGTATGTGAGCTGAGCTTTGGAGGAAAGCAGAAATTCTAAGAGACAGACATGAGGAGAGAGTACATTCAGGAAACAGGGCCCAAAGTTCCAGACTCTGGAGGGCCTTGAATGTCATGCAAGGTAGTTTGACTTTCACTCAGTAGACAGTAAGAAGCTACTAAACATATTTTTTAAAAAAAACTTTCCAGAAGAGAGCTGACGTATGTCAAGATGTGTGTATAAGGGAACTGATTCTAGAAGCAATATGAAACCTGGAATGTACTGGGGAGAAAGAAGAGTCAGGTATTGAGACTTGCTAGGAAGGTATGGCAATATTCCAGGCAAATGATAATAAAGTCCTCTTCTAGGGTGATAGCAAAGGGAATGACAAAGGAGAGACTGGAGAGACTTTAGAGGTTAGAGTGGTAGGAGCTGGTAAATGATTGGACATGACAGGGAAGGGTCAAAGATCGCACTAGACTGTGGACACTGGAGAGTGGTGGAATGATGTGCCACTGGGAGAAACAGCTTAAGAGAAATGATAAGGAGTCACGTTTGGGACATGCTGAATGTGTGGAGGCAAAATGATGTCCAAGGAAAGATGTCCTGTAGGCACATCGGAAATAGAAGGCCTAAAGCTTCAGAGTTCAGTAGAGCTCTGAAGATATAGACCTGAGAATTACCTGCACAGAGAAAATACCTGAAGCTCCTGGAGTATCAGAGACAGGTGGCTATGGGAGAGAAGAGAGGGATAGGAGGAGGGATGAGAGGAGAGAGCTGGAAGGGGAGTAGAGAGTAGCCTGCCACTAGTAAGTGATATTGTGCCTAGCCTTGATGGTGGCAAGTCCAGGCCTGGGTTCTGATTCTGCCTCTATCCAGACTACCTGTGTGGCCCTCTCTGAGCCTTCATTTCCTCATCTATCAAAGTTTCCTATATTCCCTAGCTTAGAAGCCATAAAGGCATACATGTAAAGCTCTATGGAAACATTTGCCATCAGAGTTAGGATGAGGACAAGATCCAGGCATGGGGGCGGGGG
>CM053628.1:17586325-17604942 GCA_028646595.1 Phalanger gymnotis | reverse complement strand
AAGAACAGTGCTGTTTCTCAGAATAAATAAAGTATGACCCAGGTCATACTGTACACAGGCTTTCAAGGTAATAAGCATCTGTACAGGAGAAATAATTGCATTGCATGTGGAGAAATATTTGTGTCCACTTATGTCTTTCTAAAAGGAACAGAAAATAGTTCTGGGAACATTAAAATGGAAAAGTCTCTGTGACATGACCCCCATTTTTATCAGGGTGAGTGATTTCACTGGTATGGGGGTTCAATCAATCAACTAACAAACATTTATTAAGAGTCAAGCCCTGCGCCATTTGCAAAGACAAAAGTGAAGCAATTCCGGACATCACGGTGCTGATGGTCTGTTGGAGGAAGACAATGTATACGTGTATCGCTATCCACAAAAACGAATGCCTGGTAATTTGGAGGAGGAGGGCACTAGCAGCTGGAGGCTCAAGAAAGCCTTGGCGACTGTGGGAGGTGGTGCCTGAGTCGAGTTTTGAAGAAACCTAGGGATTTGAAGGGGCAGAGATTAGGAAGGAGAGAATTCCAGGCATGAAAGCCAGCCAGTACAAAAGCATGGAGTTGGGAGATGGAGTATGCTGTGGAAGGAACAGTGAGAAGGCCAGTTTGGGTGGACCAGAGAGTGTTTTGTGAAGGGGAGTAAGATACAATAAAGCTGAGAAAGTAGGTGTGAAACTCTCAGTGGGGAACTAGCCTGCACCAAATATACATCTGTAACTTGGCATCTTCTAATCTCCCAGAATCCCCTAGGCGCACTGACAAAGGAAGTCGCACAACTAGTATGTAGCACAAGGACTTAAACCTAGGTCTTCTTAAGGCCAGTATACTTAGGCTGCCTCACGGAGCAAAAGCAGGGTTAATTACTCAAGTTTCTAAGTTATTTCCTGGCGGTCATTTGCTCAAAAAATGTGGCTAAAAGGGCAGGCAGCCAATATCTGGAGGCTAAGAGCAGGCCTCCCCCAACTCTCAATTTATGCAGTTCTACAGGTTGTCTGAATTCCTTCTTAGGGGCACAATCAGAATTCAGTTTTCCCCTCAGCTCACCCCTCAAAACACACACGCACAGACTCACACACGTATACACATACCCATGCTCACACACATCCCTTTTTCACTTTTTCTTTTCATAGCGTATCTGAGACCTTGATGTATTAACCAGGATCAGATGCAGGGATAAGGTGCCAGGCTAGTAGGAAGCCCCAAGCTAACTGAAATAGATGTGGAATATACCCTTAAACCCAAGAAAAATGGCCTTTTCCAGGGGTCTGGGAACCTCAAACCAAACATAACCCCATATATGTACAGATGTGCTGCCCTATCTCATTTTGAGTAGCCTTGGGAGGAGGCTGAGAAAAGTTTATTCTCCATCTGTAAAACATCAGGCTCCTTGCAATTTAACAGCCAACAGGACTTAATTCCCAAACTCAGAGCTTGATTTGGGAAGCCAGGTTTGATTTTTGGCAAAGTTTCTCTTTGCTCATTTGAAAAGATTTCTCAGGGCTTGGGATGTGAAGGGGCTTTTCTTTGCCCACCCAGTCTCCCTGGCACTGCTGATGACCGTGTCTATTGACTCAGGGTGCCAGCCTGGGAGCCGGGTGAAGCAGCTGGCCACAGCTGGTGGTATGAGCCACTGGCTGCTACCAAGGGATGTGAAGGAGAGGACTAGAGGGCAGTAGATTACCACAGAAAAGATACAGAGAGGTGGTAGAAATGGGGAAGGAAAGAGAATGAGCATTTATATAGCCCAGTTGAGAAACTGAGGCAAAAGAGGTTAAGCGACTTGCTCAGGTCGCACAGCTAGTAAGCGTCTGAGGCTGGATTTTAACTCCAGTCTTCCTGATTCGAGGCCTAGCGCTCTACGCACTGCGCCACCTAGCTGCCCCAAATGAAATGGGTAGCACGGACCTCTGGAGAGATGGCTGCTAGGGGCAAGGAAGCCCAGACCATTGACATTTCTGCTGTTCTTTCCATTAAGTGCTCTGTCTCTATGATTGGTCACTTTGGTCCAAAGTTCGTTCCGCTTGATCGTACAGAATTGTACAGAACGCTTCATAGGATCACCGAGTTAGAGCTGGAAGGGACCTCAAAGGCCATCTAATCCAATCCCTTCATTTTACAGATAAGGAAGCAGAGACTCAGAGACATAGAGAGACTGGTCCAAAATCACACAGCTAGTTAGTAGCAGACCTGAGATTTGAACCCATGCCCTCTGACTCCAAATTGTGTTCTTTTCCACCGTACTGTGCTACAGACAGTTGTTTTGTGTTGTATAGATTTCATCTCAGTTTGGGAAATAAATTTATTGTTTTAGACTACTCTAACATGTACCATATAACATAGTTTCCCCCACCCAGTGCCTGGAAACAACAGGCAGACCACTAGGCTCCCGTGGGGCTGGGCTGGGCCGAGGGAGTCATACAGTCATGCTGGCTTGGAAGGGAACTCAGAAGACATTCATCTCAACCTCTCCTTGAGCAGGAGTCCCCACTTGAGCACTTCTAGCAAGTGGTCTTCCAGCCTCTACTTGGAGACCTCCAGCAAGATGGAGCCTACTCCCTCTCGAGGCAACGCATTCCGTTTTGGGACCATGGCAATTGGTGGGAGGTATTCTCCTTACATTGGCCAGAAATCAGCCTCTCTCTGGAAATCCAATTCAGTTCTAGTCAATGAGCATTTAGGAAGCATGTGTTATGTGCCAGGCACTGTGCTAGCTGCTAGATATTCAGAGACAAGAATGGAACTGTCCTTGCACTCAAGGAGCTTACGTTCTAGGAGGAGGTTCTACCAGTGCACAGAGAAGGAAACACAAGGTAATCAAAGGGGGGAGAGAGCACCGTGAACTGGGATCAGTCCATAGGTTTGGTTGGGGCCCTACCCCCACATTCTCAGCTGTATCACCTTCCATCTACTCTGAATCTGTATTGTAGATACATAGTTGTTTACCTATCAACTGCCCCATTAGAATGTAAGCTCCTTGAGGACAGGGGCTGGTTTTGCTTTTTCTTTGTATCCTCAGCACTTAGCACAGTGCCTGAACATAGTAAGCACTTAGTCAAAGCTTATAGACTATCTACCCTGAATTGTGAAACTGGCAGCTTATGTGAAGATGTCTCATTCGAAATCAACAGAAATACATCTCAATACACACTGATGACCCATGAAATTAAAGAGGAGGAACCGAAAAGGAGGCCAAACAGAACAAGTTTAATCTTTCTTCCATATGACAGCCCTTCTGCATACTTGAGGAGAGATATCAGGTTCCCCTTGAATATTTTCTTTTCCTCCAGCTCAAATATCCCCAAGTCCTTTGACTGATCCTCTTATGATATATATGGCAGCTAGGTGGTGCTGCAGTGGATAAAATGTCAAGCCTAGAACCATGAATAAAGGCCTGAGTTCAAATCCAGCTTCATACACTTACTGCGTGACCCTGGGCAAGTCACCTTGTTTGCCTCAATTTCCCAATTTGTAAAATGAGCTGGAGAAAGAAATATCAAACCATTCCAGTATCTTTGCCAAGAAAACTCCAAATGGGCTCACAAAGAGTCAGACATGACTGAAAAATGACTGAATAACAACATATGACATATGGACTCAAGGCTCTCATGAAGCTACGTTTTTTGGAGCTCCCATAGGGAAAATTGTTGACTCAGTATAGGACATAGGAAGAACAGAAGGAAGGAAGGAAGGAAGGAAGAAAGAAAGAAAGAAAGAAAGAAAGAAAGAAAGAAAGAAAGAAAGAAAGAAAGAAAGAAAGAAAGAAAGAAAGAAAGAAATGAAGAAAGGAAGGAAGGAAGGAAGGAAGGAAGGAAGGAAGGAAGGAAGGAAGGAAGGAAGGAAGGAAGGAAGGAAGGAAAGAAGGAAGGAAGGAAGGAAGAAAGAAAGGAAGAAAGAAAGAGAAAAGGAAAAAAGGAAAAGAAGAGAGAAAATGGGTCCAAAGTGATAAAATTTCTAATAGCCTAGAAGGAGATGCAGACCCAAATCAACCCATTTGCTCATTTATTATTCATTCCTTCAGTTCTGCCTTGCAAAAGGCCAAGGGACTTGGATAAGATCTTGGCTTTTGTTTTCCATGTTTGTTTTTGTTGGAGGTTATTAAGTTTATTTAAATTTTTAAAAGAAATTGGTGACTAAAAATAGGCTTGAAATACCAAGTATAGACTCAGCCTATTTCCCTCCAACAGACTTTTATTGAGCATTTATTATGTCTCCAAGAAAGACAGAAGTAGTGTAAGACAAGATGGCCACTGGTCTTGGAGAGTCCAGTACAATGGAGAAAGTGCTCTACTTGGAGGCAAGAGACCTAGGTTTGAATTGCAAGTCTACCACTTACTAGCTGTGTGACTTGGCTAACCCCCTCAGCCTCTCTGAGTTTCAGTTTCCTCATCTATAAAATGGGAATGGTAATACTTGCACTACCAACCTCCAAGGTGTGTTGCAAATAAAGAGCTCTGTAAGCTGAAAAGTGCTGGAGAAAGATTAATTGCTTGGAAGAGAAAAGGTTACATGTCAAAGCGTCATCCTTCTTGCCTTGTAGAGGTCATAGGATTTTAAAGTGACAGCTAGGAGGGACTTTAGAGATCATGTAGTCCAATCCTCTCACTTTATGAAGGAAGAAACTGAGGCCCAGAGAGGGGAAATAACTTACCCAAGGTCACATAGATGCTACAACTGGAAGAAGCTGGCTCACTTTTTGCTAATCAAGTGGATACTTTTTGAAAGTTGGAGTCAGGATGCTCCCAGACCAGATCTGGTCCTAGGATTTTGTCATTGACTATGGAGAATGAGGTTTCGCTTTAGAGAAGAACTGGATGAGATCAAAGGGAATCTTTCATTTCCAGAAGAAACAGCAAGAAGAAAGGATGAAAAAGGGGTAATAGAGACAAAAACCAAAGAATTGTTCAAATACAATTCATCGCAAGAGGTTTAGGGGGAGGATTTAGGGTCAATCTTTCAGGCAAGTTTTCTGACATTCATCCTTGCACTGTCCCACCTTGAGATTCTTCATCTGGGGTTTGGGAGTTAGAGCTGTAGGAAAAATGTGTTTTCCTTCATATACAAAAACAGAGAAGGAAGAGGAGGAAGAGAAGGAGGAGGAGGAGGAGGGAGAAGAGGAGGAAGAGAAGAAGAAGGAAGAAGAGGAAGAGGAGGAAGATGAGGAAGAGGAGGAAGAAGAGGAAGAGGAGGAAGAAGAAGAGGAGGAAGAGGAGGAAGGAAAGGAGGAGGGAGGAAAAGGAATAGAAGGAGGAAAAGGAAGAAGAAGAAAATAAAGATCATGATCATGATGAAGAAGAAGAAGAGGAGAAGGAGGAGAGGAGAAGTTGGAAGAAGAATTGGGAGGAAAAGGAACAGGGAGGTGGAGGAGAAGAAAAGAAGGGGAGGAGAAAGAAGAAGAGAATCAGGGAGGTAAAGGAACAGGGAAGAGGAGGAAGAAGAAGAAGAGGAGGAGGAAAGGAGTTGGAAAAAGAAGAATGAGGAAAAGGAACATGGAGAAGAAGGAGGAAAAGAAAGGAGGAAAAGGAGGAGGAGGAAGAAGAAGAGGAACAGGGAGGAGGAGGAAAACGAGAAGGAGGAAGAAGGAGGAGAAGAAGGAGGAGGATGAGGAAGAAGAGGAGGAAGAGAAGTGGAAGAAGGAGGAAGAAGAGAAGGAGGAGGAGGAGGAGGAGGAAGAAGAAGAAGAAGAAGAAAGAGAAGGAGAAGGAGAGCTAGAGAGAGAGGGAGGAGAAGGAAGAGAAGGAGAAGAACAAGAAGAACAAAACATTGAACCTCTCAGTGTTCTAGGCCCTTAACACTCCCAAGTATGGCGGAATCAGATCAAAATGTAATTGGTAGTACCTAACAAAATAAACAAAAATACAGTAGAACATAGATAATGTTAACACGTGGTTTTCTAAATCAATATGCAGCCTGCAGGGATCCTTATGTCTAGTTTAATGTCCCTGTTTCTATTTTTTTGACACCACTGCTCTAGGCAACTTTCTAAGACCTTGAGCTGCACTGCAGGAGCTGATATGAATTAGTAGAGGGAATTTCCTCACCTAGGAAGGGAGAAGAAGGGAATATGCATTTATTAAGAACCTACTTTGTGCCAGGCATCATGCTATCCACTTTACAAATATCAACTCATTTGATCCCTGGAGCTTCCTACATTAATGAAAACACAGGTCCAATAAACAATGACAACAGCATCACCACAACAATAACAGATATTTACATAGCATTTTGAAGTCTGCAAAGCACTTTACTGACATGATCACAGTCGAACCTCACAAACCACAGATAAAGGTTTCCCTAAAGCAAAGCAGCCCATTCCCAGTGGGACATCCCTAGTCATTAGGGAATTTTCCCTCAGGCCAAACCAAAATCTACTTCCCAGAAATAAGCGTCATTTCTTTCCAACTGTAAGTTTTCCAAACTGCCTTCCTCCCAACAGTCTAAGCTCTAGGCAGGTGGTGTAAGTATTATTACATTATCCCCATTTTAGAGCTGGGGATTATCCATCCTTATGGCCCAGAAAGGTGAGCTGACTTGGCCAGGGTCACAGAGTCAGTGAGCATCCCAGCTGGGGCTCAGGGCCAGATCTCCTGACTCCAAATCTAACACTCTTTCTTCTGTTCTACGCTGGAGAGTTGGGGAGGGGGGAGCACAGCGGGTATGCCCCTGTGCAAGTTCCTCATCTGTTGCATGCTAGGCTTTATCCATTTAAAAGCACCCCAGAGAGTTCTGTTGCATCTGTTGAACTAAATTCATCTGTCTTTTACCTGGTATTCTAAACCAAATTACGGTGTAAAACTCATGGGAAACAACTGCTGCTTCTCTCTCTCTCTCTCTCTCTCTCTCTCTCTCTCTCTCTCTCTCTCCTTCTCTCCTTCCCTCCCTCCTTTTTTTTCTCTTAGCTGAAAGGTTTCTTTCAGCACACAGGGACAGCACACTTGGCAAGGCTTATGGTAGGAGATGCCAGGGAGGGACCAAATGGTTAAAAAGTTTGCAGCTGGAGGAGCAAGGAGGATCATGGGAGCATGGTTAATCCATATGCAGGAGAATTGAGAGCCAAGTGCTGTTTATGGTCTTTATGGTCTTGAATTTTCCAAATAGCACATTGAGGGGCCCCATGTTGTTCCGGATTAGAGCTGGACTTTTGCCCTCACCCTGGTAGCCCAAGCCCTTCTACAGAGCTGAATAGTTCCTATACAAGAAACACTTGGCATTTTCCAGTTTGAGTGTTTTCCCCACAATCTAGCATGATCAAATGCTTCTCCAATACTCCAAGCTCCTCAAAGACAAGGGCTGTTTCATTTCTGCCTCTGTATCCCCAGTGCCCAGCCTGGTGCCTGGCACATAGCAGGTACTTAATAAGTGCTTGTTGGATTGGATTGTGTTGGACCTGTGAGCTCAGTGATTGATATGAGCGGGCCCCCAGTGATACAGATCACAATCAATCCAGCCCTTTGCATCTCGGGTGACTTTTGTCCACATCCTCCCAGAAGCCTTACGTAGGAGGTCCACCCAACCTTCTGGAGGACTGCCTCTGAGTCTTTTACTCGCCTGTGAGTCAATACTGCTATAGCTCAATTCCTCTACTGGCATGTCTACTCATTGGCTGTTGGGGAAGGGAAGAGGAACAAGAATTTATGTAGCACCTACTGTGTGCTAGTTATCGCGCTAAGAATTTTACAGATATCTCATTTGATCCTCATGACCTATTGAGGCACGTACTATTAGTATCCCCATTGACAGTGAGGAAACTGAGGCGACTAGAAGTTAAGTGACTTGCCCAGAGTCAGACAGCTTCTAAGTGTTCATTCCTGATGACAATAAAATCCCAGATCCGCCCCCTATCCCTATAGACATAGCTATATTGGGCCTGGACTTGTGTTTTCTTCACTGAACACAGAAACTAGTATGGAGATTCCCTTCATCAATGCAGTAACTTCCAGTCTTAGGCAGAAGTGTCAAACACATGACCACAGACCGCGTGAGGACCCATATCACTCCTAAGTTCAGTCTGGACCGGATTAAAATGTAATTGGGAAATACCGAACAAAATAAATACAAATACAATAAAACAAAGATAATATCACATTGTAAGACTAAGTTCATCTGTGCCCCACGGGGATCCTTCTGTACAGGTAAATGGCCCCTGTTTCTATTCGAATTGGATACCACTAGTCTTAGAGAATTGCCTGGGACACTGAGAGATCATGTGACTCTCTCAGGGTTGCATAGCACATGTCAGAGACAGGTCTTGAACCCAGGTCTCCTCACCCTCTGGCCATGCTTCCCTTTATGCCTTAGACTCCACCCAGAACAAGGGACAAAGTGAGTCAGAAGATTGAACAGCTTCCTTCTGTAAGGTACTTCTCTGAGGGCCTGGCATTTCATCAGTGTGGGTACGCTCTCCCCTGGCACATATCATACCCTCTTGATGCCTTAGTAGATTATTTTCATGAATTTCAGGAGGGGTGTGATGACCTTCTAGTGTCAAGCTTCTTTTAGTATAATAAAGCTGGCCTCTGGCCTATTGCTAGAACCTTCTAGAAGCCTTTCCAGCTTGGTTGAAGCTACCAGAGTTTATGCTTTCCTGCCATAGCCTTCAAGAATGTATCTTGAAGGATGAGGCAGATTTCCTCCATGTTACCATGAGACATCAGAGAAGAAGTTTAGTGGAGGAAGAGATTCACTTACTCTGGTAAAGAAATAGATTGGGTGCCCCAAACCAGAATCTAGTGTTTGCTATGTTGCCAGACCCTCACCTCCAGCATCCAAACAAGAGGTAAGCCATTTTAATAGAACCATCTAAGCCAGCTAGCTGTGTTTCTTTGATGTTTATCCAACGACAAAGATAAATTAATCCTTGACCCCGTTCGGGGACTGAACTCTGTCCCCACGAACTCTGTTCTGGATTGTGCCCACTGATCTGCTCCACTTGGGTGGCATCTGGCCTGTCCTGGTTCTGGCCTCATACAAGGAAAGAGGGAATAAGTGCTAGGCTAGTTTCCACCTTCCCCACCTAGGCTTCCTTTTCTAACCATAATTCAAATCACAGAATTTCCAAGCTAGAAAAGGACCTCAAAGTCCCTTTCTCCGCTCCAGCCAGGCCTCAAACAGGACTTGCGCCGATACCATCCCAAACAAGTGGTCAGTGGTTGGATGGAGAGCTTACTACCTCCCGAGGCGGCCCATTCAACTTTTGGACAGCTCCATTGGGAGGCCTCTTTCTTACCACAGGCTTAATTTGCCTCTTTGCAACTTCTCCCCATCATCCCTAGTTCTGAACCTA
This sequence comes from Phalanger gymnotis, assembly GCA_028646595.1. Classification (NCBI taxonomy): domain Eukaryota; kingdom Metazoa; phylum Chordata; class Mammalia; order Diprotodontia; family Phalangeridae; genus Phalanger; species Phalanger gymnotis. Next base: position 17,595,663 of record CM053628.1, on the reverse strand, counting down.
GTCCTGCCGAACAGGACTTGGCTAATTCCTCTTCCGCAGCCCTTCATATACTGGAAGACAGCTATTGTGTCCACCCCCGAGTTTTGTTTTTTCTGATCTTAACATTCCTGTTTCTTTTATTTGATGTATAACCTGGCACTAGTCACTTAACACTTTTGAGGCTCAGTTTTGTCATCTGTAAAAAGAAGGAGCTGAGATAGATGGTCTCTAGGGGTCCCTTCCAGCTCTTGACCTATCATCTTACACACAATCTTGGACAAGCGGCTTCACCACCCTAGACCTCAGTTTCCTCATCTGTAAAAGCAGAGTGTTGAGATAGATGGCCTCTGAGATGCTTTCTAGCTCTTCACGTCGGATAGTCTCTAGGCCTCTCACCCTCCTGGTCACCTTCCCCTGGGTGGGCTCAAGTTTATCAATGGCTTTCCTAAAATGTGTGGCCTAGAACTGACCACAGTTGGCCAAATGTGGCCAGACCAGGATGGCCCCTCCTGGGTAAACAGCCTAAGACATCCAGCCTCTGCAGACCTGGCTTCGTGTTTGCTCAGTGGCTTGGGGGGCCTCTTTTCCCCCCTTTGCTGGAAGCTTCTCTTAGGGGCAGCAGATTTTAGAAAAGAGCTTTTGTCTAGCTTGGCCTCTCCCTGATTCCAAGACTTTTCTGCACATCCACTTAGCAAGCACCTGCTATGTACCCATTCCTGTGCCATGTGCTGGGGGGATTCAAGAAAGTTAAGAGCTTGTGTTTTACCAGATAGACTTGGCTCAGTTGGGTGTTGCCCACCCTCTCTCTCATGCCTTTTTCCTCCTCCCAGACCCACTCCCCCTATGTCATGTCCCCAGGGCTAGCAAAATCTCTTACTGAGCTACCTCAAGTGGGCCTGTCACTGCCACACACTGGTGATATGATAACTGACATCTAGAGAGTCTTAGTAATAAATGCTTCATAACTTACCTTGACAATCTCCTAACAATCCTAGGAGATAAAGGCTGCAGTTATTATATTATTTAACATTGGAAAAACTGAGGCTTGGAGAATTATGTTGACTTGCCCGGGATCACATAGTCAGCAAGTGTTTGAGGCAAGATTAAAAGCCAAGTCTGAAGCCAAGTGCAATGCTCTCCCAGCTCCACTAGGCTGTCTCTCACTGCTCTCCCCGGCCTTGGATCCCATGGTCTCAGGGTCCTGATCTCTGCTTTCTAAGGTGAAATTCATAGGGGCCTCCTGGTGACACAAAGCCATAACCCAAATAAATGACTCTTTAATGGTAGGATTTCCAGACCAGTAGGGGAGATATTTGTGGGCACGAGGACCTTTTGGTGACCCTCCAATCAAGCCATACAGACTACTGCCTATTCTGTTTGCACGTCAGGCTGGGAATATTTGGGGTACAAAATGTATATTGTAACACAGCTGTACTGACAGGCTGCTAGGCCTTAATCCACTCAATCAACAGGCAGTGAAACAGCTGTGGTCGTGAGAACTTCCTCCTAAGAAGATTCCTGACTGAGAAAACACATTTGTTGCTCTCTATGAGCAACAATGAGAGTTGGGGGGGGATGACTGTGGGATTCTTTTACAGTAGATCTGAGTAGCTGAGGGCCTTGTGAGTCACAAGGGACCCTCTAGTTACGTGATGTTTGAAGGCCTTACCTGTTCTCTCACCCTTCCTTAGGCACTCTCTAAGCCAAGGGTGACTCCTAGAGGCAAGGGGAATTCTCCTCTCCTCCATGTTACCCAACCTGTCCCAAACCACCTCCCCTAGCCCCCTTCCATCAGGACTACATGTGTCCATGACTCCAGAATCCAAAGGATACAAGTGTCCTACCTGCTGGACCTGGAGCCAAGAGGCCTGCCTGCCAATCCTGACTCTGCTGGGGAGGCCTGGAGAGCTTTGTTCTAGGATCCTTTGATTCCCAACATGGAAACATGGGTTGTAGAGCTAGGAAGGACCTCAGACATCATTTAGGTTTTCAGATAAAGAAAATGAGGCCCACAGAGATGAACTTAGCCAAGGTGCAAAGCTTGGATTGGAATTCAGGTATATCTTGAATCCAGATCTAGTGGTCTAGTTATATTGGCTCCCCTTTCTGAGCCTCAGTTTTCTCATCTGTAGAATGGGGTTACTAATACACTACTTGCCTCACGGGGTGGTTGTGAGGGAAAGAGGTAGGTGGTATAGTGATTAGAGCACTCCACTGGTAATCAGGAAGTTGTCATAGAGTGGCTCTTCAATGGTGTCCAACTCCTTGTCACTTGTTGGCAAAGATACTGGAGTGGTTTGTCATTTCCTTCTCCAGCTCATTTCACAGATGAGGAAACTGAGGCAAACAGAGCTAAGTGACTTGCCCAGGGTCACATAGCTAGTTACTATCTGAGGTCAGATTTGAACTCGGGAAGACGAGTCTTTCTGATTCCAGGCCTGGTACTCTATCCACTGCAGCGCCACCTAGTTGCCCTTGAAGGAATCTAGAGATTCTATAAATCAGAGCTAGCGAGTAAGTGCTATCCTAGTTGAGCCTATGCAAACACATGGAGCCAAGGGATAATGTGCCCAGGATGGAGAATGGCACAAAGGCCAGTTGGGCTGGAATGTAAAGCGCCCAAAGTACAGCAAGGTTAGAAAGGTGCCAGGCTATGGGACCTCCTGCTGCACACCTACTCGGCTTGAGTCTCCTTCTCCCAGGGATATTCCCTCAGGAAGCAGGCCACGATGCAGCTAGAGCAGGCAGGGTGCAGATCTGCCCAGATGAAGCCTTCTGGTTCAGTGATGTTATCTTCTCTTTCCCAGGCTTCACAAGGATGGCAGAAAATGTGGAGACTTCACCCATTGTTCCTCTTCTGAAAGTGAGCAGGTTGGAGCAGATGACATAGGTGGGCTCACTGTTAGCCATCACACCCAGGTTCCTTTTCCTATTGCCCATATTAATGCATTTGAAAGAAGGAACATGCAGAGGGAAATGCATTGCATCCTGGGAAGGAAAATTCAAGCCCACCTCTGAAGGCCTGATGATTCAACCAATAGGACTGGTATGGACAGGACCCTGAATCGAGCAGTGGGAACTGGGCTAGCTCAAGTCCCAGGCCATCATTAGCTCTCTGATGCCCCAGAGTTGGAACTGAGCAGGGGATTGCATTTGCATGGGGCATTGTCAACCCATTTTTGTGAGAAAGCATTTTTATAAATGTGATCTGATGATGCCAAACACTTTCCATGACTGCAATCAGGCATCTGGGGTCACTAAATGGAGAGAGAGAAAGACACGAACAGAGAGACAGAGACAGACAGAGTGAGGAACCTAGTAACCTAGAAAACTAACTGGACCTGCCCTCCCATCGTTGAAAAAGACACCCATTTAGTAGCAATGAAATCAGCTCACTCTGGAAACAATTGGGGTTTGAGGTAGTAGAGTGTAATAGATAGAGGGCAGGCCTCAGAGCCAGAAAGACCTAGGTTCAAGTTCTAACTCTAGCATATCCTGGCTGTGTGACCCTGGACAAGTCACCTAACCTTTTGCCCCAGGCAACTCTCTAAGATTGTAAGTTTCAGAGAATGTGCTGGATTGCATTCATAGAGGGAATTTCTTCTACCTGAAAGTTCTCTATGCCAGTGAAATCATGTCTAGTCCCTATCTCTATACATATGTATACATATATATACATATATATGTATATATAAACAAGATCATATTTCTAAGCACACTTTGTTGAGATAATCTACTATTTCTCTTGCTGAGTATCTTACACATATACATATATACATATATATACATATGCGTGAATACATATAAAATACATCTCTATATCTATATATTCTTCTCTGTAACTTCCAGTCTCAATTGCCTGGAGCGCCAAGAGGTTTAGTGAATTGCACAGGGTCACTCAGACAATAAGTATTAGAGATGGGTCTTGATTCTGAGGTTCGAACTCTGGCCCAGTGTTCTATCCACTCCAATGTGTTGGATTTAAAGTTATAACAGAGGCCTGAGATAGAATTCAGCCCAACCACTTAGAAGCAACTGATTTTTAGTCACATAGCTAGCAAATAATTGAACTGAGATTTGAACCAAGCATTCTCTCCCTGTCACCAGACTGCATGTTTGAGGAAATGGAAACATGACTGGAATAAGTCTCCCCACTTCCACCCCTGAACCCCTGCTCAGTTCTTAAGAGGATGCATTCATGTGGTACCTTTCCATTTTTATATATCTATTTGAAAAAGCCTTCATATTTTATAGGCCCCCCTCACACAAGGTAGAGACCAGAGAGATTTTGTGGGGGAGGGGGAAAGGCCAAAGGGAGGGTGTTATGACCTCTCTCTGATGATGAGCTTGCCTTCTGGGGAAATCCCCTTAACCTCTCTGCTGAAGGGGTTTTCCTTGGCTGAGTATTTGCTGCCACACGTAGGCTATGGGGTAGGCGGCAAGGCTGTGGCCACATCTAGGAGTGAGGGGGTTCGAGCGAGGCAAAAAGCTCTGGGTGCATAGGAAAAAAAGCAGAGCTGAGAAACTGTGCCAAGGAAAAAGCAGCAGGACCGCTGCTTTTAAGGATGCCCTGCATGTGGGGGAGGTCATGGGGAGGGGGAGTCAAAGATGATTTCATGGTTTCCAGCCTGGGGGACTATGGAGGCAGTGCTAGCACTAATGATAGAGCAGGGTGGGGAAAGATATCGCAGCTTAGTTTGAAATAAACTTTGTTTTGCCTTTCTGGATATCCGTTGTCACTTCCTTGAAAGTGACTTGGGTGAATACTCTTAGAACCCAGTGTCCATCCTGGCCTGATTCGTAGACTGGATTGGCTCGATAGTCTGCAAGCCAGTGGCCAAGAAGGTACTCCCACGGAAGACGGTTGAGCTGATTGCTATCTTCCTAATTACCACAAGGGCAGCCCATCACAGTGGGAAAAGCACGAGATTTGTAGGCAGAAGACCAGAGTTAGAGTCTCAGCTCAGCCATTTACAAGATGTGTGACTTGAAGCAAGAGCTTTCCTCTCCTCTCCAGACTTCAGATTCCTCTTCTGTAAAGTGAAAGTTGGACACAATGACCCTTAAGAGTCCTTTCACCTCTCATGTTTTGTCATGTGACCACCTATCAGAAACAATATGACGTTCAGTTTGACCCTTACTTTGGCAAACTAGTGGCGTCCTAGAAATTCTGTTGCAGCAGGCCAGCTAGCTCCCAAGAGCCTTCTCTAGCGCATAGGTGTTATGTGTGTTCCTTTGGCTGGAAAATATAGGGATCTATTGACAAGTCAAGAAAACTTACTTTCTGTACTGGCATCATTTAGGCATGAAAAACATTCCAACTTCCATTTTTCCCAGAATACACTTAGTGGAATGAAGTTTGGTGGGAGGGGCAGCAATCTGGGACAACCCATCCCACTTGAAGATTTAAGAGGCTGGATTAGTCATCTTCTCCCAGTATAGGGGTTCTTAACTTTTTTGTGTGTCATAGATCCCTTTGTTAATATGGTGAAGTCTCTGGACCCCTTCTCAGAATAAGATTCTGAGGTGCATAAAATAAAATATGTAGAATTACAAAGGAACCTAATTGTATTGAAATACCATTCTCAAAATATTGAAAAAAAATCATGGTTTGCAGGTTAAGAACATCTGTCCTAAAGCCATCTTGAGAGGCAACAGGATATAGTAGACAGAATGCTGTATTTGGTGTTAGGAAGTTCTGGGCTTGTTTGTACATTATTTGTTTGCCTGTTGTCTTCTTCCATTAGATTTTGAGTCCCATGAGGGCAGGGACTGTCTTTTGCCTTTCTTTGTATTCCCAGCATTTTAGCACAGTGACTGGCACATAAAAGGCTGTTAATAAATGATTATTGACTGATTCAAGGCCCCCATCAGACACTTACTACTAGCTGTGTGACCCTGGGCAAGTCTCTTAATCTCTCCTGGCCTCAGTTTCTCACCTGTAAAATGAGGGGGGAGCGGTATATTCAGTGACCTAAGGCGCCTTCTATCTCTCCATGTGTGGTCCTATGTTGCTGTTCTTTGGCTGGGCAACCAGGCCGGGTTTCTATCTTCCAGGCAGCGAAGCTCAACGACGGGGAGATTCAGCTGCCAGGGCCAATGTTGCCTCCATCAGGCCCCTGGCCTCAACTCTCTCTTCCTCTTGGATTGGTGAAGTCGTCTTTGAGTCTTCATACTGTCCTCTTGGCCCATCCTCTGGCTAGGCAAAGAGTCACTTCCTTTTATAGTGAGCAGCCCACCCTGATCAAGGCTCTAATCTGGCTTTTAGGTGGTTTCTTTTAGTTAGTTTTTAAAACTCTACCTGCTTTTGTTTCCTCTGCTCCATCTTGGAGGTCCATGAAGGAAATACCAATTGTGACTTTCTATATATGTATTCTGAAGAGTCAAGAATCGTTTGAAGTTCACTACTTTCCCCTCCCCCCTGCTAGTCCCATTTGATTTTGCAGAATAGGGGTAGTGCAGTTACATGGGCAATGAAGTTGTTCGATTTCCTTGTTCAGTCATTTAGTTTCAGTTGTGTCTAACACTTTGTGATCCCATTTGGGGTTTTCTTGGCAAAGATACTGGAATGGTTTGCCATGTCTTTCTCCAGCTCATTTCACAGATGAACAAACTGAGGCAAACACGGTGAAGTGACTTGCCCAGGGTCACACAGCTAGGCAGTGTCTGAGGCCGGGTTTGAACTCAGGAAGATGAGTCTTCCTCACACCAGGAGCGGCACTCTATCCACTGTGCCACCCATATGCCGGTTCAATTTCTAGTTAGATTCAAAAATGCAAAAACCTTCTTGGAGCAGGTGGGAAACCACTTTGCAAGGGAGATTTTCCCTTTGTCTGTTTTTAAGTTTTTGCATTTTCATTCCTAATTCACTAATTCCAATGCCTGCCTAGGTTCAAATCTCATCTCTGCTACTTGTGTGACCTTGAGTGAGCTACCTACACCTCTCTGGGTTTCTTTCTGTGTGAAGTGAAGGGGTTAGACTGGGTGACTTCTGAGTTCTCTTTCAGCTCAAAATTCTCTGATCCTAGAAGTGGACCCACTGGGAGGGGCCCTAATTAGTGCAGCGGCGTGGGGGCCAGATCTGTGCTTATTTTTATCCCTTGGCAGATAACCATTGAAGAAAAACAAATTTCCCGGTTAAAAAGACAAGCCTAGTCAGGGAAATCGGAATGTAACCTGCTCACTGGGCAGAAAAGGGGAAAAATGGCTCAAAAAAGGTGGCCTCTACCATGGCCCAAGGCCTCCCAAAGGCGGACAACCAGTGATTAAAACAACAGCTGGGAAGTTGCTAAATAAAGTGCAATCATGGGGTTTTACAAGAGGAATGACCTTCAAGCTGGCGACAGAGGTGCCTTTCACAGTGAATACCTCTCAGGCCTAAGAATGCACTGAGCCAGGATGGGCCTGGCGCTTGGCTATTGTCTGGTGGAGAACAAAGACAACTGCGCAGAGGTCTGGCAATTTCAAGGAGAAGTTCTGCTCAGTAAACACTAAAAAAAGGAAGTTGAGGTAGTGCTATTAGACCCAGGGCACCCTGTTGATCCTCAGTTAGATAAGAGTCCCCCAGTGGATGCTGCTTTCTCTTTTGGAACACCGACTAAACATAAAGTGACTTTGGTCCAGAAAGACACAGAGAGGCTGGAGTTATCGCTGGAGTCATCCTCAGAAGTAACAATAGCAATAATAATGAAATACAATTTACAATAAGAGCATGTATTTCTAGAGCGCTTTATGGTTTCCAAAGCATGTTCCAAAGCCTTATCTCATTAGCTCCCCATGACAACCCTAACAGGCAGGTGCTATTACTATCCCGATTTTACAGATGAGGAAACTGAGGCTAGGGGAGTTTTGGTGGCTAGCTCAGGGTTGCACAATTGACTAAGTGTCTGAGGCAGGATTTCTGCTCCGCTCTTTCTGAGTCCGAGGTCAGCCCTCTATCCACTATGCCATCTCGATATCTTGATTTATTTCAAGTATTGACACTCATTGGCCCTCATGGTCAAGCTTCTTCTAGTCTCTCTGTTCAGTTCCTGGTTGGATGGAAGATGTCGCTATGTCCCCGCCAATTCCTAAGGTCCCCTCTTTGGGAACAGCTGAGTATGATGGCCTGACGGTCCCACAGAGAAGACAAGGGTGGCTTAGATTTTTGCTCTTCTCAACTATCTCCTCCACCTCAAAATGGACAGGAGGAATGACAGACATGGACAAAAGGGGGAGATACATTTCTACTTTTGGAGCCAACTGGACGGAAGCCAATGCCTTGTACTCGATAAGTTAGCCTTTCTCCCGACCTTGAGTCTAAATAATATCCCGTAACACCAGTTGTCATTAGCTGCCCCTCTCTGGTGCCTCTTTGTGACATGAAGAGCAGCCTGGGATCTTGAAGGCCAGGCCAAGGGAGGGCAAGCTCAGGCAGGTCCTACTAAGTTGGAAAAGCTTCGAATACAGGCCAATGACAGACTGGACATCTCTTGTCCAAGGCCCAGCTTGGCAAAGTGAACAACGCCTCAGCGCCAGGTCGGCTACAGCAGGGACAGGACTTTTTCCACTGTTTGTGTTGAAGCCTGCCCATAGGTGTGCGAGGAGAATGGCTAATGGTTAATGCATACCCTGTGTCTAGGAAGATGGCCTATTAAGGCATGGAGAGGTTGTAAGCAATTGGAAGAGAGAGCCTCCACACCAAGGAAATAATGGCTCCTTGATGGCTTGAAGCAAGGGCTCCAGTGGTGTAGTGGAAAATGAGTCAGTTTGGGATTCAGAGGACCTAAGTTCAAATTCCACCTCAGCCATGCGCTGCTCATATGTCCCTGGACAAATCACTCTGCCTCAGCTGCCTCATCTGTAAATTGAGTGAGTTAAACTGGGGTCCTTCCAGATCTAGCAATGATCCTGTGGTGTACACAGAGTAGCATGCTGTTGTCTTTGGAAAACAAGTGCCTAGTGGGTGGTACCCAGTGCCCAATTTCCAGAGCCTGAGTGGGCCCTGGGATATTCAATCCGTAGCACCTTCCCTTCCCCAGAGCAAAACTTCCTGAGGGCTGATGGGGGGATCTCGTAGCCCCAGAGCCCATGAGGTGCTGAGAAGAAGAGAAGGGCTCCATTGGTCCAGGCGTCCCCTGCTTGCCCGGGACACTATTTGGCGACATCTGCTAGGGATACAAATCCAATAAATGGAATAGTTCTTGCCCTCAAGGGGCTTACATTCTAATAGAGAAGATGAGTACACATATAAGTATATACAGAATAAATACAAAGAGAATCAATGCAAATATAGACAAAGAAATTAAGTACAAGGTGGTTTGGGAGGGAGGGCAGTAGCGGGTGGGAAGGATGAGGAAAAAGCTTCACGTAAGAGAGGG
>CM053628.1:17567657-17585825 GCA_028646595.1 Phalanger gymnotis | reverse complement strand
AGTGGGTGGCTAGTCAGAGGACTCAGCTAGCGTCAGCTCTGGTTGCTCAGGTCTCGGTGATGGGGAAGGGTTCTCCAAGAGCCCAAAGATGCCATTAGCAGATGCTTGGTTGCTAGGGTTGGCCAAGGTTTAGCAGTAAGATCTCTGGTTCGGAATCAGAAGACCTGGGTTCTAGTGCTGGTAAGCTGTTCACCCACCTTGCTCTCCTTAAAGCCTCAATTTCCTTCAATTGAAGCAGCTGTGGTATAGGAGAAAGGACATTCGGTTTGGGACTAGGGACCCAGAGCTGGAATCCCCTCTCATCTCTGCCACTCATTCTCTGCATGACCTTGAGAAATTGGCTTCCCCTCCTTGGGTCTCAAGTTCCACATTTATAAAATGAAAGCATTGGATTAGAAAACCTCTCCTGTCCCTTCCAACTTTAACATTCCATTTCCATGGCAGTAAATGAGATGACCCTTTAGAACCAGAGTGCTTTAAGAAAGGGGACTTGAGGCTGGAAGTTCCATCTCATGATGAAGCCAACCCATGCCTGAATAAGAATCCCCTCACATCCTACCAACAAATGGTCATCCAGTCTTGGCTTGAAGGCCTGCGGGGAAGCCCCCCTCCCCTGCTCCGGCCCAACCCTAGATGTCCTGTTTCATGTCGGCCGAGCTCTTTTTGCTAGGACGTTTTCTCTCACCTCAAACCTCGATCTGCTTCTCTTCGGATTCCACTCATCGATCCTGTTTCTGCCCTCTGGGACCAAACGGAATACGCCTAGTCCCTTTTGCACATGACTGTCCTTCATATTTAGGAAGACAGTTCTCACGTCTTCCCTCACCCCACCTAAGTCTTCGCTTCTCAGGGCTAAACATCCCCAGTCTCTTCCATCAAGTCTTACGTGGCCTAGGCTTAAGGCCTTTCCTCTTCCTGGTCACCCTCCCGTGGATGCTCTCCAGAGCATCAATGTCCCTCCTAGGCTGTGGCGCCCAGAGTTGAAGCCAGCCCTCCAGCTGTGGTCTTCCCAGAGCAGCAGAAGACAGCCGGACCATCAGCCTGGACGCTGAGCCTCTCTGAATGCGGCCCAAGGGGGCATTAGCATTTTTGGCTGCCACCCTCATACTGTTGACTCAACAAGCCAGTCCAGGGCTGGCATCTGTTCCTCTGGGTGAATGTAAGGCCCTGTGTTTCCTCTCTCAGGGTATTTGCATTTCAAGGCTGTCTCATGGAATGAATGGCTTTGTCCCCAGGTAAAAAAAATTCAAGCCTCAGTGAACAGGTGGAGGGAGGCATGAGAGAGGGGACAAGAGGGGCTTTGGGGCCCCTGAAATCCCACCAGGAGACAGCTGCCTGATCTGCCTCATTCTCAAGCTGGCTCTTGGAGAAGAACACCAAAGACTACTTTCATTGTTGGCATTTTTGCCTCATCTCCTCTGCCCTTTTAGCTCCCAGCTCCAATGCTCCAGCTTATTTCTTCCAACTCTGAGACCTGCAGCCAGAACGTAGGGCCCAGAGCACTGGCCCTGTCCTCAGGAGCCCTGGCTTCTAATCTCACTTCTTACTTATTAGCCATGTGATTACCAGCAAAGCTTCAGTGTCCTCATCAAATTCGGGTAATTAACACCTGGGTGGTGGCATTGGATGTAGTGGATAGCTGTAAACTTGACCAAGCCCTGAAAAAGACAGTGGTCTGCTGTTGGCATGAGTTTGCTCCAGTGCCCTTGATGGGCATCAGCGCAGAGTGAAAAGTACCTTGGACAAAAGCACAGAAGACCCGGCTTCAAGCCCCAGCTCTTCCACTCACTACCCTTGTGACCTTGGGCAAGTCATTCTTCATTTTGTTCCTCTGTGAAATGGAATTTATCTGTTCTTGGTTTACCAACCCCACAAGCTAGATGGGTAGAAACTGGGCCGTAACTTGTAAAGTACTAAAGAAATGTCAGTTAACGTTGGTATTATTTCCAAGGCCCCTTCCAGCTCAAAATCCTCCACTTACCCAGGTGAGGTCGCTGTATTGCTGCTCCCATTGAGTAGCGGACGAGTCCCATAACTCCAGGAGTGCAGGCCCCAGAAAGGTAAAGCCTACCAACAGGGCTCGATTATCTTGGAACCAAGTCTATTTTCTATAAGTGTGAAAGCTCCTAACTCCCCCCCGCCCCCAGATCCCCGTTCTTGTCCAAACGTTCCTGTCTGGCCCCAAACATAAAGCAAGCATTGAAGAGGGCTGAGGACAGGAAATATGTACACTTTCCCCACTGTAAACAGACCTTGTGATCTTTGCATCAGCTTCTCCAAACTGAAAAGGCTGCAATCTTGAAACTTAAAAGGGGCAGACAAGGTGAGCTGTCCTCGAAGAAGAGAGTATTCATTACAAAATTTGGTGTGTGTACAACACACACACACACGCACACACAAACACACACACAAGTGCAATGGGGTTTGAAAATATGGTGTGCCTTGACGAGCAAATATTTGGCTACCTTTAGTTTTAATCTATCTACCTCAGTGTCTTATAGGCCGACCTCAATACTTTCCCTGGCATTCCAGTGACGCATAAAAAGAGGAGAAAACAATTTTAGAGTCATGGCAGTGTGAAAGAGAGAAAAGCACATTAGAAGCTCTGCTCCTACTTACTAGCTGTGGGGCTCTGGGCAAGTCCTACAGATCTCTTTGGGTCTCAGTTTCTCCCTTTGTCAAATAAGGGTGTTGGACCATCCCCCCGCCCCAGCTCTAAGTCATAACACCTCATCAATGGAACATAGGCCTTCCATCTAGAGCTGCCCTTGAAGCCTCCAGACTGAGGTGCCCCAGGTCCAAAAGAGAAGGTGACCTCCCCAGGCTGCTCAGCTCTTCTAGACTGCTCCATTCCCAAAGGGGAGAGCCTTGCCATCAAGACCTTAGGATCACAGGATCTAGCTAGAAGGGATTTCAGAGGCCATCTAGTTCAACTTGTTTTACAAATAGGGAAACTAAGTCTCATGAAGGTTAAGAGACTAACCCAAGGTCACACAAGTTATAAGCATCAAAGGTGGGGTTTGAGCCTAGGTCTTCTGACCCCAGAGTCAGTGTGCTTTCCACTCTGGTACAGTGGACTTTCAGGTACCAGAGTTGAGTTTAGAGGCAATCCAAGAAAATAGTCTAAGGAGAGCCCTATCTAGTGACCCAGTGAGGGGGCATGAGGGCAGGGAGGGGTAGGGTCTGTGTACGAGGAAGCCTCACCATTCTCCTTCCCATTGCACCCCCTGCTTTTTTTAAGTCCCCTGTCAACTTCTTGGGGGTGACTTTCCAGGAAAAGGAGCAGCTTATGGTTAGATTCATGCCAGCGTGCCAATTTCCAAGTCCCAACAGCTTTTGGTGCCCAGCCATGGCAGCCTCCCCAATACCACTTGCTGTGCCATGGTTGGAAAATAGACTATCCTGCAAGGGTAAGGCAGCCCAGCACCACTTTGCCTAACAATGCCAGGCCGAGGGATGACCTCGTGGGCTTCAAGTGTAATACGGCTCATGACACCAAGTGGAGTGGCCAGATGTACTCTTTCTCTCCCCAAGGAGGAGGGAACGAGAGGAAATGGCTTTCGCCTGTAGCCAGTGGAATGTAGATTAGCCACACGGAAGACCTTCCGGTCCGACAAGGGCCGCCTTGACAATACTGTATTGTTTGACCTCCAACTTTTTCGTCCTCTTTCCATTGCTCCATGGGGCCCTAGAGGAGGTGTTAAAAATAATACTGGCTGGGAACCTGCTTGGGTTTGACCATTGGCCCCCAGTTGGGAGGCTTGGGTCGAGAAAGGCAGCACAGACCTGTTTGAACAAACACTGTGATGACCCCGTGAGCGGGGCAGAGCTGGTTAACTCCCAAGGAGGCATGGTTTGGTTAATTGCTTCCCAGGCTGTTTAGGCGCCATCCTGTACACACTGCCTCTGGGCTGTTTCAACTGCTGGAACGGGTTTCCAAGAAAAGACTGTGTGAGCTATCCCTCCCAGGGATCTTGAAAAGGGAAAAAGCTATGCCCTCCAATATGTAGAGGTGACCAAGGTTAACGGGCAGCTCTGTCTGAGGTCAAGGGTCAGGACTAAGTACTCTCAGAAGGTCTGTTCTAGCTCTCAGATTATGGGATTGCGTAGAAGGTATAGCTCCGGGGATGAATGAAGGATGTTGAATGCCAATCAATCAATAATCCTCTGGCCTTGCTGGGGCATGTGATGGGTGGCTCATTCACAAATGGAAGAGTGACTTTGTTAGCAAAGCTTATGGGGTGGATTAAATAGTTGTTCCTGAGCCCCCTGGCCAGAAATGTCCCGCTGTTACACTAATTCTTGGTTTAATGAAGCATCAATCCTTCATATACAAGTGGTATTTCAACTTGATTCAGCAGAGCGTCCATTTGGCATGTGCCAGAAAATTATTTTATTACCACATATCTTCATTGGCAAGAGGTGGAAATGGGGCAGACAGCATAAGTTACCCATTTCATTGCGTTTCTAGTCACAGGGTGAACAGGTAAATGGTTAACTATTATAAACAGAGGCCTTCCCATGGAAAATTCTCACCCCTACCCCCACCCCATTATTTCTCCTCTTCAAATTATTCATAGTGTGTTAAAGCTAGAAGAAACCCTAGGGATCCCTTAAACTTTCCTTTGCCATAGAAAGAAAACTGAGGCTCAGAGAGGGTAAAGACTTGCCCAAGGTCAAACAGGAAGTAGCAAAGCCAGGATTCAAACCCAGGGGCCATTGACAGTGTGGTATGTTGTAGAGGGCGTTCTTTGTCAGGCTTGGGTTGGACTCAGTGGCCATTGAGTTGCTGGAATTTGGGCCCTCCAAAGTCAGTTCTATCCCTCTGATATCACAGCTGTCTCCCTAGTAGCTCTGAAGTAAGATGGAAAACTCCTTTTGATAGAAAGGAAGTTTCCCTAAAGAAAATGTTTATCTCACCGTTCCTACCTCCTCAATACACGCACAAAAGGAATGTAGCCTCAGCCCTGTGTGGCATTCTTCTTTGTAATTTGGGGACATCATGCCAAGATTTTTAAGGAAAGAAAGCAAAACAAGAAGGCAGAGTTGGCCAAATGGTAGATTGGCGCATACTGGCAAATCCCAAAGCCTTCCTGGAGCAATCTCCAAAGCAGTTGGTGATGTCACAAATCTCTTTCCACCATGCCAACCTTTGCCATGATTCTCACATCCAGAATGGGAACTTAGCCAGCAGGAATCACTAGTCCGCCACTCTTCTCAGAGACTTTACTGACCCCCTCTTTTTGTTCCCTCAAGATGATCTCAATCAACCTCCTTGAGGGAAAAAACTGGTCTCATTTTTGCCTCTGTATCCCTAGCACCTAGCTCAGAACCTGGGACCTAATGGGATTGACTGAAAATTAAAAATGCCTTTGTTTTTGCTTTCTTTGCTTAAAAGAAATATTTTAAAATTGTGGACTTGACAGTCATCAACAAACATGAACATTTCCATTTACAAAAGACTGAAAAAAGGACTGCAAAGGAAATTGAATAGACCACGTATGGTTTGTTTCCTTTTTAAGCTTCCACCATTTAACGTGGTAATTCCAACATGGCCCTCCTTGTGTGTGTACTTTTATGGACTTCTCTTCTGTATATTTTGATAATGTTCCACTGACACTCTTTTATTTCTTATCTTCTTTGTTTTTGGTATCATCAGCACTATCCCCACTGCCCAAATACTTTTGTTAAAGGTTTAGAAACCCCCTCAAATTAGCTTCATGGTTTAGCAGATGAATGGAGTCTTGTTCACTTCTCAGGACCATCTATTTGAGAATAAAAATCCAAGTATTGGGTGGCTTGTTCTCACATTCAGCAGCGGGCTCTCATCAGGGTAACATGCATTCAGAGTTGGAAGAGACATCAAGTCTGGATCATGAGATTGAGAAGAGAGGGAATGTGACCTTCCCAAAGTCACACAGCTAGTGAGTGCCAAGATTCACACCCAGGCCCCCCGGCACCAAATGCAGTACTTTTGGTAGTGTACCCTGGCACCCCTGAGAAACTAAATTGAGTCCCCAGATATGGGATCCAACATTTTTCTGTGCTAGTTTGTCCAAGGGAATGCCAGAGTTGACCTAATTCTGCTATTGACTGAAAAGGCTGTCACCACACAGGCAAAGTGAAGAGGGGAGCATGGAAGTCCTGACAGAGATGGCCTTGGCACAGGCAGCTAACCCTGTGGGATTGGAGCAAACAAGGCCTTCACTTTTTCCTATCCAATAGGAGGATGGGAGAGTATCCCAATGAGCCAAGGAGTTGTCATAGAATCTCAGAGTTGGATGGAATCTCCAAAGGCAGTTGCGTCTCATACCTGAACCAGAATCTTCTCTACTACTCTTTATTGGCCTAGCCTTTCAGATCCTCCAGTTTATCCCCATCCACCCATCCTTCAAGTCTTCTCTAGGCAAAACATCCCTAGTTCCTTCCACCACTCCTCTATGGCATGGTCTCAAGGCTCAAGCCCTTGTATTTAATTCCAAATAAATATCTTTGTTCATTTCGTGAGGGTCGTGGAGGTCACCTCAATCGCTAATGGCTATGCTGGCCTCACAAATAACCAAAAGGTACATTAATGTTTAAGCCAACACATCTTATGTTGGCATGTAGACATTGCCTGTGCCTGAGTCCTTGCATCTATAAAACTCCAATATTAATGCCTGCTTTCTGACTGCTTTGCCGGGGTCTCGTTGAAGGTTAAACAAAACCATTCTTTTTAAGGCACTCCGTAAATAAAGTACTACTTGGTATTTAGAGATGAGGCTAGGCCAAGCCCCTGTTGGGTATAAGTTGAAGAAGTGTTGACTGGACTCCTGCCTCCCTCCCCAAAATTTTCTGCTCCCCACACCTAGCTCGTTATGGTGCCCAAAAACCCACTATTCAAGACACTCATTCCTGTATTAAGAATTTTTCAGACTCTATCAAAATGCAATTTTTTCCCTGGGAGAAAAAAACCACCAGAACCAGGTAGGAACAAGGCTCTGAGGAAACCCACTGTGGTATAGTAGAGAATGTTCCTAATTGAGGGTCAGAAGCCTGATGTTCAAAGTCCTCAGCATTCAACATTCCGGGGCCTCTAGGAAATGAAGGGGTTGAACCAGATGAGTTCCCAGGTTCCTTATGGCTCTAAATCTCTGACCTAATGAATGGGAAGGCAGAATTGATATCTAGGGGTATAGAGTAAGGAGAAAAGGGAAGGTAGAAGGCAAGGACAAACTTTTCCAATTTTACAGCTTTGATGAAGGGTACCCTGTTCCAGAAAAGCCCATTCTGTTCCCCAAACCTCCTTCCTGAGATGGTAGAGAGAGGCTGCCATAGGCCTAGGGGAGAGGTGGCAGGTAGGGCATAGTGGAAAAAAATGCGCTGGACCTGGCTTCAGGAATAACATGAGTTCAGCCCCCAATTCTGACAATTACTGTGTGACCACAGACAAGTCAGTTGATCCCCCCAAGCCTCAGTTTCTTCATAAATGAGGACCCTAGAAAAGGGCAAGCAGAACACCTGTGCCAGCCTGTCTTGGAGTTGCTGTGAACATCAAATGAGCTAATGCATATAAAGTGTCTTGCAATGCCTGAAGCCCTATGTAAATGTCAGCTCGACCTTTCTAATCAGAGCCATCTGTAGGGTATGACCAATTAGGGTCATAGGAGAGAGGACACTGTGGCTACTTCAGATAGCTAGGATGACTCTGAGAAGGAGGTAACTCTACCAGCTGGTGCTAAAAATGATCCAAGCCTCTCCTGCAAACATTCAGGCCATATAGGGAGGAACTTGTCTCCTGGACTAGGGCAGAGTACTAGGGATCTTAGGAACCACCATTACTAGTCCTGACCTTGAACAAGCCAGTCAACTTCTTTGTCCCTCTGAGTCCCTGTCTGTGAGATGCATGGCCCTGTGACCCCAGAGTTTCACCTCAAAGATTATCTAGCTTCCTCCAAAGCTCAACTCAAATATTGCCTCCTTTAGGACACCAATCTTGATTCCCACAGTCATTAGTACCTTCTCTCTTCCAGTTATTAACTAGTTGTCCAAAGACCATGAATAGTACAGGAGCCAAGGTCAGAAAGCTCACGATGACCTCCTGGATCGTCGATGACATTAGGTGTCCAGGGCGACAGATGGTACCTTGGAACCAGGGGTTCCTTGGCTATTTCAAATGAGGAAGTCACTTAAGGGTCCCAGTTGTAGCCAGGGGCCTAGCTATAGCACTTAGGTTAATAATCTCATTGAACCAGAGTATAAGTCAATTTAAGTTATACTTTAGAAGGCTTGGGTGAAGAGATCAATAAATATTAATAATTAACAGTCATAACTGCTGACCACAGCTCGGTCTGAACCAGCTTCAGTCCTCAGGGGACTTTTGGCCAGCTTGGAAGGCTGTGTTTTGGTCCACTTTTATTTTAGTTGCAGAAGCAGCTTTGGATTTATGAGGGAAAACTCTGGAGAGTGAGGGGAAAGAAAATATGCCTCCCCCCTTTGAATGGGGACGCTTCCTTCAAATCATTATCTCATTCAGGCCAAGTCCCTTACAATGTGGATGCTTTCCTGAGGAAGGAAAGTCTCAAAGAATAGTGGCCCGCCCTACAAAACCAGCTCCATAATCTTTTGTCTGCCTTAAAGACAGATAAGGGACTGTTTACATTCATCATAGCTCAGATGGTGGGGAGAGTTTTCTTTATTCAAAAGTGCCTACAGTCATAGTTACTCACTGTAAGTCCAGTTTTCCTTGAAGTAGAAAGTTTGCCAGCAGGGTAGGGAGGCAGCAGATCTCCTAAGGAGAAGTAACCAGGTCTCATGTGGAGCCCTTGCTGTACAACTTCTCTCCTGCAAAGAAGGGCCCATGTACACTTTGGGGAATTCTCTCACTATTAGTTCATGAAACTTGAGGCAGTATATGCGTGGTATCCCCAGGATAGAGAGCCCTACTCTCTACTTCCAAGCATACCCTTCACAATGTCGGGGGGAAATGGGAATGGTTCATTCAAAGGGGGAAAGCAAATCAGAAACCTGTGAATGAGGAATGCCGAGTCCCCAGGATCTTGGTAAAATATCTGGGTAAAGCTCCCTCTCTCCCCCAAAAGCCCTCTTCTCTTTGGCTTGGGGTTGGGGAGGAGAGATGGTAGCAGCTCTCCCTCTCACTTCAAGCTCTCTTCACTTCACATTTCACTCCTCGTGTCTCTGTGGCCAGATCAGGGCATGTTTTGAAAGCCCTCCAATCTTTTGATGCCACTTTACCAGTTCAAGATGAAGGCAAAACAGCCAAAGTCCTTTGTTTTTCCCTGTCTTGCAACTGCTTGTTCCCCATAAACCTTTCCTATTTTCTCTCTTCTTCAATCTTTCCTTGTTGCCAGCCTTACCCATCACTATGCATGTCCCTTAGAGTTGACGCTTTATTTTCCCAAAGCTATTTAAATAGGGAAAAGTGAGGAAGATGGGCCATATACACAATCTAGTACAAGAGAAGGGTTCAGGGGATGGGGGCTCCTGGTGGGGTTGGGAGGAGTAGGATGGGACTGAGAAAGGTGAATGAAACTAGAAAGGATATGCATGCAATCACAGAACAGTGATCTGACCTGGGGGACTGTAGCTAACGGTGCCACAAAGGAGAAAGGATGTGGAAGGAAACCGGTGGTAGGGCAAAGCATGGGCAAAGATAGAGGCAAGAATGGGCAAGGCGGATGTCTGTCTCTAGTGCCTAGAGACTTAGTAGGTGCTTAATAAATGTGTTTAGAGAATGGGAGAGCCTGTTTCAGAACCAGCAGGAGCTAAAGTGGGAATGTGCAGAATAGTGGGAGATAAAGTTGAATTGGCAGGGCCGGGCATATGATGAGGAACTTTGAAAGTCAGGCGGAGGGCTTGACGGAGTAAGCAAGAGGGAACTACTTTTGGTGGGAATATCGAGACGGAAGTGGTGTTTGAGGAAGCCAAGCCCTTTGGGAGGGGAAAGACTTAAAAGCTATTAGAGTAATGTAGGAAAAGAGCCTGGGCCACCAGGGAGGACGGGTTTGAGAAGGTGACATTTTGAACAAAGAACCAAAGAAGATTGAGGAAACGGAAAGAACACTGGATTAGGAGTTAGGGGAGCTGAGTTCTAGTTCTACCTCTGGCATTTGCTAACCATGTGACCTTGGGAAAAGCACTTGCCCTCTATAAACTTCAGGTTCCTCATTTGTAAAATTAGTGGATTGGTCCCTTCCAGTTCTAATATTCCACAGTTCACCTGTATTCCCTTGCAGAAACCTTGTCCTCTTCCCCAAATGCTGCTCATGATGATTCGATGTTTTGTTTTGTTTTCTCTTTTCCTCGCAGTTCTACTCATCACTCCTGGTTTCAAGCCTGAAAGATTCCATGGAAATAGCCCCAGAGAAGTGACCTGGACAACTTAATTTGCCCTGAAGCGTGATGGACAGACCCTTCTCCCACTTACCCAAACCAGTATCCAGTACGGTATTTTTCTCCAGTGTGGTCACAAACAACTCAGTTCTTTTAAGAAACTTGGGGGTCTCCCAGAGAGTCCTAATAGAGCATCCCACCACCATGCCATATGATAATACCTGCCAAGAGATATCCATCACCACGTGGGGCTCGGAGGACTGCTTACATGATACATTCAGAATCCTACAAAGAGGGAACCAAAAGTTATAAAGTCCCAGAAGGCTTTGCCACCATAGCAGCAAGAAGGGAAACTCATAGATGTTTGTCAGTGGCTCATACAGACTCCACTTTCATATCCATGAATACTGAATGCTAGTCCAAGGCAAATGTTCACATAATTCTGTGAAAGGCGCCCAAATCATGTACAGGGGCTCAAGCAGAGGCAATGAAAGGAGAACATTATTCTATGCCTTTAGATTTCCCAGCCCATCCATTATCTGTCACTGAAAAAGCTCTGCAGTTGGCAGTGGACTTAGGCATTGACCAGAGGGAGTCTCTGGAGAGAAACATGAGTAGTAACAATTCATGTACCCTAGCAGATATAACCAACACAGATTTTCGGTACTTTATTTATGCAGTCACGTATACAGTCATCCTGGTGCCTGGTCTCATAGGAAACATACTAGCTCTATGGGTTTTCTATGGCTATATGAAAGAGACCAAGCGGGCTGTGATCTTCATGATCAACTTGGCCATTGCGGACTTGTTACAAGTTCTCTCCCTCCCCTTGAGGATCTTTTACTACCTGAATCACAACTGGCCTTTTGGGGAAGGCCTCTGCATGTTTTGCTTCTACTTGAAGTATGTGAACATGTACGCCAGTATCTACTTCTTGGTGTGCATTAGCGTGAGGCGGTTCTGGTTCCTCATGTACCCCTTTCGCTTCACTGACTGCAAGAGGAAATGCGATCTGTACATCAGTGTAGCCGGCTGGCTGAGCATCTGCCTCGCCTGCCTCCTTTTCCCCTTTCTCCGGATCAACCACGAGAAGGCTACTAACCGAACCAAGTGCTTTGTGGATCTGCCCACCAGGAACGTGAACTTGGCGCAGTCTATTGTCATGGTGACAGTGGGGGAGCTGGTGGGCTTCATCACTCCTCTCGTCATTGTTCTCTACTGTTCCTGGAAGACGGTATTATCGCTAAAGGAGAAGTACCCCGTGTCCCAGGACCTCGGGGAGAAGAAGAAGGCTCTAAAAATGATCTTGACCTGTGCGGCGGTTTTCTTGATTTGTTTTGCGCCCTATCATTTCAGCTTTCCTTTAGATTTCCTGGTAAAAGCCAACAAAATCCAAAGCTGCAGGGCCCAGAAGGTTATTCTGATATTCCATTCGGTGGCCTTGTGCCTGGCGAGTCTGAATTCCTGCCTGGATCCAGTCATCTACTACTTCACCACCAACGAGTTCCGGAGGCGGCTGTCCAGACAAGATTTGCAAGACAGCATCCAACTCCATAACAAAAATTGTGCGGGCAGCCACACCTCAACAGCGGGGTCGGGGCTATGCTGAAATCTGAATGCCCGCGCTGACGGAAAGCTGAAAGATTAAGACAACTTTTTGGCCCCCCGACCAGGGAAGCTATGGCAACCATACGCATGCTGGTGTCTTCCTGGTTATGTCCTAGCCCATCCATGTGGGTGTATGTAGATCCAAATTTTGGCTCCTATTCCGCGGTACTCTTTCCATCACCAGAGTTGGCTTGGCAACTCATTACATTGCCCATCAACTCACTGTAACCTCTGTGCTGACGATAGCCATTGTTCGATGGCTCGTTATTCGTGTCAACATCCAAAAGTCGACAAAGGGTGGTTGTGCCGTTAGCAGAATGATTTTCTTTTACATCAGCATTGTTTCAAAAACTGTATTCTACCACATTAGGCCATGAGGCTGTTTGTATTCAAGTGCAGCAAATTGTCTATTCGTCTACCAAACACAGGGTTAAAATATAGTATTATATTGGTGGGAAAGGCAACCTTTCCCAAAGTTGACCAAGTGCTGGCCTTTGAGATAGGAAGACCTGGGTTCAGATCCCAATTCTGATACTTTGTGATGCTGGGCTTCTCTGACCCCTGGGCTATTCTCTGAGAATAACCTACTAAGTTATAGAGAGATCCCAATCTTCTTTGATTGAAATCACAGATGCTCAACAATACACATGATATTTGTGCTATATTCTGGAAATGAGTTATAACCTTTATATCCTATAATTAACTCATATGTTGACTCATCCAAATTTGGGAGCTTAGAGATCTTTTTTTTGTCCCTAACTTGTGAGGTCAGAAGCGCCTTACTGCTACTTTAGGGATGTGAACCCTGGCCACTCTTTTGGCTTCATAGCACAGGAAGGAATCATTGATCCCATTGGAACAGCCTGCCCCGGCCATGCCCCTAAGGGAACTGTGTTCCCCATCTTTACCCCTAGCTTCCGGAAGAGGCAAAGCAAAGCTCACTCCCAAAGCTCTACCTCTTGGGAAGAGTCCAGAAGATCTGTCTGGGAAGCCTGGGGCCTCCTACAAGATCTTAATGAAGAAGAAGAAGATAATGATAATGAGATGACATTTCTATAGCTTCAGAGTTTACAAAGCATTGTGACGACCCTGTGAGGTAGGAGGCATGTGAAAAGCAAAGCCAATCTGAGAACACAAGAGGCAGTGTGGGTAAAGGGCAGGGCCATGCTCAGGTTTGATTCCCACTATTAACACTTCTCCAGGTGTGACCCTGGACATGTCTCTGAGTCCCTCTCTGAGGCAAGTCCCTCTCTGGGCTTCAGTTTCCTCATCTGTTAAATGGTGATAATACACTTCCAGGACCAGCCTCATAGGGTTGCCATGAGGCTCAAATGAGATGATGCATATAAGGTGCATCCTTTGCAACCTTAAAGTCTATCTCTGTGTTAGCTATTACTAGCTGATATGCTACTTTTCATGTTTTTAAAAAAAACATAGGAGAAAATTACTTCCTTGGAGTCAGGAAGACCTGGGTTCAAAATCTGTCTCCGACCCATCCTGGCTATGTGACTCTGGACAAATCATTTAACTTCTCAGTGGTCCTAGGCACCTGTAGCAGAGTTCCCCATCTGCATTAATGGAGGACAATTCCAGACCAAGATTTCTCTATAATAATGAAATCATAAGTCTAGACAAATCTCTCTCTCTCTCTCACTTTCTCTCTCTCTCTCTCTCTCCCTCTCTCCCTCCCTCTCTCTCTTTCTCGCTCTTTCTATATATAGTATATATGCTTATCACTCAAAAAGACTGTGTAAAGCACCTGAAGGCTAGGTTTTATTAGCAGCACAGGGGACTATTTGAGACATAGGAGTCTGAACTTAATAAGTGTTATTGAAAAATTAAGTGAAACAGAAAGGAATACAATTATGAGACATTTATAAGACATTTTCTTTAAAAAAGTCTTATGGATCCCTTTTGTTTTTACATCACATTCATCACCACCAAGCAAGCCCAGTTTTGCAAAACCAGCAGACATATTAATGATGTCTGACAGTTTGTACAGTATTCTGCGCATATAGTACTCCACTTTTGAATGAAAAGAAGGAGGCGCTTCTTCTCTCTTTTCTGGGGCCAAATTTTATCATTTTATTTATATAACATTCAGTTTTGTTGTATTCTCTCCATTTACATTATTGTAGTCATTGTGTATGCTGTTTGCTTGAGGCTGCTTACTTTGCTCTGCATCAGTTCATATAAGTCTTTTGATGCTTCTCTGAATTCCTCATCTTTGTTATTTCTTATGGCACAATAATATTCCATGGCATTCATGTACCTATGATTTGTGATGCAGAGAGCACTATGTTTGGCGCTGTGGAAGAGCCAAAGTTTAGTTAAAACATAGTCACGGCCCTCATTTAGCTCCGAAGTAGTCTTTTGGGGGGATAAGTCACAAATGCAGATAACGCTAATACACAAAATTGCATAGTAAGTAAATGAGAAAGGTGCAAAGTACTGTGTAAGGGTCTGAGGGGGAAGGTAGTTACTAAGTGAAGGGGCTGGGGGAGTGTTAGAATGGAAAAGGCACTTTAAGTGGAACAGTCCAAACAAGAAGGAAGGTATTGCTATAGCTATCCCCTTCTCTTCGAACCTCCTTCCCCATGGCATTTTGAAACCACAGAATGTTTAGAGCTAGAAGGGCTCTTTGAGGTCATCCAGTCCAGCCTTCTTATTTTACAGATGAGGAAACTGAGGCCCCAGAGATGGCAAGTGATCATGTAGTCAGCAGGGAGCAAAGCTTGCAGGTACCCAGGGCTCCTGATTACCATGTATTTTTCCCACAACTTATAATATTCCCCTGTGTATCAAGCTTCTGTTATTCCTTACTTAGCATGGCTCTTGAGGCTTTCTACAACCTGGCCCAATTTCTTCTTAAAGAAGTGAACTGGCCTGGAGTTGGGACTGGCCTTGGACTTCTGCCTCTGATTCTCCCTAGCTGTGTAACTATGGGCAAGTTCCCTTCTCTGAATGACAGCAACAACAATAACAGATTCCACCTGGGATTGTTGTGAGGCTAAAGGAGATAACCTTAGAGCACTATATCGATGCTCCAGAGGAGAGAGTGAGGCTGGTGACCTCACATGGCTCTCCCTCATGTCAATGCCATTCACTTGCATGTCATGGCATCACCTCCCTGATGTCATAGTCCTCTTTGAGAATGAAGGACAAGCAACAACATATCTCTGCTAAGTATTATTATCATTATCATTATTAACCTCATTTTCCTCATCTGCAAAATAGGAATAATATATAATAATGTGAGGATCGCTTGAGATAATATGTTGGAGGTAGTCTCTAACTGTTAAGGTGCTTTCTACCTGCCAGCTGTCATTGTTTCTAGTCTCATCTCCAGTTTATTTGGTGTTTTCTTCTTGGCCCACTGGGAGCTTCTTGAGGTTGGAACTCTTTACCTATAGTAACAATCTCTAGCCCAAGAAGAAAGATGTCTTTGTCATAGAGGAAGGTTGCTTGACTTTTGGTTCTTGAGCCCCCATCCAAATCCAAAGGGGAGAGAATCTGAAAATGGGACGGCATGTCAACACATTGTGCTTTCCACATTGGAGGGCCAATGAGACAACTCATTCTGCTCACCACTAGGTCTCTAAAGTGGAACCTCCTGTCCCAAGAACAAAGGAATCTTGGCCCAAGTGGGATTTCAGGGGACCTTGGGGGCAAGTGAATTGGCAGGTCAAAATTTTGGTTCTTTGAAGCCAGTGTGGCCTTGCGGCAAAAGTATTAGATTCCACTGCCTGTGTGGCCTTGCTCAAGTGACTTAACATCTCTGGCCTTCAGTTGCCTCCTCTGTATAATAAAAGAGATGACCTCTAAGATCCCAGGCAGCTCTAAATCCTACAGTTGTTTTTTTTCATAAAATACTGTGAAAATGTATTTTAGCATAATTTACTGCGATAATTTATAAAGTGCATTTTTGTCTCAAAGAGACTCATTGTGCTACTGTGAGACCTTGGGCAAATCACTTCCCCTCTCTTGGCCTTGGTTTCCTCAACTATAAAATGAGGAGCTTGGACTCAAGGGCCTCTTTGGTTCCTTACAGCTCTAGGTTTGTGCCGTGAGAATAGTCATTGATACTGTTTTGGCATCCAGAAGTCCAGAGTCCACAGATCCATGCTTTCACAAACTGAGAAAGCCCTCCCCCCAGGGTTGGGCTTCCCCTTTTTCTAATAGGCAGACCCTGTTTCCTCACAGAGAAGGGCCCTCTGTTCCCCTGTCTCCTCCCAGCATAGTCACCGCCATGCTCTGCATCACATTCCCCCTTGGGCCAAATGGCCCAAGTTTGTTCTGACTTGCCTCCTCTCCAGAGCTCTACCTAGCAATTCTGGACCACAGGAACTACCCTCATTTCAGTTTTTTTTTTTCAAAAACAAATTCAATTTTTTAGGAAAAGAGCAGAGCTTGGTCCTTAGAACACACGGCCTCATATAGATAAGGATCTCAGGATGCCACACTATGGAGGAGAAACAGTCCCTGGGACCTCAGATCCTGTGACTGAAGACCCCAGAATAGCAGGAGACTACGGTCCTGAGAGAGGGAACATGGCTGAGCCAAGCATGGATGAGCCACCAACAAGAAGAAGACCCCCAGCTGGTAGCTCTCATCTGAACTCATATCTAGGCAGCTCCCTAAGTCTCTGAGTTGCTGCCTGGGTAAAGGGAATTTCCTCCTCCAAAAGTCCTTTATAGCAATGAAATCACAGGTCCAGGCCCTCCCTGTAGACTTGCAAAGCATCTGCTGAGTCCAGTTGTTTTTTTGGTAATTGAAGGGTGCTGAGGCAGAGGCTGGGCCGTCGCCCTGCTGTGCTCTATAGCGAGAGCAGGCCCATTCCCTCTACCCCCTGGAGCCAAAGGCTTCCTGAGGTCTCTACTTGGCAGCCCGCTCTTGTATACAGACAGCCCGGAGGCCGAAAAGCCAGTCAGCCTAGTTAGTGAGAGCTGAGACTGAGAAAAACTGCCAGACAGGAAGAAAAAAAGACCCATTTCCAGAAAGCCATTTAATTACATGGAAAGATACTCTGTTTTCTAATAGGTATCCACTTCATTCTTTCCATCTCCTGCAGTGGCTGATTTCCCTCCCCCCACCTGGTGGTAGGATGGAGGTGGGCTACGTGCCCTTCCTGGGACACCTGGAGAATGGCTAGAGAGGAACCTGTCCCAAAAAGAGGCTGGAAAGACCGCCTGGCTTCCTGATTTGGGAGGCTCTGATGCCCAGACCTGGGCCAAAATGGGAAGTTGGGGAAATGTGTGTTTTTTGGCACCTGCCTCCCCTTCCTGTGTCCTTTCCCAATTTCTAACCCCCCTCTTTCCCTTCCTCTCATAGGCACCCTGGCCAGGGGCTCTCTGACTAGGATAATGTCATTTGTGCTAAAATGTTGGTGCTTTCCGGACCACTAAGACCCTTCTCAGCACTCCTTACATCCCATCCCATCTCCGGCTAAGCCCGATTCTGCTCTTGGCCCCCACTCATCATGAGCAACCAGATGATTGGCGAGTCGCTGCCCAGGCTGGTGGTCAATCCAGTGGCAGGGAGGTGGGGAGCGATCTGGTTTTTGTACTGAATGGACCTGTGGCTCTGGTGGTTTCTGGGACACTGCTTAGAGAAGAATCTCAGTTTGCATTTTGGCCCCAGCAGGGCCCAAGGGGGCAACTGTTAGCCTCCCAGTCCCTGGTTTCTAGGTTTGGACATGCTCAGAAACCTTCATTCTCCTCTGGCCAATGGCTCCTTGGCCTTGGTTTGCAACAGTTGGCATTGGATTAGTTTCAAACCTGGAAGAGGAGGCTTCTTTACCCACATAAGCCAAAGAGTGTTCTTAGGAAGCAGACAGGGAAGGTCCCCAGGATTACCATGATTAAGAGAAAGAGAAAGGATGGGCTTCTCCAGGGGGAATCCTGATGAGGGACATTCCCAAGTCCCCAGTGGGCCAGTAAAGGGGGTCATTCACAAAACCGCTCCCCCAAATTAATGGTGGGTTTGGGGGGGTGGCTAGAAAAACCCTTGACTTCTTTCTCCAGGATGTCTCATTTTGTTCCTCCAGCCCATCTCGGAATTAGTACATACCTTCCCCTAATTTCTCTCTTAATAATAACCACAGAACCCTAGTGCCCACCACAGCCCTTTAAAGGAGACAATCCAAGTGCTTTTGCCTTCCATTTACAGAGGACGGAACTGAGGCCTAGAGAGATGAAATAACTTCTTCAAAGTCAGTAATCAACAAAG
>CM053628.1:17515638-17559896 GCA_028646595.1 Phalanger gymnotis | reverse complement strand
GCGGGGTATGACTGCTTTTAGACTAAAGAGTTCTATGTTGCATACTTGGGGGGATGCGCCAGCTCTGCCTCACCAGCACTCCTCCTTCCCCAAGAACCCCCTACCCGGACTGGGCTTAAATCTTCAGCAGGCTCTGCACTCCTGCTCTGATCAGCCACTTAATTCCTCCCACCAGGTGGGCCTGGGGCCAGAAGCAACTGCAGCTGTAGTTCTGTAGCTGCCCCACCTCAGCTGCCCACACTGGGCTCTGCTCCGCTCAGCTCTGCTCCCCTCCGCTCCCAGCTCCATGTGGGATAGACCTTACCCAGAGACTATCCAGGCTGTCTTGGGCTAGACCCCTGCTTCCCTCTGCTACCCTGTGGGTTCTGCAGTTCTAGAATTGGTTCAAAGCCATTTTTTATAGGTTTTTGGAGAGATTTGGCGGGGAGCTCACGCTAGTCCCTGCTTTCCAGCCACCATCTTGGCTCTGTCCCCCGAGGTTTCTTGATACTATGAAACCACAATGGAATGATGGATCAAAAGAGGAAAAATTTTAGTCCTAAAGAGAGTTACATCATGCATTTTAAAGGCTGGCTCTGCCCTGCAAAATCTAACATCAGGAGTCAAGATGAAGCTGCTTATGTTGATAAAGCAGGTACTCAAAAAAGCAGAAAGTAATTCTGTTTTCCAATCCAGCAAACAGGCCTGCATCTGACTATTGTAGCTACTACAGGGAAATGTATGTATGATGAGGGAACGAGGGCAGCGATGTTGTACATTCCACAAATGGGTTTCTCTTAAAGCCATCCAGCGGACCTAAACCTCCCCAAAAGTCCCCCAAAGGAGCCCTTCGGAAGTTGAGAATTAAATTCTGGGCCCTAGGCAAAAGTCTAAGGACATCCTTCCCTCAAGCTAAGCTACTTGGCAGTGGGAGGGAGCAGCTAGAGGAAGGTAGCCTTTCAATATGGTGGCTGCATGGGTAGTTTCTCTATCTATGTTGGAAATACCTAAAAGTGCCTATAATTTCATCTGTCTTCTGTAGGATTTCTCACCAAGACATTCTTCTAACCGCCTTTTTAATCTGTCTTTGGGTCTTTATTACTCTAGAGAGGTAACAAAGAACACTGGAATAAGCCCTGAACTCCACAGCTGCATTCTAACAGTGCATGTTCGAAAGCCCTACATTTGTAGATGCAGCACTCGGATTCAAATCCCAGCTGTGTGGCCCTGGACAAATCATTTTGTGTGTCTGAATTACAGTATAAAGTGAGGGAGGGGAATTTGATGCCAAACACGGTTCCTTCTAAATCTAAATAAATCTGGGATCCTACAGTCCTAGTTCCAACTCAGGGGTTCTTTACCTTGGGGTCTGTTAACTTAAAAATTTATAACTATATTTCAATACGATTGGTTTTCTTTGTAGTCCTATGTATTTTATTTTATGCCTCTAAAATCACAATTCTTAAAAGGAATTGATTGCACTACCCCCAGGGGTTCATGACCCAAACTGGTTAACCTTTCATCTAGCTTTGCTCTGTGTGACCCTGAGCAAGTCACTTAACTTTTCTGTGCCTCAGTTTCCTCCTCCATAAAATGGGATGGTTGAATGAGATGATCTATCTCAAAGGTCCCCTACAGCTCAATGATTTTTCTCACTCACTTAGCCACCATCTGTTAAGTGCCAACTGTGTACAAGGAACCAGGTTTTGGGCTTATACTGACTTTTCCTCCAGTTATAAATGCCCAAAGACACTGTCTTGTACTGAGGGACACTCTCTGCAGGTTCCCATTGGTGACATGGACATCTGAAAATATTTACTCAGTCCTACCCCAGTTTGCAAAGCAAATGTACAATACTAGGCCATTGGCTCTTATTTCAGGCCACTTGCTGTCAATGACATTTCTGGCGCCTGACCTCAGTATGTCCATGTGGACCATGAACTTGGCTTCACGGCCTCCTCCTGTGACTTTAATGCCTTTGGAGGACTGTGTGCTTGTTTCCTGGGGCTTTGGTCCCAGGCATTTCCGAGCAGAGCAGTATCAACAGATGGTTAAAACAAAACAAAACAAAAAACAACAGAAAAAAGGAAAAGCTTTTCATCTGAGAACAGAGAAGTTCTGACTGAGGAAACACTCAGGGCTGTGGGAATGTGAACCTTTAGCTGCTTTGTGACTGAGGCTCTGAGCCTCAGTTTCCCCATCTAAAAATAGAGATGAGAGGCAGCATGGGGTAGTAGTTAGAGTGTGGGCCTTGGAGCCAGAGACACCTGGGTTCGAATCCTGCCCACACAAGTCACCTCACCGCTTGGCACCCCTTAGTGATCCTCTAAGACTACAAACTACAGAGAAGCTGTTGATCTGCAATGAGGGAGGGGGTTTTCATACTGAAAGATCTCCCAATACCAATGAAATCACAGGTCTAGACAAGGGGAAAAAAACCTCGCACTACCTCTCGAAGTTGTTGTGAGGAAAACATTTAATAAAAGACCTTTAGAAGTAGGAACTATAATTATCAAATCTCCAGCCTGAATAGCATTGGGATGATGGGGTACAGGGGGGAGTAGGGGAGGGAGAAGAAAGAACCACGGAAATAGGACTCTTAGAGATCATTGAGCCCAACTCCCTGATTTTACAGATCAGGAAACTGTGGCCCAGAGAAGGACGATGACTTGGCCAAAGTCACAGCTGTTTGGGTCCTTGAGATGAATGGGCCCCCGCTTTGGCCACAAAGGAGACCTTTGGCTGTTTTGCTTTCCATAGGGAAGCAAAGCCAACATCCAATGACCAGGCTACTGTTCTGGCCTCTCTTGGGTCCTATCCAGTTGAAGAATGCTTTTAAAACTCTGAAGCCCTGATCGCTTGCTACATACACTTGGATGTTCCTAAAGCAAGGTGATCTCAAAGGCCTGTAAAGCCCTAATCCCCCACTACTCTTTTCTCATGGCCCTTCTTTTCTTTTCTCTGGCAAATCAGAAGAGCACAAATTCTAATTGGAGATATAAGCAAAGCAGCAATTCTTAAGGTAGTTATCATTAGGATGAAGATGATGATGTTAACCTTCATCTTATTGGAAAGCACTACTCGGTAGCATATTCGGATGGCATTCTGGAGGATTTTCTCCTGGAGTCAGTAGGGAACCGTGGAGTGTTCCAGAACAGGGGAGGTACTACCGGTGGTCAGACTTGTGCTTTAAGAAGATGATTTTTGCTTCTTCATAGAAGATGGATGGAACAGCAGGAGACCAATTAGGAGGTTACTGGAATATCCAGTTAGAGGGGATAAACGTCTGGCCTGGGGTACTGGCCTTGCCAGAGGAGAAATGGAGAGGATCTGAGAGATGTTAGGGGCTGCTTCAGGGACCCTAAGCTAGCAGAGAAATGGGTGCTTCTCTTATTGGAAACTGAAAAGAACATCTGCTTCTTAAGAAATAAGTGAAATACTAAATGAGAGAGCAGAGGGATAGAAAGGGCTTAATTTACAGAAATTTAGATAAAACGGTAAGGATGTGGTTGGTTGAAAGTTACTTAATTTCAAGCTATTTCTCTTAGTTGAGGGAAGGTGAACAGCAAGTGGGGTTTATTTTTGTAAACTTTGATCATTTAGTCCCTGGGGAAGTCTTGGACAGGAACGGAAAGCTCCCTGAGGATTGTTTTCTTTATGGTCAGCAAATCTCCCGATTCAGCTTTGGAACCAGTGGTTGGTAATGTGGAGAGAGCAACAGGTTTCCCCCTCCCCCCTCCCTTCCCCCACCTTGGAGAAATATTTTGCTTCTGAGTTTTGTGCTGCAAGATGAAGATACACTTGATGGTTTCTAGTGATAATGGGCTTCATGTTTCATAAGCCTTCCTATCTTCTATAGTCAGAAGGAACTGAAACACCCAGGAAGCCAGGCTTATAGATACTTCAGCTGGATCTTTTCATTTGGAGAATGACAAGACCCCTGTAGCCATAGGGAAAGTTCACCAGGAACCTCCAGTTCAGGGCCCAGAAGTTGAGGTAGAGACACAGAGGAAGTGCTACTTTGAACTGAGGGCTCTAGCTTGAAAGATCGGGTTTTTGTGACTCGAAAGGCCAAATGTGATTTAGAATCCAGCAATGGCCAAATCATAGTAGGCCAAGATCTCTCTTGCAACACCTGAAGGTGACTTTAGTAGCCACATGGTCTACAAATGGAGAGGACTTTGGATGAAGAGTGTTTGGGGCCTAGAGCCTACTCTACCACTAATTTGAGTGTGTGACCCAGACTATGTCATCATTCTGTCAAGGCCTCCATCATGTCATCTTGAAAATGAGAGGATTGCACTAGGTTCAGTTCAATTCATTAAGTGGTTACTATGAGCAGGGTCCTGTCCTTTGTGATCAGTGCTAGGGATACAAGGATGAAGGATAGCACAGTCCCTGCCCTCGGGGAGGTTACAGTCCAGCAGGGGTAGAAGCAAATAACTATAATACAAGTTAGAAAGGGGACTACGTGTTCATAAGTCAGTGGCTTGAGACAGTCAAGGAGAAAGAATACACTTCTAGCCAGGTGGTCCATGGAAGGCATCATGGAGGAGGTGGAGATGGACACCAATGGGCAGAGAAAGGGAATACGGAGGGTCCATTCCTGGCACGGGGAATAGCATATGTAAAGTTTCAGAGGTGGGAGAAGGCACGATGAAGTCAGGTAACAGCTGTTAGTCCAGTTTGTCTGGAAAGCAAACTGAATAAAGCAGAATCATGTAGAGTAAGGCCAGAAAGATAGATCGAAAACCTATTTAGACCATTACTATAAGAATCCGGGCAGAGGTGGGAGCAGCCATGTGACTTAGGAGAGGATGGAGCAATTTTGTCAGTGGAATTAGCAGAGCTAATGATGGAGAGCTAAATAGTTGGGAATAGTTCTGATATCTCCAGTCAGGGTGACTGAGACAATCATGGCACCTTCAATGAAAAGTGAAGTCATGAGGAGGGGGAAATTCAGGGGCCTGGGGGTGGAGGAAAGATGTCATCTAGTCATCTGGTGGAGCAGAAAGAACATTGGATATGGGTTCCAATCCCAGCTCTACTAGTAACTAGCAGTGTGACCTCAGGCTAGTACCTTCCTCTCTCTAGATCTCAGTTTCTTTAGCTGTTAAATGAAGAGGTTACATCAGATGACTTCTAAGGTCCCTTCCAGCTTGAAATCTGTGACTCCAAGTCCCATTCTTTTTCTGCTGTCCCATATGAGTACACACAGATCAAACACAGGTCTTTGGCCTCCAACTCCGTTATGCTACATTTGTCTTGGTCATCCCGACTAGAGATATCAGAACCATCCTTAACTCATTGGTGACTTTCCACAGTCACAAGGTAGAGGGGTAGTCTAGGTAACTGCCATCTACCACTCAAACCAGACTTCATACTTCTTCTCCTCCCTTCGTCTCCTCCCTCCACCCTGCAAACGTCTTAGGAATAGCAAAAAAATTGAAATTCCTTTTATTAAAAATTCCTTCCCCAAGGTCCCCACATGTGACAAATGCATTTTATTTCCCCCTACTAGATAGTAAGATTCTTGAACACAGCCACCAAGTCAGCATGGCGGCATAAAGCTGGTGCTCCATTCAGTCTGCCGACGCCCGACTTTGTATTTTACTTTCCTACCCACTAGCTGAGTTGGGCCCCTTGGTGAATTGTTGCTTCATCTTTCTGAACCTCATTTTCTACATCTTTAAAACGAAAATCATAATAACGATAGCGGCCACCCTGCAGGATTGTTGTGAAATCCAAATGAGCCAATGTGGGCAAAACATGTGTAAAGTTGAAAGTACTCTGTGAATGTTAGCTGGCTCTACATCTCGGTAAAAGTCGATTGAAGAGTGGTTGGGGAGCAACCCAGTCCTAAACCTCAACATCTGCCTGTACTGTAAACTTGAATTCTAGGCAGGGAACAGTTTTTTTTTTCTTTTCAATAGAAATAGCCAGGCCTGAAACTCAGGTTGCTATCTTGGGAGGAAGCGTTTCCTGTAACTGCTTAAACAGGAACACCCAATAATTATTTGAAAACAGTAATAATGTGGTTTCATCATTGTGTCTCTGCACCGCAGAAAGGTCTAGCCTAGTAGTGACAGCCCCAGAGGGCTTCCAAAGGTTCGAGTGCCCCCTTCTGACTTCTTACACAAAAGGGAGCACATCTCTGAAGTTTGGAACTAGCCAATGATCATTTCTCTGGGTGCTCCATTCAATTCAATGAGCATTAATTAAGCACCTACTGTGTACCAGACCCTGTGCTAGGATAAAAACACAAATATGAAACAGTCCCTGCCCTCCAAGAGCTTATATCTTTGGTCTCCAAGTATCTTAGACTTTGGTCAATCAACCAACAAGCATTTATTAAGAGCTTACTACTATGCACCAGGCATTATGCTAAACCCCAAGGATACAAAGAAAAAAGCAAAACAAACAAAAAACCTAAACCGATCTCTGCTCTCAAGGAGCTGACAGTCTAACGAGGGAGACAATGTGTGTATAAATACAAGATCAAACAGAGTAGACAGAAAGTAACCTTAGAGGGGAAGATACTCACAGCTGGGAAGGACCACAAAAAATCTTCATGAAGAAGATGGTGCTTGAACTGAGTCTTGAAGGAAGCCAGGGATTCTAAGAAGTTGGGGTGAGGAGGGAGAGTTCTAGACATGGGGGACAACCAGTACTAAGGCATGGAGACTGGAGCTGGAGGGTCATTGTGAGGAACAACGAGTAGACCATGTAGTGCATGCAAGGGAGTAACATACAAAAAAACATAGGAAAGGACCAGGTAATATGGAAAAAAAGAAAGAAAGAGACATAGGAAACAGCCAGATTGTGCAGAGATGTAAATACCAGAGGAGTTTCAATTTGATCCCAGAGATAAAGTCGTTGGAGTTTGTTGAGTAGGAGGGTGGCCTAGTCAGATCTGAACTATAGAGAAAATCACTTTTGCAGCTGAGTGGAGGATGGATTGGCGTAGGGAGAGACCTGAGGAAAGGCAACTCTCTAGGAGGCTGTTAGAAAGTGAGAGGTGATAAGATGGCATGAACTAGTGGGATGGTCATGTGAGTAGAGTGAAGGGGACCCATTAAAAAGTTGTGGAGAAATAAACAAGATTGGCAGTAGATTGGATATGTGGGGTCAGAGAGAGTTAAAGTTGAAGATGACCCTAAGGTTGTGACCCTGGGCAGCTGGAAAGAGAGTAGTCAACTCCACATTAATAATAAGTTTCTGAAGAGGATTGTCATTGTTTTTGTTTAGTTGATCAGTTGTGTCTGACTCTTTGTGACCCCATTTGGAGTTTTCTTGGCAAAGATACTGGAGTGGTTTGCCATCTCCTTCTCCAACTCATTTTATAGATGAGGAAACTGAAACAAACTGGGTTGTGTCCAGGGTCACACAATTAGTAAGTATCTGAGGCCAGATTTGAACTCAGGTCCTCCTGATTCCTGGCTGGGCACTTTATCTACTATACCACCTAGCTGCCTGAAAAGGTGTGAACGTTGGGTAAAAGATAACGAGTTCAGTTTTAGATATGCTAAGTTTGAGATGCCCATGGGACATCCAGATTAAAATGTCCAATAAGTGGTTGATGATGGCAGACTGGAGGTCAAGAGACAAAAGAGATCTAAGAGTCGTCTGCATAGAGATAAGAATTGAACCCATGGGAGCTGATGAGATCACCAGGTGACAGAACGGAGAAAAGAGGAGAGAGCCCAGGACAGTTCCTTGGGGAACATTCATGATTAGTGGGTATGACACTGATGAAAAACCAAGAAAAGAGACTGAGGAGTGGTCAGGTAGGAGAACCAAGGGAGACTGGTATCAAGAAAAACTAAAGAGGAAAGAGTGTCAGGAGGAGAAGGTGGTCGTTAGCGTCAAAGGCTGCGGATAAGTCAGGAAGGATGAAGATTGAGGAAAGGCCATAAGATTTGACAACTGAAGAAATCTTCCATAACATAAGAAAGAGAAGTTTCCGTTGAGTGATGAAATCAGAAGCCAAATCGCATCACAAATAGCAATTTTCCAGAGTTCCAAAACAAATCAGGTGTTCTGTTTTCCAATGTCCTATGGGCAAATGTGTCTCACTTTGCGGAATAGATACATGTTCCTGAAAAGTCCAAGCATTCTTGTTTTGCCAGTACAATGTATACAGTGAGTGCTAAATAAATGCTTATTGATTGGTCACTTAATGCTTCTGGTAGATGCTAAATTTTTACAGCCTGCAATCATGTGTTGCCAAGTTTCTCCCATTTCCTTGAATAGTCTACATTGATCACTAAGTCTGGGTTCCTTAAGGAGAATCCTGTAATTTCTGGCGA
Source organism: Phalanger gymnotis (assembly GCA_028646595.1). Classification (NCBI taxonomy): domain Eukaryota; kingdom Metazoa; phylum Chordata; class Mammalia; order Diprotodontia; family Phalangeridae; genus Phalanger; species Phalanger gymnotis. The sequence goes on along the minus strand of CM053628.1, from coordinate 17,551,608 downwards.
CAATAAGCTGGTCCTGAATTGCTAACATAAATCCTTCTGTTCCACAAACAAATCATGTGATCAGTGAGGAAGCTGCCCAATGCATTTTGCAATGGGGCCAAATAGCTTGCTATTATTCATATACATAAAGTTACTAAATAAAAATTGTTTTCATTCAACTCCCTGTTTAATTTAAAAATCCATATTTAGTTCTGTTTGGGAGAGATGACCATGGATTTAAAACTAGACAGAGCCATAATGATTTTAAACTGTTTCCCTGAAAAAAAAATGCCATGTTTTCCATCCATTTTTGACATGATCACATTGGTGGCATGTTTTCGATAGAGAGTTTTCCTTGTAGACATCAGATACTCTATATTCCTATACTTAGATCTTTTTTATATTTGCAGGACTTGAATAATCCCTGAGTGAGGAATTGAGTCGCAAGCATCATGAAAATCACCAAAGGTACTATTTGTGTTATGGCATTTTATGAAAGCTTGTGTAATTATTACTGAGTCAATTAAAAGTTGATTTTTACACTGGTGGGACTTTGGCCATCCTCTTTTTGCTCCTCAGCCAATATATTGTTTTCCTGGAAGTATTTGTGATATTCTTTTTAAGGGTTATGAACTGAATGTTAAGTATGAATTACGTGACTGACCTTTATTAGGAGGAGTTGCTGGTGTTCCCACCTTCTGTTAAGAAAGATGGGATTGGTTTTGTGTCTGAGGGAAAGCTGGCTAAGCACGTTGCTAGTAATTTGCATGTAACAATGAAGAATATGAGCCAATATTATGGATCTTATCCATTCCAACAACTTTCTACTTTTCCCCAGAGAAACCAGTTTGTTCCCTCCTTTGACAGAACAATTTCGTTGTTCATTATATTAACTGTGTGAGCTTTCTGTTTTTCACTTGGTCCAATTTGTGTTTTTGTAGCCTAAGATCTTGAAGCCATGTAGACAACCAGAATTTTTCCTTCATCCTCCTTCTTTGAGGGTTGTCTCTTGCCTCTTTTAAAAAAAATTCTCAAGTCTCTATAGTAGATTTTTTGAGTGATGTTGAATTGTTTACTTTGTTCTTTGTGCTGCTTTGTCTCTATGTGTTACCTTCACCTTGTGATTTTTGTTTTCATTTGTTGATTAATGGAATCCAGTGTTTTAAATACTTTTGCTTTCTGTATTCCTTTCCACATGGTTATTGTTATCACATTTAATTGGATAATTTGGCATTCACATACTTTACCACATGTATCAACTAGATATTGATGCAATCTAATGCCTTTCTGCACTCCTTTGATAGCTCTCTTACATCGTCTTGGCCTCAGAGGTGCTTGATATCCATCCTTAGGAGTACTTTCCCTTGATACTTTCCCTTTTCCTCCTTTGGTTCTTACCATAGCAATGCCTACTGAGTGCTGGTCCTAAAATATTTTGCACTTTCTGTCAAATGCTATGGGAGAATACATTTGTTCATGATGGCTATAGAAGAAAATCAGCTACTCAAAATTATTTTGTTTAGGTATAATAGTTCTGTTATTGGATTCATCATGTCAAACTTAAAAAGGCCTTTTTGAAATTCCAGTCTAAGTATTCCCGTCTCCTTTTCAAAACTATTTCAAATATCAGTGCTGCTTTTGTTGCCCGTTGTATGAAGTATCATCATCTTATTCTCATCTTTTTAATGGAGTTCACATAAGAAAAGTCTTGAGACAGTAGCTGTGCTGTTATTATAACTGTTGTACATTTAATGTTCAATGAACTATTGCAGAGATGGATAAAATAAAACTGCCTTTCATGGTTCAATAAAAGTATTAGGAGTAGGGATGATGATTATGATTTTTGTCTTGGTCTGTAGTTGTGATTTCACAAGTGTAAGGAGTCCCATTGTGTGTGGTAACTTCTTGGCCCAGGCAGATCAGCAGTTTAGAGGGTTGCATACGGCATTGAGAGGTTACAATATTTGCTCAGATCACACAGCCAGGATATTCCAGAAGCAGGATTTTAACTCATTGACTTCCTGTCCCCGAGGCTGGCTCATTATCTATTTTGCCCCAATGCCTCTCACTTTTATTATTATCACCCCTCGTTTCTCAGTGAGGATACTAATGCCTCTCTTGACTTCAGTTAGTCTAACAGGGGTGGGAAACCTGCAGCCTCAACGCCACATGTGGCCCTCAAGTGTGGCCCTTTGAAGAGTCATATGTGACCTCAAGGCTACAGGTTCTCTACCTCTGGTCTAAGAGGTTGGTGATGACGATGTAAAATAAAGAGCCCAGGATTTGTGAATGGAAATGGATCCTTTGATATTGCTAAAACACTAGTGACCTGAATGCTTATATGTGCCCTTGAAACTATTTTCCTGGCAGGTTTTATAGTGCAGACTAAGGTAATTGACACTTTTCATTCAATTCATGTAGAATGTAAGCTACTTGAAGGCAGGGACTGATTCGTTTTTATTTTTCTATTCCCAATGCCTAGCATATGCTTCTGGAAATGAATTATATTGAACTCTATAAAGTTAAAACTATCAAATGATGGCTTTATTTGATGTAACTTATTTGTATTTGCTACAAGAGCCACCTCCTGGTGGAATTTTGCATTGGAGCCAAATGAAAGATTTAACACAACAGTTTAGCAAGATTAGCTGGGATTTTCAGCTTTAGTTTCTGATACATAATACAAAGGAAAACAAATTTAACATTGAGAAACTACTGCTGGGGCTTAAGGACGAGGGTATTGCGGCCACTTTCTTCTCCACTATAGACTCATGCACATAGTTTAGGCCAAGTTCACTCATAGGGGAGTATGGCCATTTAGAAGAGAGGTCAGACTCCCTTTCCTCACATTCTTTGGCTACTTACATTCCCCAACCTAGGGGAAAATTGCTTAAGGCTTAAGTTTAGAGTCTAGGGTCTTCTCAAAGGAAAGTAGGGTGGAGAGTAGAAAGGTACTCAATATACAATATGAATCAGATATGGGACAGATATTTATTTCCTATAGGTCAAAAACTGCTAAAAGATTCAAAGCCCACATTGACAGAATATCTTGAAACAGGATTCAGTAGCTTAACTTCTAACTACTTGGGAGACTGATAGTTAAACCTCATCAGAACGTAAAGCAATTTGTGAGAGCACTCTGTAAGCATGACCACATTTCACCTCACTTCTGCACTGTCCAAACAACTCATGGTCATCTTACTGAATAATTTTCTGTGGTGAGAAAACTGTCCTTGATGCCAATCAGCTGGATCTAATGGATCTCCAGACCTCTTGAACTCACAAGCTGGTCTCTAAGCTTTGAGAACGGTATTTGATTCCCTACCTAGGGAAGGAGAAACAAGGAAGGCAGGCAGTCCAGGCACAAGCTTGATTTGTTAATTCCATGTTCCATGAGGGAGTAGCACTCCTCATCCTCAACCCTTCATAGAAAGTCTAGTGACAGAGAGATCTACTTGCCACATGGAAGTCAAAGGAAGAGAGTAAGTCAGAAAGGATCTCTTTTAAAATGATTGAACACTCCATCCTCTGCCGCTGTCATGGGATAGAGAGAAGAACAAGGGACCATTTAGGGTTAACTGGTTGAGTCCTTTTTGTGCTAAGTCATCATATGGCCAGAAGCAGGCAACGAGTTTGTCACCTATGATGTGCTCAAGTGTTGAGACTCCTGTGGTCAGTGAGAAGTAAGAAGGGCAACTTTGTGAATGGCCCTGGGCTGGCCCTTGTTACACAAGAATCATGAAATCAGTACTCTTAAGAACATTTATGACCAATGCTTTCCAATGATTAATGAAACAAAATAGTCTTCCTCATTAAGGTCCCCTGTTTATGGATCAAAAAGTGGAATCGTCTAGTCAAACTACAACATGACCTTAGGCAAGCAATTTTGCCTCCCTTGTCTCGATTTTTCCCCACAGCCATTCACAAAGTCACCCTGCTTATTTCTCACTGACCACACTCAAGTCTCATGACCCCAAATCTGGTACAATTTCTACTGTGCCAAAGCTGGAAACTCATCTTTGTTCTGATGTTAGTGTAGGCTTTGATCTAACCTCCCTAACAGGAGATGTGTTATTGTTTTAGAAGGCAAGGAGTATTAGTAGTTTCTATCTAGCTGGCCCCAAACCATACTTTATATCCCACCCTGTCACTGCCATCTATCAGAATACCTGAACCTACCCAGTGTAGGTATCTTTTTTTTGAGGCAATCAGAGTTAAGTGACTTGCCCAGGGTCACATAACTAGTAAATGTATGAGGTTGGATTTGAGCTCAGGTCCTCCTGACTCCAGGACTGGTGCTCTCCTAACTGCTGTACCACCTAACTGCCCCTGAAGTGTGAGTATCTTGCAATCTATCCTGTCACTGCCCCTCTTCTCCCTGTTAAAAACAGCAGCCATATAGACTAGGACCTCCAAAGGTACCCTTTCCCCCACTCTTAGTGTTACTCTGGGGATGAGCTGTCCTGATTGGGTGAGTGAAAATGCACCTCAACCCACCATTGCTAATAAGCAAGTTGAGGTGCATTTTCATTCATCCAAAGGAGTACCAATCTATTTCTCAATGGCTCTACTCAATCCCTGTGACTACCTAGACCAAACCTCCCTTCCTTGATCGTGCTTCCCCTTTAGGTGTTATATTCTCCCCACCCCACCCCATTGGAGTATAAGCTCTTGAAGGAAAGGACTATTTCTTTATTTGCATTTTCAGTGCCTAGCACAGGTGCCTGGCACATAGTAGGTACTCAATAAATGCCTGTTGGATGTTGATTAGAACCTTTAAAAATCATCTGAGTCCCAGGGCAAAAGATTGTTGCTAGGAAGTCATAAAAACAACATAATAAGGATTAGCATTGATGCAGGGCCTTGAGCTTTTAAAAGTATCTTCCATATATTATCACATGTGAGTCTCCCAATAACCCTGTGAGGTAGGGTACTACAGACATTCTCTCCATTTTCCAGATGAAGAAACTGAGGCTCAACAAGGGCAAGTGATTTGTCCTTGCTTCTATAGTTAGGAAGTGGCCCAGATGGGATTTGACCTTTCAGGATCTTAGTCTAGTGCGCTCTACCTCCTGTCTTGTGTTGCCAAGTCCTGTGCCTAGCCACACAGTCCATTTCCTCTTCCCTCTCCATACGTTTTCCCTCCAATCTCCCTGGGTGTAATAGCTTCCTCAGTGATCTGTGCCATTCATTTATTCAGCAATATCCAGCACTGTGTGCAAAGCACACAGCCTAGACTAGGTGTTAATTAAGAAGCCAAGGTGTAGACAAGACTGGATTCCAGCCTTCATGTAGCATGTAGTTCAGTAGGGACGTAAGGCTTAAGCAAAGATATCTCTCAAACGATGGTCCTCTTCATTCCTGTCAGATGTGGCACCCTCGCCCCCTACCTCAGCTGTTTTTATTAATGAAGGCGGAGATAGAAAGTGGAAATGTACAAGTATTCTCAGGACCCAAATTGGAAAGCACTTCCCTACACGGTAGCCATGTCCCTAGTCACCGAATGACCTGTGAGCTCTAACAAAGCCCGTTTCCCCTTTTGCCTCCTGTAACCAGTCAAACTCTCTTTCTTCGGCTTGGGTTTCTTTTTTCGGACCAATCTGAAAGGGGATCAGCCAGCTGGTGATTTCTAAAGGGGGGAGAAGTGACAATTTAGGAATGGCACGCTTACCCTGTTTGCTAGGTGCAAAGCCCCAGCAGCCCAGAGGCTACAGCCGTCTCCTTTACCAAGGAGTATGAAAAGGAAATTCTATGATAAGGAAGTAATTGGGTCCTGAAAGGTTGAATTTAATTGTTGAAAAGAGCCCAAAGTGCCAATTAAATTGGGAGAAGCAGAGGCACTGTGATAGAGACTACTTGCTTACCAGAAGATATTTCTCTGGTTATTATACATTTTAATTTTTAAAAAGAATATCATCTCTGAAAAACTCCCTCCTATGTATAGGCTTACTTCTGCATCCATCCCCTACAGTGGTTCTAAGTGAGTTTCTCAACCACCTAAAACTTGGTGTCCAACTTCTGGGCAGTAAAGATGCTGTATTGACATACAGGTATTTGGAAACAACACCAAGCCACTGCATTAATGATATTTGCCTCTCTTTCTCAAGTGAAAATTCATTTTAAGATCTTTTTGATGGTAATGCTACATGGAAAAGAAAGAGTCTGTTGGCAAAATAAGGCAAAGTGCTGTGCAAAATGGCCAGAGGATTCAGTCATTTTTTTTCTGAGAACACTCAGTACTCTCTGCATCTGAACACTCTTGCAATGTTCTTTCATGTCCCTGTTATTTGCGACTGGTAAGTGCCTACAAGGCGGGAACCATGTCTGTTTCAAGTTATTTTGTTCAATATCTATTTGTAGATGATATATGACTGTTTGTTTTGGAGAAAGCAGCAAAACAAATTTTCTAAGTTATGTAATAGATTACTTTAGCAAAGGTACAAGATGAAAGATGAACATTTCCATATATCATCCCCCCAAGAGAACAAATGGTACAGAAAGTATTCCAAATAATGATTAGAGATATATTAAATGGCTGGAAATTACTCTACAAAGCCACAGGGCTTATATAAAGACAACTAGAAAGCATTTTTATGGAAGCGAAAAAGTAAACAACTGGAGAGAAATCCAACGTTCGTGATTATGTCAAATTAATTTAGTCAAGATGACAATTAACCAAAGCAATCTATGGATTTAATGCTATACTGAGCAAAATCCCACAAAACTAGATAAAAAATAATAAATTTATGTGTTAAGAACAAAGTGTCAAGAATATTAAAGGAATATTTTTACAGGAGGATTTGTACTTCCAGGATCTCAAATTATTCTATGAAGTCATAAGTGTCTAAACTTTCTGAGACTAGAAAAAACATAGATAATTAGATTACATAATATTGAGTGAGAACCACATTCAGTACACACACACACACATACATATACATATTTATGGGTGAGTCAGCAAAATAAGGCAAAGTACTGTGTGAAGTGGACCTGTGTAACTATCTATCTATCCATATATATGTTATAAACTTCTCAAGAGCAGGGACTGTTTTTGGCTTCTTTTGGTATCCCCAATGCTTAGCACAGAGTAGACCTTATTAAATGGCAATCTATTTTGGTATTTATTAAACATCTCTATACATGTACATTCTATTGTTCATTAAATCCAGAATCATAAAACACCCAGGAGAGTATTCATTATTCAACAAAAATTCATAAAAAAACTGGATCAAGATTTGAAAAAAATTGAAAGCAGACCAGCAATATCTTGTACACTGCAGTAAATTCCAAATGTCTCAGTGATCTAAATATTTTAAAAATGCATTATGAAGAAAATTAGAGAATGATAGGGTACTTTGCTATGTCTTTTCTTAAACTGTAGAGAGGAAATACATTCTTAACTAGTTATGACTTAGCAGATATTATAAAGGAGGCAAAATAGATGAATTTGATTATATAAGAATAAAAAGTCCTTTTGCACAATGAAAAGAGATGCAGAAGGAAGTAAAGAAAGTAGCATATCAGATAAAATGTTTGCCTCAAATATTTCCAGTAAAAGTCTGACATCTAAAGTCTACAAGGAACTGACACAAATTTATAAGATTAAAAGCCATTTTCCAAAGAAGGCAGTTCTCAAAAGATGTACATATTATCGAACACATGAAAACATTTAAAATAATAACTGGGAAGGAGAGGGTGTTAGAGATAGAGGAGAGGAGATAAGGAAACATGGACAAGCAGGATAGCTTTGAAAGTTACGTGTTGAATTTATATGTGCTTTTTTAAAAAGCAAACTCTACTTAATAGCGATTGGCCGTGTCACAATACAGTCCCCTCCTGTTCTACAATGTATGTGGAAATGCACATTTCATTTGGTGTTTGTCAAATACAGAATAAAAAAAATAAAAGATAAAATCTCATAATTAGAAACATGCACATTTTGAAAATTAGGATTTTACTTCATTGCCTATACCCATCAAATTGTCAAAGATAATGAAATATGACAAGATTCATTGCTGGTGTGGCTATAATAAAACAGGCACAGTAACACACTACTGGTGAAGATGTGAGTTGGTTCAACCTTTTTTGAAAGTGGTATAGAATTATATGAATTACAAGAATATTTGTAAACCTTTGCCCAGTGGTACCACAACTGAGATTATACCCTAAGGTGACTACTGGCAGGGAAAAGTAGACCTGTTAAAAATTTCTAGTAATGCAATTTATATTAGCAAAACACTGGAAACAAGCCAGATGATTAGGGAATAACAGGACACATTTTGGTATGAAAATGTAATGGAATATTACTTTGGCATAAGAAACAATGCATCTAAAAATTCAAAAAAAATATGCAAAGACCTATGAAGTGATGCAGAATGAAGAAAGAAGCAAAAAGCACGCTATTCATACGGATGCAATTACAGAATTAAAGACAACAATGGCAGCACCAACAAACGCATTGAAAAGAAGTTCAAAGGGGGTCTTGGAAACAGTGCATAATGGACAAGCATTTCTAGACAATACAATCGTTCAGGATTTTAAAAATTCAGGACAATGACATTGATTATAATAATTTCATACAGAAGTTCTCCCGATGTAAATCAACTGTGGTAACAAGGAGTCCAAGAGAGCCTAAAGGCTGCCTTCGCAAGCAAACATTTGACTTACTTGCCAAGCCAGAGACATGGCAGCCAAGGGCAACACTGGCTTAAAACGTAAACTTGTATGTAAAATCTTATGGAGAAGGATAGTGGAAGATTATGAGCAGTATCACCTCATAAAACAGAGAGAAGCAATGAAGAGTAAAACGTGTTTACAGAAAGCTTAGCAAAAGACCCAACTAAGAAAAGTTATTCTGGGGCATTTAAGGTTGAATCTGGAAGGAAGACAACGGTCAGACAAGATAAAGAAGATCTCCAAAGATTTCTATGGCAAACTCTTTTTATTAGCTACAACAGTGTAGCTACCATGCTTACACTTTAACTAAAAAGAAGTAGAAATAGGACTAGAAAGATGGGGAAAACAGCTGACTAGGCCAAGTATATACTGAGGAGCTCTGTGATAGAAGTAACACAATTATGAGGCGTTAAGAGATCACTTTTAAGACATTGAAAGAAGGAGGGGAAGATAGCAAGGGAGAGGAAAAAATCTTGGACTTTATTAATGCCAAGAAAAGTTAACTGAGAAAACATCAACGGTTAGGGATTTATTTGCTTACTTTTCCATCTATAGAATTTTAATGAGAATAATTAACTGACTCTTTGAGGACTTCTTTGGTGAGGGTATTAGAAGGGGACAGGTAAGATTTTGCAAGCAATATTATACAGTAGAACACATGCTGACGGAAAAATGTAGAAAATACAAGCTTCTACTGTATTCATTGTTTGTTGACTCTAAAAAAGCATCTCCTGGGATGGGTAGGTGTGGCTGGGCTATGATCTACATTGTTGGATGGAATACCCACATTGATTAGATCACAGAACTATTTCAGTTTGGGTTTTTTTATCTTTTCTTCTCATATTATTGTTTCTGTATTTGCCAACCTGCCACTCGTTCATATTTTAAAATAAAAGCTCTTGTTCTAACACTTGCTTTATAATTTAGCAGAAATGGAGGCATATGGGATCATTCACCCAGCATTGCAGAATAGAAAGAAAAAGAACCAGAAATCAGAAGACCCATGTTTCTGTCCTTACTCTGACACTGACTCACTGCCTTTGGGCAAGTCATGTTCCCCTTCCCTCAGTTTTCTTCCCTGTAAAACGAGGGGGCTAGATGAGACTCGTAAGTTCCATTCCAGAATTGAAACTCTAGATGGTACAAAAAGATGTTTTACAAATAATCTGACTTTTGATTCTTTGGGGTTGATAATGAACGAACTCATTCCTAGATCGACTTCCCCTGCTTTGTCTTCCGCTTTGCTGCTAGTCTTTGGGTGGTTTCCCCCAGTCATCAGCACTTCCACCAGATGGCAGGCATGAGCAAAATGAGAAGGGCTAGGCCTACAAAACAGAACCTGGAAGCATTCTTAGAGACCACCTAGCCTAGTCTAACTCTCCTTTTACAGAGAAGGCAATCGACTCCCAGAGAAGGGAAGTGGCTTTTTCAAGGTCAACTAGTAAGGGGAAGACTTGGGACTGGGATATGAATCCAATTTTGAAGATTCCAAATTTAACGTTCATCTTCCCATGTAATTTTTCTGCCCCCACCAGACATTCTCATGAGAATTATAAAATGGTCAGTCTAAAAGCACCCCCTTTCTCCCCAAATAGCTAGATGTTTGGAGTCAGGCACACAAAATATATTGACTGGAGTTTTTGTTTTACATCCAAACATTTTGAGCCTCATGTAGACACATGTGAAGGAAATCAGATTATTTTGCTACTTATTAGCAGTTATAATAAAATATTTAATTGGAGATTTTTGGATTTCATTAGCCACACCATCCCACTGATCCTCCATTACCACAGATGACCAATAGTCAACTTTACCTTTAATCTAAAAAGAAACTCTTAAAAACTGATAAGGATTACAGGGTTAATGTAATCCAAGCACTAGAATAGGGGAAAAGAGAGACTTCCAAAAATCCCTTCAAGTTCCAAATCAGTAACCCTTTGCAGCATTCCATGGCAATTTAAAAGAGAAAAGGATGATGAATTTCTAACTTCCTAGGTAATTGGTTTAAAAAGAAAATATTTGTAGAGGACAAATATTTAAATCTTTTTCATTTTTATTACAAAATCATTGGGATAGAGTTGCAGACAGAGTGGCTGTAGAGACACGAAGACCCGCTTTTGAGTTCTGCTTGTGACAAACTAGCTTTGGGACAGTGGGCAAGTAACTCCAGACAATTCTCCAAATTACAGACAAGCTCCAATCTTCATTGAGGGGTGTTTCCACTTTAGGAGTTTTCTACACCATTGAAATCATAGGTCTAGACCAGACCAAAAATAAATGAATAAATCAAGGCATGAGGCTTAATAACAAAAGTGGAAAAGAATGTCGTATCGTAATTCCAATAGGCTTTGGATAATGTTCTACAAAATATGCCCCATAAACAGCCTGCTCTCATTCTTTGGCACACATGTAAATGTCTAACTGTGTTGCAGCATATCCTATGCTGAATTCCTTCTCTGATGTCTTTGTATGGAATGGACGTGACCTGAGTTCTTGAAGGCTATAGCAGTGGAACTCCAGCTCTGACAGGCTGGACCAAGCTGGGAAGACTTGCAGTGCCTGGGAACAGGCTGTCATCTGAGCATCAACCTCACTAAATTTGGAGATGTTCATCACCAGAAGGTTGGCCACCAGGTGATGATTTTTTTTGGCCCCAGGAATGTGGTCAGGCGTAGACAGAGCCCAACAGGCGGGCAGACAGATAGCAACAGATGGGCAGAGATGTAGACAAGCAGACAGAGTGTGACAGATGGGCAGAGAGGCACAGACAGACAGACTGGTACAGCTACACGAATTTAATAATGGTGGGATGGCTTCCTCAAGGGGCTCAGATTAGGAAATGGCTTCCCTTGCGCTTAAAGACAACTGAAAGTCTAATTCTAACTCAGGAGGGGAAAGGTACACAGGTCGACGGAGAGACATGGGGTACACACACAGGAACGGCCTACAAGGCAATTTGTGTAGAAGAGAAGCCAGACCTGCAGTAGGTAGGGAGAGCCTTATTTGTTATATGATTCTGGTCAGGAGGAACTGGCCTTTACTAAGTACCTGTGCTAGAGGTACTCTCTAGAAGTTACCCAGGACTCAACCTTAACAAAAGAGCAGAGGCAAGCCATAGTCTCCAGTGACTTCTTTAGGTACCCTTGTTTTTTTGCATATTCAATGAGCTAAATTCTGAGTTTATAAAATAGAATATTTGCTCATATGGATAAGGACTAGTCTTGTGGCTTTATTGATGAAGGAATCTCCCATATGAATGAGCTCCTACCAATGCAGCTCTGCAATTTCCCTTCATTTTATCATCTTAGAGAGCTAGCTGCCTAGAGCATTAAGAGGTTAAGTCACTTGCCCAGGGTCACACAGCCATCATGAGTCAGAGACAGGATTTGAACCTAGACCTGGGTCTTTCTTTTTTTTCCTTCCTTCCTTCCTTCCTTCCTTCCTTCCTTCCTTCCTTCCTTCCTTCCTTCCTTCCTTCCTTCCTTCCTTCCTTCTTTCCTTCCTTCTTCCCTTTCCTCCTTCTCTCCTTCCCTCCCTCCTTCCTTCCTTCCTTCCTTCCTTCCCTCCCGCCCTCCTTCCTTCCTGCCCTCCTTCTTTCCTTTTCTCCCTTTTCTTTCTTTCTCCTTGCCCAGGGTCACACAGTAAGTGTCTGAGACCAGATTTGAACTCAAGTCTTCCTGACTCCAGGTTGGTGCATTATCCATTGTAGCATCACCTAGCTGGCCCTTAATGTCTGTCTCTCTAAAATGAGGGGTCGGACTAGACCTTTAAGGTCCTTCCTAGCTCTAAATCTGCAATCCTAGCAAACACAAATAGATGTTGCCATTGTTCAAAGCATGTTTGGAAGCCCTCCATTGAAATTATCTTCAGAGCCAGTTTATTATTTTGTATATTTTCATTTTACTTAAAAATTTTCTTTTTTATTATGAATGAAACATCAACAAACATGAACATTCCATATACAAAGAACAGAGAAAGGATTGTATATGAAACCATAACTCTCTATTCTGTGCCGCTTGTTTTTTTAAGTATATATTAAAGTTAAGATAATAGTAACAACAGTGCTTTGCTTGTCTGTGTCCTTTTTGCAACTTCCTTCTGCTCTCTTCTGTGTATTTTTTTAATGTTGTATTAATGGTTTTTTTTGTACCATTATACTCCCCCAACAACTCTTCCCACCCTCCTCCCCCCCAAAAAAGGCTTCCTTTTTAACAAATAAGTATAGTCAAGCAAAACAAATTCATACATTGGTCACATCTAAAAATATGTCTTGTTCAGCAACTCTAGTCCATCACCTCTCTACCAAGAAGTGGGAAGTGTGCTTCACTGTCTGTCTTTTGGGATTGTGATTAGTCGCCATATTGATCAAAGTCCTTCCATCTTTCTGTTATTTTCTTTAATATTGTCACTGTATAAATACAATTCTCCTGGTTCTGCTCACTTCATTCTTCATCAATTCAGATTTATTTCAGATTTCTTAGAATCTATCCCTTGAAATTCGTCATCTTTCATATTGCCATAAATATAATTATCATTATTTTGTAGAGGTCTATCAAGTGACCTGTTGGTAGTTTGGTATGGCACTGAATCTGTAAATAACTTTAAGTACTTTTTTATTGTGCCCTAGCCATAAGCAATTAATATCTTGCCAAATTTTATGTCTACTTTTATTCCTGTAAAGTGTTTTCTGGTTGTGTTAATATAATTCTCATGTATCTTGGTAAGTTGACTCCCAAGTATTTTATGCATTCAGGGGATATTTTGAAGGCAATTTCTTTTTCTAAATCCTCTTGCTGGTAATTTTGTTGATAATATACAGAAAACTGATGATTTTGCACATTTGTTTTATTTCATACTACTTTGCTGAAGTTAATGTTTTAATTGATTTTAGTTGTCTCTCTAGGGTTCTCTTAGTGTTGTATCATTCTGCAAAAAGATAATTTTGTTCCTTCTTTGCCTGTGTTATTCTCTCAGTTTCTCACTCTTGTCTTATTGTTATGCCTACGATTTCTAAAACTATTTTAAATCCTAGTGACAATAGCAGACATCCTAGCTTTTCCTGGAAATTAAGGCTAGAGCAGAATCTTCTAGTATTCCTCCATTATAGCTCTTGGTTTTAGATAGACACTGTTTATCATATTAAGAAAAGGTTCATTTATTCCTATATTTTTCCTTTTTTTTAAACAAAAATGGGTATCGTGTTTTGTTAAAAAGCTTTTTCTATATCTATTTATAAAAATCATGTGATTCGTATTTTTTATTATTAATTTGATCTATTACATTGATAGTTTTCCTAGTATTAAACCAGCTCTATATTCCTGGTATAAATCTCCAACCTGGTCACAATATATAATCTTTTTCCTCTTATTTCATAGCTTCTTTGCTAATGTATTTTTCGACATTCATAAAAGATATTGGTCTTTAGGTTTCTTTCTCTGCTTTATCTCTTCCTGGTTTAGGTATCTGGACCACATTTGTTTCATTGAAGGAGTCCGGTAGGATACTTTCTCTATTTTTGAAAACAATTCGTATAATATCCTCACTAATTGTTCTTTTAATATTGTATATCATTCACTTGTAAATCCATCTCATTTCATTTTTTCTTTTTCCCTTTGAGAGTTCATTTATGGCTTGCTTGTCCAATTAATTTTTTTCCGAGGTTGGGTTATTTAAATTCTCTATTTGTTTATTATTCTGGGCATTTCATATTTTTAAAAAAATATTTATCTTTTCATTTGCAATCTGTTTTATTGATATTTAATCTGGCAAAATGGTTTCTAATAATATTCTTTATTTCCCCTTTATTGTTGTGAATTCTTTTTCTTCCAAAGTATATACATTTTGAGTATTTGGCTTTTTCTTTTTTTTTTAAACAAAATTGTTTGGAATTAAGTTAGTCTCAAATTTCTTTTAATGGTTTTTCAAAAGCCCTTTATCGAATATAATTTTATTGATTTGTAGTTAGTAAAGCATATGTTTAATATTTTTGCTTTTCCGCATTTGCTTATGAGGTTTTTATTATGCCTTGGTACATGGTCATTTTTATAAAAGGCACCATGCTAACAAGTATATTCTCTTTTCTATTCTCATTGAATAATTGCCAGAGAGCTATAATATTGAACTTTTCTAAAATTCTACTCAGGGTCTTAACTTACTTTAAAAATATATTTTATGTTAGATTTGTCTAGGTCACAAAGGAGCACATTGGGTTTCCCAATTCTTAGGCAGTTTATGCTATGCCCCAGAATGGTAGTGCTACTTGACAATTATACCTCATTTTGAGGCAAAAGCTGAATTATCCAAATAGATTACTCAACTAATTCAAAAGAACAGGTTCTGCATGGTCTTCAAGGGTGGGTGTTATTTTTAGAATCAGTCACAAGTCAAAGATTTAGTGCCTCAGAATATTCAAAAGACTAGGCACCAAAGTTAATCTCCAAGAGTTCTGAAATTACTCTGAACAATAGCAGCTTTTTGGGAACAAATGGATAGCTTTTCAGGGTGATTATTTTGAAGGTAGTGACGTTCATTTAGTTAAGTTCTGGTGCATGTGTGTTAAAGAAAAACCATCAGCTGTATTATCTCATGTATTCACACAGAGAGGACAAAATAAATAATTTCTTAGAAGTCTCTTCCAGATATGATTCTCTTGCCTAGCAATAAAAGAAAGAAAAAATTTGGACTGTTTAAAACCTGTACTTAGGAGTACAAATTGATTTTTAAATGATTTTTAAAAAGCTGATTTAATGTTATTTTGCAGGCAACAGTAACAATAAATACCAAGTCAAAGCTGAAGTAGAGAGATTTATATAAGATTTGTTTGAATTGATGTAAAGTGAAATAGACAGGACCAGGAATACCACAAATACAATGAGGGCACTGTAAATAGGAAGAATTAAAAAAAGAGTGCTGTGTAATGATAATGATTAAGTTCAGCCCTAGGAGAAGAGAGGAGAAAAATATACTTCCCTCTCTTTCTTAAAGAGTGTGGAACATTGTGTAAGCTATCCGCGCCCATTGGATCTGTTGGTTAGTTTTGCTGAGATGTTCATTTTTTTCTTCTTTTTTCAAAGAGATAGATCTCTTGGGTGAGGAAGGAAAGGGACATATCTGGGGGTAAAAGGGATATTAAAAAAGAGATCAGTAAAACTAATAAAGTATAGGGCTTTAATGTTCACAAAGGGCTTCCTTGTAACATCCCTGTAAGGCAGAGGATGTTCACTTGACCAGAGAGAGGGAACAAAATGTAAGAGCCAGTGAAAGAACTCAGATTAATCAGATTAATGACCATTTCCCACCCTATGCTATTCTCCCATTTTCCCTTCCTGCCATTTAAAACACTTCCTCTGGGAAAATACCTATTAAATAGGTAGCTGCAGTTGTCTTTAACGGATACTTAACTTGGTTCAGATTTCTCAGCGAAGAAAACAAAAAAGGGAAGAATGCTTATCCTCTCATATGATTGGCACAGTTGATTTATTAAATGGGGCTATTCTTCTGAAAGGGTACAAAGATCGGGGTAAAATACTGTCCTTGTCTCAATTATACAATTTATAAATAACTTTTAAAAATAATATCTGGATTTGCATGGAAATCTATAAACCTCAGGGAAAATAAAATTTAAAATTCTTACTACTAGTATTTGGAGTTAAAAGGATAAGAACCAGCTCTCAAACTCACACTACAAAGGATATAACCTAGGCTGAAAAATCCACAGGAAAAAGATAAAAGTGATGTAAATGTTAACCAAGTGAGTCCCCCTCATTTTCTTCTACAGAAGGATTTCGCCAAGTACAAATGAGGGGATTATTATAAGCGCCTACTACCTGGTTTTTGCTGTCTTCTCATTTATTCAAATACTTCTTTTTATCTTGTAGTAAATTTTATTCATAAAGATATATCCCACTAAAATCATTTAACACAAAATCTGGAAACAGTAAATTTGACTTCAGTGGTGAAATGGCTCCAGTCTAGTGTTGGTCAGTTTCAACTGCCTTAGCTTGTAGGCATCTATAGCTAGACTATATGCGGAGACAAACTCTATAACCTCCAAATGTTATACAAGGAGTCATATACCTTAAGGATTCTTGAGAAATGTTTATTGTGACAGGGGCAGCTGGATGACACAGTAAACAGATAACCAGCCCTGGAGTCAGGAGGTTCTGAGTTCAAATGTGGCCTCAGACACTTGACATTTACTAGTTGTGTGACCCTGAGCAAATGATTTGGTTAGTTTTGCTGAGCTGTTTATTTTTACACACATTTTATATTTACACACACCCTGTGTGAGCCTGAGCAAGTCACTTACACCTGATTGCCTCACCAAAAAATGTTTATTGTGCTGCTGATGAAGCAGTTTTGAGGCTAGGGTTAGGCTGCATTTTAAGACACTTTCAAACCATTGAGAAGAAATGCAATATAAACATGGCAGAGAAACACCAAAGTAATGTAATTATCTTGGCCATAAAACGTGGGGAATGAGATTCATACTAAATAAAATTAGGAATACAATGGTCAAGACTACTAGTTTTTGAAGGTCATAGGCTCCATCCAAAGGAAAGATAAAAACTGTTTTTGGTAGGTTTGTTACAGACACTCGTATACCCCCTCTTCATTTAAATAACCAGTGAAAAGTTAAAATCTCAGATATAAAGGGATGGGATGGTGCCATTCTAAGTGGTGTGAAAATCATCTGATTTAGGCTTCAAATATGAGTGATGAGAATCTGTTCATAAGGATTGGTGCTCTCAGAACAGTTGTAATACAAAGAAATTATAAAGGACCAGAAGGAAGACACCCCTGTCAAAACAGGAACACAGATACTATGAGGGATCAGAACAGTAACAAGGCAATGTGATCCTAGGCACAAGAGAAATAGATTACAGTATTAGCCACCTTAGTATGAGGCCAACTTGGGAGGAAAGTCTATACCCTATGGCGAATGACCAGCAGGGCTCACCCCACATGAGGCTCTGAGAAGAGCAGCTGCCTTGGCTGGGCTTCAACTGGCAAACTTGGTCTTATTGACCTACTGTAGCTACATAGACATTTATTTTCCTTATGTGGAGAGAAAGGTTGGAGGACTTGAAGCCTGCAGATACTCTAAAGATAGAGAGCACACAAACCATGGACTATTTGTAGAGGGAGAACAAATGAAGACTCAAGGGGAGTCTGGAATTTGAAAGGTTGAGGGCTGGGGCAGGAATAAGGAGTAGTAGGCAAAAGGTTTGGGAGACAATGTTCCATAAAGATGAAAAGGTTACATAAAAGTACAAATGTTAGAATTCGCATCTTAGCTAGATACAAAATACTGAATTGTTTGTTGTGCCCCAAATGTAACATCTGTGATGAAATAAAAGTAACACTTTTTTTGGAGAAACATTTATTGGAAGGGTATCAAATTTATGTACCCATATAAATGCCTTTACAGTGTGTAGTATGCATACAATTCTTTGCTGGATTTACGCTACAGATCTCAGTGAAGAAGAATCAGTTTATTAAAAACAGACTGCAGTGATAATGACTTGCTCATAAGAAATTCTGCTGATGTAAAAAGTTTACATATAGGCCAGAGGAGTTGGAACTTTATGAATACAATCATGTTCATAAAATGGGCCTTCCTGGAATTAACAACAAGTTGTTATTAAAAAATTTTATAAGCAAATAGACTGGATAAAAACTTCTTCAAAGTATCTGTAAATGAACATAACCGGTGAGCTGAAAAACATTTGACAGGTAAAAGATTTAACTTTTGGAGAATTCAGGGAAGTTACCAAATACAGACAATTGTAAAGTACAATAAATTGCGCAAAATGGAACCCCCCAAATTAAGGTACGCAACCTTAGGTAGTTTTACATGCCTGACAAAATCTTATCTGTATTTAACATTTTTTTAATTAAAAGCCAGAGGAAGCACTCTGAGAATTATATAGCATGGGCAAACCAAATAACATAACTTTATACTGGTTGGGATTTCCTTTCTTAAGAAAAAGATCAGAGTTTATTCTTACCAAGATGCTACCTAACATTCATTTATGTGGTTACTAGAAAAAGCTAAAGCCTATATTAGTCAACGATTAAGTTTGCTTATTTTCTACGTTAATTTCAATCAACTACGGATGCTAATTATACTAAGTATACCAAGAACTTGCAGTGGGGAATCTTTTTTTAAAAAAAAATATAAGCAAGACACACAAAAAAAGCATAACAAAGAAGGCTTTTGATTATCACAGCACAATTTAATTTCGAAGTCACATTGTAAAGCCCCACTTTATGATTATGTGAATTCTTTCACTTGGAGGCTTTTACTGTCGACAAATTCTTGTCTCAACAACAAATTCATTGGGAAAATGTCTAATCTTCAGGCATCGTTCAGCAGAACGCTTCTGGAAGCCTATGTGAAAATAAAGTTGAACATTTAATTAGGAAATCTACACATTCAAAATATTTTCTCTAGGAAAAGAATTCAACAGAGTAACTCAAAACTGTTGCAAAATAGCAATCATTTCTTTTTATAAATTCAAATAATTTGTTATAGCTGGAAGCAAAATGCAAGTATTTCCCACTTCAGCTGTATGGAGCAACAGAAACTTAGAGCTGAAAGGGACTTTAGTCCAACCCACTCATTTTAAAAACAATGTGAAGTAACTTGCCCAAAGTCACGAAACCCAGCCAGGAATAGCACCCAATTCTCCTGACTCCTGTTCTTTCCAATACACCACATGACCTTCCCTTAGATCTTCAAGGTCCCTCCAGCTCTAAAAATTCTGATTGTAAACATTCAAACTAAATCTCATGGACATAAAACCAATTGCAATCTGAGACAATTTCAATGAACTCATCTAATTCGTTCTTTAAGACATATTGCACCTGTCTTCCAAAACCAAAACTCTTAGCTGGGAAGAATGGAAAACTCTTCTACTGTGCTCCTTTGATAGCATCTTCCAACACGCTTAAGAAGCAGAACTAAACTGAAACTGACTAACATCATTTGACAATGTTACACTTTAGTACTGTAAAGATTTGAGTCACATATGGAAAAGAGCAAAAAGAGAAAGTTTTAGTTAAAGCCCTAACTAGAAACAAAGCTTTTTTCAACCCACATGGGCTACACGATTAGATGTCAAAATTAAATTAGGTGTATTTCACCCATTTCTCCTGGCACTTCTCTTTCTATGAGGACCGGTACTGCCCCTTGGCTCACAAAAGTCATTCAATCAGCTGGTATGGAGACCCTATTTTGTGCTTCAGGACTCAAGAGACAATGTCTCAATTTTCCAAAAGGGGATAAGAGTAGAATCTTCAAACTGTAGGCCAGTGAGCTTGATGTCAGTTCTTGGCAAAATTCTAGAAAATTTCAAGAGGATGATTCAGAAGCATTACAAAGTGTGCAATGGTCAAGAAGAGCTAGTGCAACTTCATCAAGAACAGGCCAATTTAAAGAATCCTCGAGATAACAGTGTGCCTGGATTTCAGTGACATCTTGTCTTTGTGGCTATATGGTAGCTAAACCCAGTAAGCGGTCATTAACGGGTTGATGTCACTTTGCAGGGAGAGGTCTCTAGCAGAGCACTCTCTGGCTCTACGTGGTTTAACATTTTTAATCAATTATTACTTGTTTGAAGGTACAAGTAGTACACTTAAAAAATTAGAAGACGGGAAAAATCTGATTTAGTTAATGTTAGATGACAGTCAGGATATAGATAGTATAGAACAGCGGGCCAAATCTACTGGGAAGAAAGAGAGTAGATAAATCAACCAAGCAAGTATAATACGTACAAGATGTGACTAGGCATGTGAAATTTTTAAGGGTTTTATTTGGACTGCAAACTTAACATACGTCAACAGTGTTGACACAGCAGTCAAAAAAGCCACCTAGAAGAGACAGGGGAAAGATGGATGGACAACGTGATAGCTATTTCCCATGACTATGAAACAGGATTAGACTTGTACTGCTTGGCCCCAGAGAACTGAACTAGCAGAAGGTGCAAAGGAGAAGAGTTATGCTCAATGTAGGAGAAACTTCCTAACAATCAAAGCTATCCCAAAGTAGAATGGGCTGCCTTCGGAGATAGGGGATTCCTTTCTAATTGGGGTTCTTCAAGCAAATACTGGATTGATCATTTGTCTCAGGGATGTTGGAAAGGCAAATTCTCTTCAGACGCAGGTTAGACGAGATGACCCCTGTCCCTTAAAACTCAGATTTTGTGATTCAACATGAAGGCATTGAGAGAGATCTGAAGCAGTGTAAGACAGAGGTTTTACCCTCAAGGAAGGAATAACAGCCTAAAACCAAGGCATGATATAAGACAAGGCAGCAAGTGATACAGACATACCAGAAGGTGCTAGAGAAGAACAAAAAAGATGATTTGGGGTTAGGGAGGTTAACAAAAGGAAAGGAGATTGACATCGGGATTTGAAAGATGACCATGATTGCAGCATATGGAGAAAGGGAAGGGGCAGAAGACATAATTCAGGGCCTGAATTCCAAATGGAAGTCTCTTCAACAAGTAAAAGATCGCTGATCAAATTACCAAAAAAGAGACTGTGTTTAGAGTTGTGTCCAAGAATGTAGTTATTCCTGGATACTTAAGCAACAATTCTTAATTCTGGGGAGGGGAAGGTTGGAGAATGAGTGTTAAAATATCACTTTGCTAAATAGCTACACAGTATGGTAAATTTTCCACTATACTTTGGAATTACATAAAGCCCCCTTTTTAGTTAAAACTGCATGCAAATTCAAAAAGCAAGAATTAATTAAGCTGTTAAATGCCTCTGGTAAAATTCTGGCATGTACAACATAAGTATTACCAATGTAGCAGCAGCTTCCTCTAGCAACAGTCCCTCCTCCTCCTCCCCTCCATTTTCCTAAACACAGGAGTTTCTTGAGTCCAAGTTGCTAGCAATTGCTCTAAGACCACCCACCCACCCACCACATATTCCTACAGAATGCTCTGTAGTCTTCACCATCACTGGAAACTGAGTCCTTCTTTTTTCATGCCAACTGAATGGCCCATGAAACTGCACTGCAGTGGAACTATTTAAAAATAAAACAAACCGAAAAAGCCCAAACCACACTCAAAAAAGTATTTCCCATAAATAGGAAACCCAATGATTTGGAGGGAGGGGATGAGTGGCTATTGATGTGGTAGCAATGCTTTCACTTTCTAAGCCCTTAAGTAGACTACGGTGGTGACTAGTTTCAATTGAGTCACTATAAGTTCTTTATAGAACTATAGGAAAATTGCTATGACATGCAGAGCCCAAATGTGAATGGAGGAAGAAAGGTTGGTTAAATTGACAACATGCGAATGGCAGCAAAAGGAGGGCCATGCCACCAAAATAAATCCCTACCAGTTATTGGCTCCCGGCGTTGCAGTCTGAAGGTTTTCTTCCCTCCACAAATCTGGTAAATAAAGATGCCAAGATCAGAAACGTCCTCTATTTCTTCAGCGGCTACCAACTCTTCACGAACCAAGTAAGTCTGAGGGAGGTAAGATCCAGTCTAAAAGAAGAAAACAAACAAACAAACTCAAAATGACGAATTCCTTAAAGGCACCATCATTTATACTATGCCCATAATGGAAATCAGCTCATAAGGTTAATATAGAGTAAAGCATTACAACATAAAACTCTTTTAATTACAATAGGACCCCATTAATAAAAGAAAAACGTTAGATCAAATCCATTATTACATAAAACTTTTTAAGTACACCACGATCCCATTAATAAAAAGTTAGATCATATCTAAAACATGAATCAAATCAGCCCCTCAAAATGGAACTACATTCTGAAAATCCTTGGATAACATGGCTACTTTGATTATGCAGTGTCGCCGTTCTTTGCGGGGATTCCATAGAACTAGCACAATTTCTGCGGCAAAATATTATCAGTACAGGCAGTCCCTAACTTATGAACACAATTTATATTTAGCCAAGCCAGATAGACCCCATTTCCAGTTCATACCACCTGAGGATACCTTGTCTTGTATGGGTACAAATACTGTTGGGTGTGAGGAGCTGTTTAACTTGAAATAGCAGGTAGTGCTAGACATGGGTTGGTCAATTCGGTAATGGCTGTCACCACATAAGCTGGTCTGATTGGAGGTGGGTAGCATGCGTCCCTTGTCGACTAGGACTAGATTAAAGAGCCAAAGTTTGCATCTTGTCAGGCTGGCAGTGAAAATGCTACAGGAGGCTCATGGTATATAAGGAATGAGAGAAGAGAATGGTTATTTACTTTGTACTTTGAGAGAAGGGGGACATCAGGGTTAAAGGAGATGGGGAATATATTCCTGCCATCCACAGTTTTAACTTGGAATTCTTTTCCCCTTAGAAAACGAGATTATAAATGGTGGTTTTAGAACCAGAGGATTCAGGTACATTATGTATTAAATCGGCTATTGTGAATGACCTAGGTAGCTGGCTGCCATTTATAACCCTGTTCCTATGGAGAAACTGTGTTGAAGGTTCCAAACAAATGTCAGGAACACAAGCTATTGTTTTTTGATGCCTTCTGTTTTTACACCATAATTATTTCCGGATATATTGCATATCTCCCTTTCTGCACTGCCACCGGCCTCTCCCTCCCTCCCCCATCCCTTGTAACAAAGTTAAGCAAAACCAACAGATACAGTCACTGCGTCTCCCAGTATACACAGTTACACACACATAGCTCACCACCTCTCTATCAAAAAACTCTGTCTCCTCGTCAGTCCTCTGGAGTGGAGATGAGTCACCGTAGTCAATCCAAGTACAGGTGCCTTTTAGGGTTGCCATGTACATTATTGAATCCTTATGGACATCGTTCTCCTGGTTCTGCATTAGTTCATATACAAGTCTTCCCAAGTTTCTCTGAGTTCCTCATATTTATTGTTTCTTACAGTGTGATAATATTCCATTATATTTTATATAATAGTTTGTTCAGGCATTTCCAAAAGGATGGGCACCCACTTTGTTTCTAGGGCTTTGGTTTTTTTTTTTGCAACCACAAAGTGCTGCTCTGAATGTTTTGCTAGTACACAATTAAAAGCTTTCCTTAAAAGTAGTTTTATTCTCTTAAGTCAATTAGCCTCACTCCCTGAAAGGACATTTATTTGCTTAGTGAAGCCTTTTATTATTGATAGCACAGAAGTAACCTTAAGCCCAAGTGAAGGAAGTAGATTCTAAATTAATGGAGGGTGTCCAAATTAATGAGGATTTATCCTACTTTCATTTTGGGCACGCTCTCCTTTGGAATGCAGCTACGTGTTTCTATGTTATAATTTTCAATGTTGCATTTCACACCTGAAGTTGTTGCCATTGCTTTTTGGAAGCCTCAAGAAAGCACTGATCACTGACTGCTGTAATATCTCTAAGCTGGGCTAAATTCTGGCCTACTGAATGATGGGTCTGTTCAAGCAGTCTTCTGGCAGTCAGAGGGGAGCTAGATAATGCTTCAGTAATCTCTGTTGCCACCAGGTATGGTGCCCTGCATTATATACCCTTTCCAGGAGAGGGATGGGTTAGCCAAGGCTTGGTGTATGTGATTAGGGGAGTTAGTCA
The DNA here is from genome assembly GCA_028646595.1 of Phalanger gymnotis. Taxonomy (NCBI): domain Eukaryota; kingdom Metazoa; phylum Chordata; class Mammalia; order Diprotodontia; family Phalangeridae; genus Phalanger; species Phalanger gymnotis. Next base: position 17,527,411 of record CM053628.1, on the reverse strand, counting down.
TCTCTTAGAAGCAGAAGGGACCAAAACAATCAACGTCTGGCTTCCATTCTCTAGAGCAGGGGTGGGGAACCCTCTGACTGAATCCAAATGTCACAGAACAAAGCCCTTAATAAAAGGCTGCACCGAGGACCCAGAAGGCCACACGTGGCCTCGAGGCCACAGGTTCCCCAGCCCTGCTTTAGGGGCAGCCTCCATCAAACACATTTTCATTATCAACTGGAAAGACCTTTATGGGCTGACTGATTCCCTTCCCTCAAGTATTTGATGTTGGCCTTACTGGCTTGTTCCTCTTGAAGTCTGTGTTGTTCAGTAAATATGGGGGCATGGCTATGTTATACATTGAAGCATGAAGTTCCCCAGGGGATCATAGGACATGCATGGCTAAACACAGGCTCTCAAACAGCAGAACTGTCCCCAAACATTGGGAGGAATTAAGGGGTGAACACACCACTTTGCATAAGTTTGCATTTCATTATTTTCAGGCCTTTCACATGGCTCTTTCAAGCTCCCCTTTAAACGGACTCGACTCTTCCAAAGGGCACAACCATTCTGAGGCAAGAACAAGGAGGAGCACATTATAAATTCTCTGGAGTCTGGAGATGGGGAGAGTTGAAAAGGGGAGGGGATGGAGAGAGGTTTAGGCCACAGCCCCAGTCCCATGAAGCAAAAAGCAAAAAAAAAATCTCAGGCTGGTAGGTCAAGCTTAAGGATAATTATGGAAAACTATGTACTATCTCCATGGGGCCCGTGTGCCTAGAGCCAATCAGAACAGTGAGTTATTGCCTTCTGCAGAACAGACACAGTATGCTTCCTGTCATAGCTAAATCTGGGCCTTGTAGCTTTGGAGACAGAGAATTATGTTTCCCTCTGTGACATGCTGATACAATGGAAAGAATACTGGCCTGGGAGCTGGGAGATCTGTTTTAATTCCAGCTCTGCCACTCATTGGAAGATCTCTCTTTCCTCACAGGGCTTAGTTTGCCTCGAAAATGAGAGCCTTGGAGTAGATGATCTCGAAGACCCCTTCCACTTCTGATGCTTTACAATTATTCTTAAGTGTTATGTAGGCTCACCAAGTAATAGATCTTTTGACCTTTCACTTTTAAAGAGGACACTATTTTATAATGACTGCTATCTACAAAGGAAGCTCTGCCAAGCCTGGTGGACAGACCTGCCTACACTCAGAAACCAACTTGTGGCTATTGCTCCTGTTGACGTTTGTTACTTTGCCTCAAGCCCGTGATCTCTCTACCTTCTTGTCTCTAAAAGAGCCTCACTTCTGATTTCTGTAGACCCGGCTTTCCTATTCAAAAGACATGATAGTCTTTGCAAACTTCTTTTAAACTCTCATCAGTCAGCTGCTATCTAGTTATGTGTGTGTATATATACACTTCGAGGGCACAATCATCAATATTTACTCATTCCTGGGATTAGTCAAGCCACTGATTTCTGATACTGGTCTTAATACATGGAAATGAAAGATCCGAGAGAAGCAGAATCAAGAGAAAGAGAGCTTGAGGGTCAAATACTCGGTCCTATGTTCCCTCACTTCTTACAGCTGAATTGACCAGACTGAATAAAAACAGGCAGATTAGGCCACACCCTCATTCACGCCAAGAAGGCAAGCCAGGAAAGGCAGCAATACCACCTGCTACTGAAAGGGCAAAGTCTATGGCTTACCTTGGCTTCAACCTTTGAAGCCGGTGTCACAGTCAAAGACATAGTAAATGGGAAAGGCCCTGGAATTAATGACAAACCTGCTGAAATCTTTAAGCAGTAGGGGAGATACAACTCTGATCTATGAAGGCCTGAAGAAATAGCCTAAGGGTTTCGGAGATGCTGTTCTCATTTACGAAGGCAAGAAAACTCACCCCAACAATAATTTTGGGCACAGCTGTGGCTAGAAAGATCTGGCTGGAATCTCTTTGGATTGGCTACTAAACACTTGTATTCCTGGAATGGTAATGTACAGTGAAACACACAATACAGTTCATGTGAACTTCATAGCATACCAAATACAGAAAAAAGTATTGGGAACATAAATACATTTAAGTTACATTAATTGATTTTTACCCAAACCCCAGATGCCGTCAGCACACTTGACTTGTGCTGCTTATGTACCACGTAAGCTTAAGCTACCCAAGACTAAAGGTATGGTTGGTTGTGTCTGTCCAGAGTTATTACCGTCTCCTCTGATTTATTTCCTCTCCACAACTGAAGCAATGTCTGTTTGCACAGGAGGACCAGTCTCTATTTAGCTTATGACCACAACACAAGAACAGTAATTACATAGCCAATTCATGAACTGTTCATTTCTATTGCCAAACATCTTTTCAGCCCCTCTGTCTAGATGAGAACTGTTAGTGTAAGAAAAAAGTGCAGAGTCTGGCTCCCTGGTAAGAAAACTTGTGAAATTCAAGCATGTTTTTATTCCCTGTGGAATAAAACCAAGGCAGCAGGCCTTAAACAGTTAGCTTTGGCAATAGGCTAAATGAAAACCCAATTCATGAATTAACTGAAGTTTAATCTTCAGTCATAAAGCCGCTCTAAAAATAAAAGCTATTAACCAAGTGCTTTCCATACATTCTGTCATAACGATCCTATGGGGTACATGGGGCAAGGAGTATTAGCCTGATTCTTACAGATGAGGAAAGCGAAGCTCAGAGAGCCTATGACTGCCCAAGGCCACAATGCTGCTGAGTGGCAGAGGAGGGATTTCAGAAAGCAGGTTTCTGGATTTTAGTCCAGTGGTCTTTCTACTATACTTTGGTATTACTGTATGGTAGAAAGAATTCACAAAATCATAGATTTCATAGAATGAGTTTATGCTAGAGATTCCATAATCCAAGAACTCATATGATAAAATGTAAGTCCTTTCTGCGTCTCATTTTAAAATTTCTACTAAAAATAAGCCTAGAGGCTTTCTAGTACAGTGATCACTGCTGGGAAAGAATTTTAGGTGGTACTCACACAGGTAATAAAATTTCCAAAACATGCCCTGAAGAACACGAGTGCCACAATATCTATTTCTGATAATATAAATATTTGCCGAAACAAACAAACAGCTTAGGAGAACTGAATCGTAGAGCAAAAGAGAAAGTTGGGGTGGTGGTGGCAGCTGTGACAATGGCAAAGCTTGCTGGGGAAGCAGCAAGTAGAGACCACAAAGAACGCTGACCTGGGGAGATAACAGACCTTGATTCTTAGGCTGCTTGCTTATCTATGGAATCTTGGGCAAGTCAGTTTATGCTCTCTAGGGTTCTCACTTCCCTTCATCCATGAGATTAGAGAGTTGACTTGATGATTTCAAAGAAGGTCCTTCTCAGCTTGATCATCTCTAAAGAAGAAGAACCTATTTCGTGTGACTCATGTAGCTCAATGAAATTCTAATGGAAACCACTGTTTTAGAGAGAAGTTTGAAAATGATCTCAAGAAGCCATGTCAGAAATCACGTCTCTGGTCTGTTTTCTCGGGATCTCTTACCACGTTTCCAAAACAAAATGGTGACAAATCAATTCGAAACTATACTTACACCAAAACTTCTATCCACAAAGTACATACCGAGAGTTTGGCAAAGAGGTCCATAAGATTTCTTGGAGGCATAACAATGGAAGTATTGAGAGGGATTACATAGCAGTTGCCCAGCTGCAGGTCTAGGTAAGCAGTCAGAAGCTATTGAAAAAGTTAGTCATGATCAATATAATGATGCATCAGAGTGCTGACAATGAAATTTCTGTTATTAAAACTAAACAGCTACAACCTAAATCAACTAAGCTGGGGGTCAAGACACAACATTCAAATTATTGGTGAAACCAGGAGGACGTATTTCTTAATTAAAAAACTTGATTGTTTCTTCCTTGGGGTGATTCAGGAAATGTTAAGGGGAAGAAAAGAGTCAGGGACAATTTCAGGTCACTGGGGCAATGTTCTCCCAGTCTCAGAACCCGGAAGCATCTTTGACTCCTTCTTTTTCTTTATCGTCCCCTCCCCCTTGCCCTCAATCCTTCTAATCACCATTAATTACTGTTGATTCCTCCTTTAAACCTTTTCTCTGATCTTTTAAAAACTCCCCTGTGGAGTCTTCGTCACTACCCCCCACCTACGGTAGCGCTTCCTGACTCCCCCACCGAAATGCTACTCTGATGATTCACTGGGGCACGAAGGTGACCCTGCGTCCTTAAAGGCTATGCTAGCAAAACGCAGGGTCTGGCAGCTTCTATCAAGAAGGAAAAGCTTCAAGAAGAGACCCAACAATGGCACCTGAGAATCACTAAGTTCTGAAAGGTCCATTAGTAAGAGAAGGTCGGCCACCAGGTGACAGATATCGTTTTGGTCACAGCAACCAAAAGACCTTTGCCGTGTCAAAGGAATGGAGGAGCCAAGATCTGATCTGTCAGTGGAGAAGCACCCATACCAATGAACTAGGTTCTTTTAGAAAAACCAAAGTTGGCTTCCTAACTAGCCTTGTCATTTCCATTCTCTTTCCTCCAAGTCATCTAGTGCATCCTTACCAATTTAACTTTCCGATGTCACTTTCATGTCATTCCCTTGCTTAAAGGCCTACAGCAGTTCAAGCTGAAACTTGTCTGTAATTCTATCAACTGCTCTATCCTACCTTGTGTCTCCCTATCTGATACGGACCCTCTTGCTTAACCTAAGTTCACTTATATACTTTATCCTTTATTCCCAAAATTTGTTTCTGCTTCTGTGATGCTTGCTCACATAATTCTCTCTGCCTGTAACATCCATTCTGCCAAGCTAAATTCTGTACTTCCTTCATGTACTGATCAAAACCTGAACTAACATGAGCCTTAAAGTAATCTTTCCCTTATTTTGAATTCTCACACATTGTCGTGAATCTTTCTCCAGTTATAGCAGAGATCTCGAAAGTAGACTAAAACCAATGGAAGGTGTGTGTCTCCCTCCTTGGTTTCTGTTAAAATTCTCATCTGGCTTTCTAGATGTAAAAAATAGAACTTAAAATCAGGTATCCCTTCAATTTTTGGGAGGAATAGCTTTGTCATTAGTGTGTCTCATGAGAGATCACAGGAGCTGTCTAGTAGCTACTGGAAAATGTTTTCTTTTCATGGAAGGACTTAAGTTCAAATACCTAACAAACTGAAGCCCAAATTTATTCTGTGGGATTTAGTCCTGAGCTCACAGTCTGTTGCGAAAGAACATTTTAGGAGCAGTGAGAAACAAACTACTATGTGAACTCAGTGAAAAGATGTAAATGAAATAAAGCAAAAGCAGCTAGTATCAGAGTAAATGATGAATATGCAACTTACTCTATCGAAGTCATGAACGATGGCAGCCGGGTCACTATCAGAGAATTTTGGAACAGGTACATCAATGATAGCTATGTTTTCATCTTCCCGGATGTCAGCTTCTTCAGAAACAGGGAGGAAGTAGGGCTCCGTTCCACCATCTATGCCGTTATCGTCATTTTCAAAGTAGCACATTTCCCCACGGAATACCCTGTGCTAAAAATAGAAAGGAAAAAAAAACTCCAACGTTTAAAATAGTGAAAATTTAGAACTGTTCCCCACACTCGTAATTCCTATCAATTCACTACGTTGCTGTTAGCTCTTAGGCCTCATGAGGCAATGTCTTAACATTTGGCACAAATCAATTTTATGGCAGTCAGTCTGAATGCTATTCTTAAATTTCAGAATTATGTTATAATGTTTTAATGAACAATTAGATTATGGAGAAACCACAAGTTGCTCCTTTTAGAGCTGTATGGAAGTTTTGGTTTTTAGGTGTTGTTCAATGTAAGCACTATTAAAATTAAAGAAACAAAACAAAACAACAAAAACCTTAAAGCAGCTAAACTTTAAAAAACTAAAATGACTTTACCCTTGGCATGAAGTATTTATAAATGCAAGCTCCACCAACAATAACGCCTGTTAAGATGAATGCAAGACCCAGGAGGGTCAGCAAGCATCTTCCAGAAGAACTGTCATGCGTCAGAATTTCTAGCTCCTGCAAAAATAAAGGAATAAAATAAATTTAGATGCTTCTCCATAGAAGATTTACCTTAAATTCTAAAGGATAGAAAACTTATATTAAGTTATCCCAGAGTCACACTACACAAAGTGTGATGCCTTTTAAGTAAACTCATCTTTTTAAACTTCTCTCCTCAGAGATTTGCAAAACGAAGATATCAGATTATTGTCAAGACACACAGTCCTGGAATCAAACTAAAATTGCCATATTTAACCATCTACAATGTTATAACTGACTACTTAATAAAAAAATCATAGAATTTCACAAGTCTCCAAATAAGTGACAGGGGAAAAATCCTTCGGGGAAGCATCCAGGCATTTTAAGAGTCTTTTGGAGAAGAGGAAAGCATCTACTGCATTCATGGTGTTGCTGCCATATTGCACACTTCATAAAATCTACCCCAAGTCTATGTAAACCATTTTACGAGGAGAGACAGATGGGGCCAGCAAAGCTGACAGCAGAAACTTTTGTATTGAGTACATGTTATTGATGTCCCTAGGGGTTCTCCAACCAATGTTGCTTCTAAAGCTATTTCTAGTAATCCACAAGCTCATCACGAAAATGCATGAACATTGCAAGCATGAAGATCTTTCTAACCGTTTCCAATTCCAAAGTACGTATTCCAAAGTAACCTTCTTTTACATCATTGTACCCATAAGTCTGCTTAGGATTTAAGCCTTCAGGCACATTTTAACTTGTAGAGAAGGTGCCTGGTGGGTTCAGGACACTATCCTCAGAACAATCCTTGCCACTACCCACTTTGCAGAGAAGAAATGAGGTCCTTCCATGTCAGTATCAGCAAAGTGCTTTGGGTTCTTCGAACAAAGGGAGTAAGTTATTTTTCATACACCCCTTTGCAGCTATAGCTTTTGTTTGCACATGAAAGGGGCTCAGTGAGCAGGCTGGTGCGATATGAGCCATGTATTGACTTTGGTGTTTCTAATGGCCATCCTGTTGCCCCAAGGTGCCGTGCCTTACATAAACCATTCTTTTGTTCCAAGATGATTTAGCACTTTTTTCTTCCCAGGGCACTCTAACTTTCCCCCCAAGATTATCTCTTAAGTCCTCTCCCTGGTCACAGAATCACAGAATTGTTCTTTGTATCGAGAGACATTAAAGGACATGCAATCTAGCCCTCTTTCTTTTAGAAAGGAGGAACCCGAAGCCCCCATGATGCCTTGCCCTAAATTCCACATCTAATTAATGACAGAGCCAGAACCCGAACCCAGGTCTCCTGACTCCAAAGGCCAATTCTCTTTTCTACTCTTTGTGTTATGTTCCTTTGCTTAAAAGGCTTCAAAAGCTTTTTAAGCTTGTATTTAAGAAACTTCTTTCAATCTTGCCTGCCATACTTTTCCAGCATAAAACCAAACTGGAGAAACTCACTGACCCTAAAACACAGCTTGTATCTATTCCTTTTTATCTACAGATTCTGCACCTTACAGGAACATACTACCCATTTCTCCTTAACTGCATCAATCATAACTTTCCTTTTTAAGGTCCAATACAGATCTCAACTTCTTCCCTGCCTACCCCGACTCTGAAGGGGTCTCTCTCTTCCCTGAATTCCTATAGCAATTACCGTCTAAGCAGTCCGTTTGGCAATTCATCATCTCCTGCCTTTTGAGACCTACCTAATAGCTACTGAAATCCTTTGTTATTTAACGTCTTAACCATTTATAGAACCTCAAAGACCATCTGGTCCAGCCTGGCCATACCAGGTTTGACATTCACCCTTATAAAATCCTAACCAAGAAGTCATCTGGCTTTTTCTTGAAGATGTTTAGTAAAGGGGAGCCAACAACTGCCCAAGGCAGTCCCAGTCCATTACTGAGTAACTCAAATTGTTGGGAAGTTCTTCCTCAATCAAAATTAAATCTGCCCATCTCCAGTGTTCACCCTTCATTACTTGTTCTGTCCTCTGATGTCGAGCCAAATAAATCTGATCCCTCCTTCCATGTTCAACCAGTTATGAACATACCTAATTAATTATTATCCAGTCTCTACTTTGTCCTCAAAAATAGCATGAAAAACTGTCAGATGTTCTGATAAGGTAAACAAAAAATCAAGTCAAATCTATGTAAGTTCCATATACATTTGCATGTATATGTATCTATACACACAGCATTCCTGTGATCTGCTCTAATAACCATGTCAAAAAAGGCAATGGGCTTGGCCTGGCATGACTTGTAGTCCCATGCCAGCCTTTTGTGTTTGCTACTTCCTGTTCTAGATGTACATTAACTATCTCCATAATATATTCTAAAATTTTGCCAAGAATCAAAGTCAAGTTTCTAGAGTTTGCAGGCTCTACTTTTTTCTTTTTATTGAAATCAAGACATTTTCCCTTCTCCTGGCCTATGGCAGCTCTCCCTTTCTCCAAGATCCTTGAAAGATCTAGTCCTTTCAGTATGGGTGGTTGTAGTACATCTGAGCCTGGTAAACTGAACATATCAGGACAGATTAGCTCTTCTATCAAATCACTCTGGGTCTGATAGACTCACAGCTTTAGAGCTGGTGAGAGCCTGAGGGGCCACCTAGTCCAACCCCCTCATTTTACAGGTCTGTTAATTATCTTATTCGATGTCCCCCCCAACCCATAGGTAGTTATTAGCAAAGTTGGCAGCACTACGTAGTAGATAAAGTGTTAAACCAGCAGCCAGGGAGCTCTAGGTTCAAATCTCACCTCAGATATTAACTGTGTGACATCTGGCAGGTCACTTACCTTTTCTGGGTCTCAGTTCCTCATCTATAAAATGAGGTAATTGAATTAGATGGCCTCTGAAATTCCTTCCAGCCCTAAATCTATGATCTCACAACCCTTCTAGAAACTGCTATGCATCTTTAGTGTTTTCCCAACTCAATAAAACATAGGTTCCTGGAAGACAAGGCTTGCCTCACCTTTTTTTTGGCAGAGGAAGGATGAAAGATGGGAGCTCTATCCCCAGTGTCTAGTTCAGTAGTAACTATTTAATAATTGTTCGATGAAGTTAATTTCTCTTTTTAGCTTAATGGAAAACCAACTTGTCTGAGCTCTCATGAGAGAATACTCATCCTTTGGTCTATTTGTTGATTTTCCTTCCAAAGTTGTTTCTTAACTATTGGGCTTTTGGGGGAAACAATTCTCTAAAGCAAACATGGGATGGCTAGAGATCACTTTACAGATCTGAAAATTGAAGGTAGATGGATTAGTTTCCCCAGGATTAACCAGTAAGAATCTCTTCCTTAGGGATTTTTACATAAGAAGGGATTCTCACTTATCCAAAATCCTCAAAAAAGGAAAACAGAATGCAAGTTATCGTACTGATACTTATTTGAAAAAAAGTTTTATCCTCCCTCTTCTCCACCCCCCTCCCCACACCATCACAAAGAATCTTTGGTTTTGTTTAAAATTATCTTTGTGTCTTTCTGAGAATCTTAAGAATTTTCACAGTCACTTAAGTTACCAATACATGGACATGTGATTGCTAGTTTATCCTGCTGACCACAGTGGTGAGAGGGGAGGAGGGGGGCTTGCAAGTCTGGCAGAGCCCTTTTTTTTTTTACCAATCTGAATATTTAAGATGGCCAGGTACAAAGCTAACTGTCTAAGTGACTTTCTAATTCAGTGAAATCAATCATTTTCTTAGGAGTTGGACTCTCAAAGGTCCATAGCAACTGAGTAACTGATTAACTCTGAGCAAGCTCCCAGGGCCGAGGACCACGAGGCTCTTCTTGCACATTCTGTATGTCACAATATGGCCAAAGAAGCATTATGACATAAGGACAGAATTATGAAGTCAGCAAATCTGGCTACTGGTAATCAGTGGGTCAATCTTTCAAGCTATGAAGTCAATAGACGAGTGTGAAAGATTTCTTTCATGTAGGACCTTGCCATGACAAAATAGCATCTGTGAGAATTACCTACCTTGACAACTTTATGAAAATAAATCTGAGGGATTAAAGGGTTAGAGGGGATGAGGAGAGAGGGCACACATCAGATGTTTGCCCTTTGACAGAGGGTAAACAATATGTTTTTCCCTCTAAAATGATCAAGGAATTGGGATTTTTTTTTATGTTCACAGCTAAAAGAAATTTAATAGACCCTGCTATCTTGACTGATTACTTGTCCTAAGTACACAGTTATACTTCAAAGAAAAACTCAGATATATAAATCCTGATAAAACAAGTATCGCCGAGCATGGTTTAGAATCACAAGTCCAGGGTCTTTAGAGATCATCTAGTTTCCCACCTTCACCCAATTTCATAAAAAAGGATGGTTTTATAGATAACTTCTCTGAAGGCCAAGGAAGATAAGTGACATGTCTAAGGTCATCTAGTAAGTTAGGAAACTCAACTCTCAAGGGAACCTTTCTTTATTGCTACTGAAACGGACGAAAAACAAAACTTCCCTTTACTTTCAGTTCTCCTTCCAACAATTCAGATTTTATTACTAAGCATATTATAGATCTCTACAGTTTTCTCAGTTCCTCCCTGGGTTTCTGCAACCTAGGAATAATTATTTTTGCCTACATTTCAATTTGTTGTGCTTTGGCCTCAATGGCTGCTAATTTATCTCTGAGCTGCTTTTTCAAGTCACAACCTCTGGACTATTTGATAATAGTTGTATTGTAAAGCTGCTCAGAGGTTGAATACCTCACTATATATGCTGCCAGGTATTAAGTCAGTCTCCCAAAGTGGCCAGGTCAGAATCCCTTGGGAGATTATTGTACACCTGAAATAGAAACAATCATTGTACAAAGGGTTACTTCTGTTTGTTTCTCATTCTCCTGCAGGGCTAGGAGAGCTACTTGTATATTCAGCTAATCCAACTACAAGTCAGAGCTTTCACTAACTAGGAAAAATTTAAGAGGATTACTGGGTGGCTATATTTAACTACTGGATTCCTATTAGGCCTCCCAAAATCTGGCCAAGTTTCACTCAAATAGTAAATTTGGTGACAGTTATATGTTGGAGCTGTAATTGAGTCAAAAAACTTCCAAGCATGCAGGAAGATGTTCTTTGAAAACATTTTAGAAGGTTTTCAGGAACTTGTGCTAGTTTCACTGAAATCTACCTAGTGCTGACCTGGCTGGTTGCAGATGAGAATTCTGCAGAGAGCATCTCAACATTTCAGAGTACCTTAGCCTACAGAGAAGAGATTACTTCTCTAACCTATGCTGCTGAATATGGAAATTAGAATGTAGAAGGACTGGTGAGTACAAGTTTCCTGAGAGAACACCTAGTCGGGTCAAATATAAGTTTTACTAAGAAATAAGGAGGGGAAAAGAGTGTATGCATTTTGGAAATCAGGTGGCCTTTGAGTGTTTACAGGAAAAACAAAGTGGATTATTAATAATATCTTAATATTGGGGGAAAATCTTCTGGCTCCTGGCATAGTTCGGCATGAAAGCTGAAAATAAGACCTGTTTTTAGATCTGAATTGGAGATTGAAGGATGGCTATTTGGTGGGGGGGAGGGGAGGGGAAGCGGGGAAACTCAAGTTCCTCTTTGCGGAAGAAGAGTGTTTTCTTTTAGAAACGCCACAGGGAAAACATGCAAGGCTCCCCGCAGGAACAGGGAACAGTAAACACCCCAAATTTATATAAAGACAAACTTTTAACTCTAACAGCTCTTCTACTGGATGGTCTGAGAGCCTCTCCTCTGGGAGGGGATTCTTTCTGTATGGAAGAAAAAAAGACTCACAAACTCTTTAAGTCAAAGGTATACGGGGTGCCCCTCAAGTCCCCCGCACCCAGCGCCCAGACCTGGGGAGTAGGATCTC
>CM053628.1:17447803-17515538 GCA_028646595.1 Phalanger gymnotis | reverse complement strand
TTTTGTCCTTCGACAAGTGCCCCTTTTCAGCCCCGGTCCGCCCCGTGCCCCCCACCGGCTTCCCGTCGGCCTTACCCTCTCCGCCACCAGGGCCTCGACGTCCTTCTTGGGGCCCGGCTTCTGCACGAAGGGCGTATTGAAGGAGATTTTCACCATGATGAATCTTCCGCCTTCGGCAGCAGCGGAGGCGGCGGCACGGCTCTGAGACCGGGAACGCGGATCTGCGAGGCACGGACGGGCGGACAGGAAGAGGAGGCAGCGAGACCAGAGAGGAGAGACACAAACACACCAGAGAGGAGAGATCGAGAGACAGGGGAGGGAGAGGAGACAGAGGAGACAGAGGAGAGGAGAAGGCTGCTCACAGCTCTGAGACAACCTCCGCAAGTGGCTGCCTCCCGCCTCCACCTAGAGAGATGTAGTTAAGGCCGCCCCGCTGCCGGGTGCGAAACGAGGCGGGGCGAGGGCGGGGCCTGCGCAGCAGGGGCGGGCCTGGGCGCGCCCCGCCCCCTCCCGGCAGGCAGGCCGGCCGGCGAGCTGGCGGGGAGGCAGTGCATCGTCCGTCGGTGCGGCCGCCGTCGTTCAGTCCATCCTGGCGGCAATCTCCTCCGAACCGCCTCCGCCTTCCGCTCGCCCGCCCCCTGCACCCCGCAGCTCAGGGCCAAGTGCGAAGAAAGCGCCTTGTACCCTTCCGCGCCTGGCCCGGCCTGGCCTGGAGTCTTCAGCCCTCAAGTCTTCTGCGCTGGCCCCCAGCGGCTTGCGACGTGAGTTGTGAGCTTCACATACACACCCACGCACACACACACACACCACACACGCGCGCGCGTACCCGCATACATTCGTACGGACCCCCCCCACTCCACTCCCACTCCCCAAATGTGAGCCAAATGTCCACTGTGGCTTCGAGCCACCCTGAAATGAAAGGGGACGTCCAGCAGCTCTGTAGGGTCCCTTCCAGCTCAGAACCCTCTGTCTCTCTCTCCCATACTCGAAGAATCCCAAGCCTCAGCCTCTGGGTTCCCTCCCCCTCCCCCCCCACCCGCCTGTAACTGCCGAGCTCTTGGCTCCCACGGGGGGCGGGGGGGAACGGGGTGGCAGGGATATGTGTGTATGTGTGTGTGTCTATGTATTGGGGTGTGGGGGGTGGATACGAGGCAGTTGGAAGAACCGGGAGGGAGGGAGGGAAGGAAGGAAAGGAGAAAAGCAGGGAAGGAAGGAAAAGCGCAAGCCCAGGCAAGGCGCTAAATTGAAATTTATTTCTTTATAATCACTCTACTTATAGACCTTACTTGGATTAAAAATCCAGGGGGAACATTATTTTCAAGACCAAAAACGGAGACCTATTTAAAGCGTGATGGATAAAATTGCTTAGTTAGACCCTTGTTAAAAGTAAAGCAAGCCTTTTTTTTTTCAAAATATGAGGACTTATCCCCCCACCAAAAAAATCTGGTTTCTGTGGTCTCTCTATCTCTGTGGCCCATGTACAGCATTCAATTACGTGAGGTTTGCCCTGTTTAAGATGTGCTAGTATGTGGGGGTTATAAATAGCCCTACCACCTAAGACAAGAGAGGGCTCTGTTTAAAACCTAAAAACCAAGTCTGTGCCCCAAACACCCAGCCAGCTATAAGCCAAAGAAACTTTAATATGCTAAGAATCTAAACCCCTCTATCCAAGTTTAAAATAATACCTGATTCATCGATCGCTGGGACTTTCCGCACTAGAACGCGCACACCAGTCATCTCCCCTTCACTCTGGGGGCTGGTAACCATGGGCCAAGGTTACCTAGAGTGGCCGGAGTCTAAGAACCCTGATCTAACAAAGGGAGCCCCTGCGTCCTAGGCAGGCCGTTGCCTAGGTTTCTAGGGATTCTAAATGGTTGCCCACCACAGTGCTCACCCCTTAGCCTAACGGTAATATCAGGAAAGTGTGAATTACATTAGTTTAGTCGCTTCTAAATGTACGTTTGTACCTTAGAAGCAGCTAGAAATGTATTTTTCACTTGTAGGGGACCTCTACCCTGTCAGTAGTCCTAAAGCAAACTGCTCAGATTGCAGTGAACTGGTTTAAAACTGCATTTGAAAAGCCTCTGACTTCAGTACTAAAAAAGTACCCTGGCCCACCTGTGAAATACCCGGGGCTATAATCATAGACCATATTACTCCAGAGCTTTGCAACGTCCTTAGTCAGCAGATTGCATAGAGCAGCACCCTGTCTATTTCTGGGTACGATTTGGAGTGGGGTTTTGATCTTTATAGAAACCATCTTAGCTATTTCCCTGCATGCTTAACCAGAGCTTAAAATCAGATCTATAGCTGCTGACCAAAGTCAGAAGCAGCAGCAGACACTTTGTATAACAGCTCCTTGTTCCTGAACACCGGTTAAGCGTCTCTCAGGAAGCTATACGAAAATGAGTGAAGGAGCAAACCCTTTTTCTTAATTTAGCAGTGTAATACCCTGGAAAGAACAGGATATGGAGCCAACAGAACCCAGCCTGGGTTCAAATGCTGGGTTTGATATTACTAGCTGTGGGCCGGGCAGGGTAAGTAACTGAACCCCACTTTCTCATCAGTAAAATGGACATTGTAACAATTTCTATACCTACCTCATAGGGTTGTTGTGAGGAAAACACTTTTTAAGCTGTAGAACTATGAATTTAGCTGTAGAGAAATGTGAATTTTTCTTGTTGTTATTAGATCTAAAAATCCATTTCATCCTTAGGGTGGATTAATGCTGTGGTCATGTATGTATGGGTTTTCCAGGTTTCCAGGCATGACATCCCACCCTCTACTCTTTAATTCATAAAATGGGAGAATTTTAATGAGACAAAATTATTTTTTTTATTTTTAGAGACAAATTTAGGGAGACTATACTCCAAAGTGTAACTTTGCTAGAGTTCTGATTTCATTTAAGCCTAGCCTTGTGACTTTTTGCTGCTTTTATGACATAGGCTCAGACTTATCTGATCATGCTTTTTTGCATGACTGTTCCAGCCTTGAATAATATACATGAGAAGCTCAAGTACAGCCAAGAAACCTTCTGAGAATACTTTCATATGACTGTTTGCTGGTAGCCATAGCCTCCGAACACAGCTCAGAATAATACTAAGTTTTTTAAAGTGACTTTTAGATTGACCTTCTGGGGAAAGAGATATATGGGTACTTGTATTTTTAATCAACTACCCATGTGTTCTGCTTTTCTAATGTATCAAACCGTTCATTTCCTACTTTGATCAAGAACAGGTCATGCCAGACTAACCTCACTTCCTTTTTTGACAGGGTTATTAGGCTGGTAGATGAGGGGGATGCTGTAAATTTAATATAACTAGTTTTTAGCTACGGATTTGACAAAGTCTCGTGTTATTGATGTATACAAAGTGGAGCGATGTGGGCTAGATAATGCTACAGTTAGGTGTATTCACTGGTTAAATAACCAGACCCAAGAGTAGTTATTTATGGATCTATGTCAACTTGTAGGGCCAGAGTTCTCCTTTTTTGTGTCATGAATCCGTTTGGCAGTTTGGTAAAGCTTGTTGGTCTCTCCTCAGACCTTTTCAGAATTGTGTTTTTAAATTCATTAAATAAAATATGTAGGATTACAAAGGAAACCAATTATATCGCAATACAACTATCAAAGTATTTAAAAAAAAACCAGTTCACAACTGAGGTTGTTAACTTAACTGTGGGATGATCTTTCAGGAGAATACCCCCAAGGGCTCTGCTTTAACTTTTTCATCAGATCACCATAGATGGCATGTGCTTATCAAACTTACAGATGGTACATAGCTGGGAGGGGGAGGGATCAGGGAGGGGTTCAATGGAAGAGTTAAGATCCAAAAATATCTCGACACACTAGAATGTTAGGCTGGATGGAATGACACAAAATTTAACAGTTCTCAATGTAAAGTTCTACAAAGCAGTTCAAAAAATCAACTTCACAGGTAAAAGATGGTATTGGGGGGAAGAGGGGAGTGAAGGGGGGTTGGCGTGGGGGTAGGAGGCATGACTAAAAAACATTGGACCTGAAGAATGATCTGAGAATTTTCAGACAATATAAGTACAATATTAAAATGAGTTGGCAGTGTGATATGGGGAGCCAAAGAAACAAAATATCTTTGGCAGCATTAAGACAAGTATAATATCTAAGAAGAGGGAAGTGAGAGTTCTACTGTATTCTGTCCTGGTCAGACCATGTCTAGAGTATTATTACCACATTCCCAGGAGAGTGTTCAGAGGAGAGCGACCAAGATAGTAAAGGTCTTTGATTTCTTGCCATAAGAGGATCCGATGAAGGAACTGGGAGTGTTTAGCCTGGAAAAAAATTAGACTCAGAGGGGTTACGCTTAAAGTTTTTGAAGGGTGTTCATATGGAAGAGGGAATAGATTATTTTTCCGCTTAGCAAAACTGGGAGGGAAAACTAGGATCATTAGATTGTAAAGAAGAAAGTTTAGTCTTGATGCAAGAAAGAACTTCCCAACAATCAGCGGTATTCAGAGTGGAATGTGATCAGAAAGTAGTGGATTTTTCTCCCTTGGAGTGTTTGAAGAAGGCTGGATGACTTCTTGGCAGGGATTTGTAGAGGGAATTTTTCTTCAGGTACAGCTTGGGCTAGATGCCTCTGAGGTCCTTTCTAACTCAGGTTCTGTGGTGTTGAGGAAAACAAAATTCCCAAGTTGTCACATGATTTGCTTTTTAAAAAATTTTGTACTGCACTTTATTTCAATAATTTAACATTTATCGAATGCCTGTGATATACAGGGACATTGTGCTACATGCTAGGGATGTAGTTTTCTCTTCTACTTTTCTTTTAGTTTGAATTTCGTTGAATTGCTTTAAATTTCATCATATTTAGCAGCTGGTATAATGGAAAAAGAGCCCTGAATTCGGAGTCAAACGATCTGCCTTCAAATCCCAATTCTCCTTTCTGCCTGTGTGACCTTAGGCAAATGCCTTTCCTTCTCTGGCCCTCAGTTTCTTTGTGTATAAAATGAGGGGATTGGGTCCCTTCCAGCTCTAAAATCCCAATGATTGTGATATGAGATCCCAAAGTCTCTGACCCCAAAGTCCAGCAGGCATTTGGGACAACTGGAACAGGTCCTAATATGGATACCAGCAGTGCAGACAGCAGGTGAGGGCTCAAATATGGATTGCCTTTAGGCTGATGGTATTACTCCACCCATGCTGTGATCAGAGAGAAGTTTGAAGGTCATGATTTGAAAGTCCTGGTTGGGAACCTCCTAACTACAACTCCAGGTTGATAGCAAGTAATGTTTCGGACCCAGGGAGCAGTTGTTTTCATTCCCAGCTTGCCTAAAAGCTTTTCTAGTTCAGCTGGTCGTGACCTGCGTTTCCGTGAAAGTCTAATTCTTCATCGCCGTTGTTTCTGTGAGGATGGTGGAAAGAGCTGCCTGGCAAGTAAGTGGCCCTGGGCATCTTGAGCATTGTTTTCAGTATGATCATTGAAATTTCCAAATGACTTAATAATGCAAATGTAGAAGAATGGAAGGTACAGATCTCACCCAAGCATTCCAGGAAAGGAAGGGGCCTTTCCACTATGGGTGTGCGCTGCCTCCGTAGTGCACAAAGGGGAAATGACTTCTTTCTGGAAATTTTAACTTGAGGGCTCATTTAGATCGTAAATTTTTTATCATTCCAATGGGGATTAGAATAATTGGCATTATTTTCAGTATTTTATTGTGTATGTGTACAGTATTACTATATATTTCAGCATGTCCATCTGCAGATATGTATAATAGTCATAAACTATTAAAGCTTACCACTGCACTAAGACCTTGGAACATCCTGGAAATATGTGGAACTATAAAGAATCCAGAACTGGATTTTCCTTATTTTGGGAAGCTCCTGGTATGGAAACTCATTCCATTGCTGCCGCTCAGCAAATCCTGAGTTCAGTCATTTCCTAATGGTCATGTAATGCTTATGGGGCAGAAGTGAACCCAGTCTTTTTTGACTCCAAGGCTGTAATTCTGTGCATTATACCGCACCGGGCTGCTGCTCACAATATCTTAAAATATCAAATATCTAAGCCAATGAATACCAAAGACCATTCTAAATTATGATACAGCTAGGAGTTATTTCCCTCCTCATTGGAATGTCAGCCTCTTCACTTCCCAGATTTCTAAATACCTTCCACCAACTGGACTCTGAAATGCTGATTTCATGGAACATTGTTGGTGTGAACAGGTGGAAGCTAGAGGGGCTTCTGGCCCGTCCTAAAAAGCTGATTATTAAACCTGCCTCCCTTTCATCCTACTTACTGGTGTGAATTTTGGGGTTCAGCGGCAGTGGTAATTTAAGCAACTTAGGAACATCGGTACTGGTATAGTACCATGGAAAGAGCATTGATGATAGGGGTGGACGATCTGGCTTCAGATTTTGCTTTTGGTGGCTAGATCTGAGGTCTTTTCCAGCTTTCTCAGTTTTATTTATATGTAACATATGTGATATTTTATGTACACATGATCCTGGATCTCCATTTGAAAATAGGTGTATTTACAGATGTTACTCTAGATTTCATTTGCTGCTGCTTAATATAAAGAGCAATGAAATCTGGGGCAGAATCCTGCCTCAGACACTCCATAGCTGTGTTATGCCTGGGCAAGTCACTTTCCCTTCTTTGAGCCTTACTTTCCTCATCTGTAAAATGGGGATAATAAGACTTGCACACTTTACAGCCCAGGCGTGCTATAGGGGAAGTCTTTGGTAAACCTTTAAGGTACTATGGAAATGTGAATTGTTATTAATTTAGATAAAGGAGTTATTATTAAAAACAATCGGAAAGTACATGATTAAGAAAGTAATCATCTGCTCTTATTTAAAAGCACCCCAGGAAGTTCGGTCTCCCTGGAGAAAATGATATACTGTGGAACTAACTACAGGAAGCTTGGAGGAGGCTAGGAGGAGATGGTGACTACTGATTACCTAGGTAGTAGTCCCTATTAAATATTGTAATGACTCTGGTTATACTGGAAGCAGAGGATGAGTCTGCCACCCACACAGCAGTTTCTTTCTGGCAGCTCTGCACATTCAAAAACAAACCCCAAACTTTTAAATTCCCAAATCTGCAGTCCAAATGCAGCTAAAAACCTCCTGGAATCAGAGCTTCTCAAAGATGCAAGAATTGCCTCTGGAGGAAAAATTACACACTCCTCTTTGTTTTGTGCTTAAAGCTCTTCACAATCTGTCTCTTCCCCATCATTCCAGATTTATTTCATATTGTTCCTCTCCCTTCTCCATTCTGGCAGAATGGGACTTATTGTCATCCCCGTGCTTGAAAGGCTCCCCCCTTCACCTTCTGGGATTCTAGCCTCTGTTGGAGGCTCAGTTCACGGCCCCCTTCTAACATGAGGCTTTCTCAGAATCCCAATTCCAGTTTGTAGTGAGTCTCCTGCATTTGTTTGGGCTTTCTATGGGCTTTGATTTGACTTCTCTGTGTAACTTGTGTTTATTCTCTTTTTCTGCAGTAAAATATATGCTTATTGAGAGCAGGGACTGTTTTTATTTGGTTTTATATCACCAGCTCCTTAACACAGTGCTTATCAATAACCACATCAAAGGCCGTTAATAATGCTTGTGGAGTTGAACTAAACAAAAATGAATTTCTGGGGCCAGAGGAATCATCTAGAACCATCACTTACCCTTAACTCAGAAGAAATATACATATAATATATATAAAACTCAGAATATATATATACACATGCACATATGTCTATATATGTGTAAATGTCTATATATATCATATGTACATGCATACATATGTATATCTATGTACATGTGTGTGTGTATATATGTATATATAAAAAACTATTTGTGCATGCAGACAATCCAAAGAAAATTTTCCTCTAACATTGACTAAGAACTTGTGGTTTGTTTGTTTTCACTTTAGCCATCCTTCTGATCCTCTGGTTTTTTCATGTCCCATCACCCCCTTCACAGAAAGCTTTGCCCCGACGCCCTGTGTGGCACATCTCTAAGGCTTTGTATATTGTTAAAGGTGGCAGAATAAGGATAAGGTTTTTCTTGGGACTTACACTGTACCTTAAACTAGTACAGTATTGACATGGCTCCATCCCCCTTCGTTCTTAATATTTTTATTTCATTTCTGATTCTTTCTGAAGGGGTAGTAGATGTACTGCAGGACTCTATGCCTGAAATAGGCAGGACAAAGAAGTGGGGAGGGTACTGTGGCTAGGTCCCCACCCTGCCCTTTGGGAAGTTAGGCTGCTGCTACGGCCAGCAGCTGGAGAATGTCTCAAGGAGGCAGCCTGGTAGAGAGAGAAGGTAGCGGGTGGAGCCTGCTGGTGCTAAAAATAAACTGAGGTTCATGTAAATATAATTAGCCTGTAACTATGCAAAAAAAAATAAAAGACTGGCCTTCATCCTTCCCCTCCCTTTCCACCAATTTCTGCCATTCCATTGAATTTAATGCACATTCAATTCAAGGTTCCCAAAGACCTCTTCCCAAATCCATGAACTTAGGCCATTCCCCGAAGCACTGGATGCTGTCAGGCAGTCCCTCGTCCTGGATGTGCTCTGCTCTTGGGCCTGGCTTGTCTGACCATC
The DNA here is from genome assembly GCA_028646595.1 of Phalanger gymnotis. Classification (NCBI taxonomy): domain Eukaryota; kingdom Metazoa; phylum Chordata; class Mammalia; order Diprotodontia; family Phalangeridae; genus Phalanger; species Phalanger gymnotis. Next base: position 17,506,960 of record CM053628.1, on the reverse strand, counting down.
TCTTCCTTTGCTTATTGTTCTCCATGGCTGCCTTCATACCAGAGCTATCCCCCATGGTTTTGTCCTCTTGAAACCTCTTTGCTTCGTTCTCTGGGTGATCTCATCAGTTTCCATGGATTCAATTATAATCTCTGCACATGACCCTCAAATCGATAGAAGCAGCCCAAATCTCTCTCCGCAGTGCCAAGCCTGTATCACCACCTGCTCGCTGCACATATCTTCTTGGACTTCATGTGCGCATTTCAAATTCAACATGTTAATTGGCTACCCCCTTTTTCATTTACTCTTTGAGATCTTTTCTTTATTTCTGTCTTACTGAGATTGGTTGACTGTACCTCACAGTAATTTCACACATGGCCCTCCAGACTAAACCTTCTCTTTATGGTAAAGAAAAACAGTTAAGCATTACTGCCCCCCCCGCCCTCAATCAGAAGTGACCACATCTGACATGGTATAAATATTTTGCCCTAGAAATCATCTTAACTCTTTGTTGCAAGGGAGTAGGTATGTTTCATTGTGCTGTCTGGGAATCTTAATTTTTTAAAAAAATTATATTCTTTTTTCAGTCCTCTGGCTTTCTTTCCTCTCTCTTCCTCCACCTCCCCCCCCATTAAATTTTTTTTAAAAAAGCAAAGGCTTAGTAACAAATATGCTTAGTCAACAAATCCTTGTGTTAGCCATGTCCAAAATGCATGTATCACTCTGCATCTGGAATCTATCTCCTCTCTGTCAGGGTTTGAATCCCACTCAGACCCTTACTAGCTGCCTAACCCAAGCAATCCCTTAATCTCTCTCAGCTCCAGTTTCCTCATCTGTAAAATGGGGAGACCTATGCGTGCAGCACCTCCCTAACTTACGGGATCTACACAAGAGGATCGAATTAAAATGCTTTATGGAAAGCACTCTGCAGACCTTAAAACATTAAATAAATGCCAACTGTTATTATAAAGCAAAGCCTTCCCTGACCACAGTTGCTGATTACTTCCGAACTCTTGAGACTGTGATCTCTGAGGTCTCTTCCAGCTCTAGATATGATATTATTCTGGACCTAGAAAGCCTGATTTCAGGCCTCAGTTCTCATAACTTTTCTAAGAAAGTTGCATCATTTCAGTTTTGAGGAATTCTTCTAGAAATGGGAAAATACCATTAAATTATCAGATCCACACATGTGCAGTGAGGGTTCACTTCACTTCACCACCTGTTAGCTCGCAAACATGCCTACCAGAAATAAAGGTTCAAAAGGAGGAATGGGAAAATCCATCTGTGTTTGGCTTTGGGAAAAATGCCTCTGATGGTTTTTACATTTATAGTTGAACCAGTCTTTAACCAGCTAAGAAGACATTTAGCCTTAAGTTTTAACCTTTTGAGTGAAATTCAGCATTGAATTTTCACACTAATTTTAAAATCTCAGTATTTCTGTCATCTCCAGTTTTGTTTTTGCAAGAATGTATGACACCCTTGAAAGTCTTGGGTTTTGTTTTCTTTTTGTTTTTCCTAAAAGATGAAATTGTACTTTAATAATCATAACTAGAATTCTAATGTCAAAATGCTCCCTTCGGGTTCAGGTTTGGTACCTGTGATGTATGTGTTCTTTAGACTTGGTAGTCTTTTCTATCTCAAATTTTCAACGCATTGATGTTAAATTTCCTACATTTTTGTATAATGGAAAGAACTCTGGGCTAGAGAGGCAGAAGGCCCGAATTCTAGTTCTGGCTGCTACCACTTACTAGCTGTGTGAATTTGGCAATTCAGCTCCTCCCTCAGAGCCTATTTCTTCACCTGTTAAAAAATGAGGACCCCAATCTCTACCCAGTTTGACACAAACAGGATAACTAGAAAATATTTTGTACACAAGTAAATACTACAATAGTGTAAAGTAACACAGCATGTATATCTTTAATGGGACTTGTTCCCTATCTATGGAATAATAATATGACATGTACTAGCAGCCCAAGGAAGGCAGTTTGGCGTAGTGGTGGTCATAGAGCTGGCCTTCAACACGCACAAGTCCTTCCTCTGACAGTTACTGGCTATGTGATCCTGGGCAAGTCAGATTACTTCACTGGGCTCTAGGCAGCGCTCTGAAGACTGTAAATCACAGAGGTGGTGCTGAGCTGCATTGGTGAAGGGATTTCCTCACTTAGGAGCTAGTTCTCTTTACCACTACTCTCATCAATTTTCTTAGCAGCACAAAGTCACTAGAATAACGCAAAATTTGCTCCCTTGTCTCTGAAAGAAATGAGCCAGGCGAACAGGTTTTGTGGCAAAGATCAAGTCTCCACAGGGCTAAGATTGTAGAGGCAGAGTTGATAAAGTGTTGGGATTAGATTCAGGAAGACATGAGTCTGAATACTACCTCAGACACTGCCTAGCTGTGTGACCCTGGCCAAGTCACTTATCTGCTCTGGGCCTCAGTTTCCTCATACGTAAAATGGAGATAATAATCTCTGTAGTGCCTGCCTCACTCCTAGGTTCTACAATCATTCAGTTAATTAGCAAGTGTTTATTAAGTGTCTCCTCGGGGACAGGCACTGCGCCAGGTGCTTCGCAGACCTTAAAATGCTATATAAATGTCAGCTGTTAATATCATCCAGCCTGTCATATGAGCACGTCCACATTTAATATCCAGTGCAAGACAATGCTTTGAGTTGCATTGGTAGTGAAAGGGATCTTTGTGTAGTTTTGTCGCCATAAATCAGGGAACTCACAGCTGGAGCATGATAGTTGAGCCAAGATTATCTCAGGGAGAACAGGTTTCTTAAGGGTTTCTCATGTAAGTAGATCCTCTCCATATTCCTGTCTGGAGTATGAAGGTCATAGCCCTGATGCTGGCCGAGGAAATGATTGGCAGGATGGAATCGATATAATTGTAACTAATCGGGAATTTCTTCTGTAAACCTTCCCTGATCCCCTAGTTGTTAAGTACCTCCCCTCTTGGGCCTCATGTTGACTCTTGATTTTCTAACTCGATTTTGAACTATCAGGTATCATATTTGGTTGTGTTGATACTTTGTCCCCATCTTGGATTTGAAAGTTCTTAAGAACAGGGATCGTGTCTTCACTAAGATTTCTAGATCTCTCAGGACATAGCACACTACTCTGTGTAGCGTAGTTACTTAATAAATGTTGGCCGTGTTTGTATTTGTAACTAGGACAGGGCATTGACTTACTGTCTAACTTTGAACAAATCACTTCCCCTGGCCGAGCTGGAAGTTGAGAAGGTTGGACTGCGTGGTCTCTAGCTGAAATTCCATGATGCTGTTGTCAGTGTAGCATCAGCGTGCCCACGGCATCTGAGAGTTGGAAGGGGCCTGCATTGAGTCTGTGCCTGAACAAGAGTCGCCTGGGTCCCATCTCCGACAATCAGACACCCAGCCTTTCCTAAGGGGGAACCTGCCACCCCCAGAAATGGCCCATTCTACTTGGTAGGTTTCAGGGAGTTTTTCCTTGCAGCTAATCTGAATCTACCCCTCTGCCACTTCCTCCCATTACTCCTGCTTCTGACCTCAGAGGCCAAGCAGATCAAATGTAATACTTTTTCCACATGGCGACCCTTGATGCACTTAAAGACTGTTAAGGCTTTTTAAGTCTTCTCCAGCATCCACATGCCCTGTTCCTTCATCCTATCCTTGTTGGGCATAACCTCCAGGCTTCTCGCCTTTTGATTTGCCCCCTTCTGGATGCTCTCTGGTTTATCAATATGCTTCCTAAAATGGGAAATCCAAAACTGAATATCATAATTCATATGTAATCTGATCAAGATTAGGCAGTGGGATATCAATACAAGGCAGTGGGATAATCGCTACCTCCCCTCTTATTGCAGGTAAAAATCATTCGCTTTTGACTCATGTGGAATTTATAGCCCCTAATGCCCTCCTAAAGTTTTCACAAGCAGTGTTGTCTAGCCATGCCATCTTCATCCTGTACTTTTGTAGTTGATTCTTTGAATCAAAGAGTTGGATTTTGCACTTACACCTATTAAATTTCATCTTAATCGATTTGACCCATCATGCTAGCCTGTTGAGATTTATTTGTATCCTGACTTTTTCCTCCAATGAGTTAACAAAATTTGATAAGCATTCCATCCGTGCCTTCATCCAAATAACTAATAAACTGCTGAATAGTCGAAGGCCAGAAACAGTACCCGGGGCACACCACTAGAACACTCTTCCAAGTCAGCCTATTGATGACTACTCATTGGATCTAGCATCCTGAGAGCTTTCGTGGATAAAACTGGAGTATAGCAAGCATATGAATAATGAAAAAGATAGGTTCAGATTGCTAGAATTCTTTTCCCCTTCAAAACCAGCATGGTCCTCATATTTGGATATCACAATCTCTGATGTTCTGTATGAGAAAGTCAGAAGAACATCCAAGAAAATAAGGATGAGAGGAGACTAGGCCTGTTATAGATAGAGAAATTCCATCCTGGAGGTAACACGGTTTGGAGGCCACAGAGGGATTGAGTCTGAACATGGTTGAAAGAGAGGAGAGGATAGTAAATGCCAAGGACAGATGACAGATTTTACTGCCAGATTTACTATAGGTTACTACCAGAAATAGACGGTTGAGAAAATAATCCATACCAATCCATATACCTGCGATTTCCCAATTTCTACTAAATCTTTAGGAGAAATCTATGCATATAATCACTGGCATCCTCAATGAAGGTTTGAGAAGAAAACAAGCAGACTTTCGCAAGTATATTCTGCGATGGACCACATCTTAGCAGTCACCCAGTTGAAAGATGCAAAGAATCAGAACTTTCACTATGATTTTTCTTTGTTGACTATTAAAAAAGTTTTTCAGTATCATAAAATGCTGTCTTAAAGGCTATCCTCCAAGAATACACACACACACACACACACACACACACACACACAAATACACACGTACACACCATGCATAGGTTAAACTCACATGAGCTTCCTTGAAAGATGCAGAAATCAAAGTTAACTTTGTTCTACAATTCTGATATGTCTAGCACAAAGTACAAAAAGAAATGTTAATTTGCATCAAGCCTCAGAACATTGCAGAACTTCCTAAATGAAGTCCGTAATCACTTAATAATTTATAGTGTATGAACATAGTAGAACATTATTGTGCCATTAGAAATAACAAATATAAAGAATTCAGAGAAACTTGGATGACTTGTATGAACTTTGATGCAAAGTAAGCAGAACCCAGAAAACAATTTATGCATTTTCTTCAGTAGTGTAAAGGAAAATATTGAAAGACAGCAGAACTCTGATTATGGCAGAGACCAATTTCAACTTCAGAGGACTTGGGGTGAAAACATTCCTTCCTCATTTTGGCCGAGGGGTGGTGAACTATAAGTGCAGAATGAGACGTATGTTATAAGATGCAATCAATGAATTCATTTAGTTAAACTATATTTCTTTGTTATAATGGAAAGTTCCATGGGGTGGAGGGGAGGGATATTGAGAAGTGACAGTACTACTTACAAAAGCATCAATAAAACATTTTTATATCCTTTTTTTAAAGGTTCAGTTTACTTTTCCACACTGGGAAAACCAATTGGTTGAAGAAAGCCTGCAATCCACACTTTTCTGTACAGTTGGATGGACAAGTGAAGAGCTAATAGAGCGGTATGTATATTTATACATAATAGATTGCACATAACATAGGCACACGTGATGCATCATGCAGCACAACATAGAACATGTGCACATATCTGTGTGTGTCATGTGTTATATATACATATATGCATTGTGTGCCTTGGGTAGACACTGCCAATGGACAGCGAGCTGGGCCCAGAATTGAGTAGGAGGAAGAGAGTGGGCTGGATTCCATTTGGGAAATTTCACAATGCTTTTAATGACTCAAAACTTCTGTCTGAAACAAAGGCTCATTTTTTTTAAAACCAGAATTTTTTTTTGGTGATGCTATATGGCAGCAAATTATGGAATAACATGTTCTCTGAAGAATTTAAGCTGCAGGCCACCCAAAGGGTAGAAGAAATGCACTACCAAAGATTTATGTACAAAAAGCTGTCTAAAAGATGTTGGCCCAGAGGTGTATGAATGGAAAAGGAGGCGGGCTTGTAATATAGAAAGATCAAGAAGTACCAAATGGATAGACTGTGTATTCCATTGGTGGCCACTTTGGTCCAGTGGAAACAACACTGGTGCTTGGGGCAGAAAACCTGCGTGACCTTGGGCAGTGCATCGACCCTTTCTGGGCCTCAGTTACTTTGTCTGTGGAATCAGAGGGTTGGGCTAGATGGCCAGATGTAAAATAAAACCAAATACAAATCGAGCCAACAGCTTACACAGCATGCTAGAAAGCAGCTCCTGAGAAACCAAAGAGAATCGCATGTGAGCCTGTTGGTGAATATTTATCGAGACCTTTCAAGTTAGTGGGCTTTGCCCCATGATGCTGCCAGAGTTTTCTTTTTGTTCTTTACCTTTTCTCTATCATAGACCCCTAAGGCTGTCTGGTGAAACCTGGGGCCCCCTTCCCAAAGTCATGCTTTTAAATCGTTGAAGGAAATACTAAATTTTACTTAGACGTTAGTAAAAATAAAGATATAAATTGTTTTCCCATTCAAGTTCACTGAGAGATCGCGGGAAATTTAACCATGGATCTCCTGGGGGGGTCCTTGCTACTCTACATTTATATTTGTGATGTGTTCAAGTATTAATATGTTTTTGTTGGCTTTTTTTTGAAGCAATCAGAGTTAAGTGACTTGCCCAGGGTCCCACAGCTAGTAAGTGTCTGAAGCTGTATTTGAACTCAGGTTCTCCTGATTCCAGGGCTGGTGCTCTAGGCGCTGCGCCAGCTAGATGCCCCTAAATATTCATATTTGGTAAGAAAAGCATTTGCAGATAGGTGATTTGGGGATGGTATGTGATTTCTGTAAGCATGGGACATACCTACAGTTTGATGATTGTCGAGATTTGAGGTGTTGAGGGGTCTGTGTAATGTCAGTATGTAAGTGAAATCAAAGCTCTAATGCTTTTTAAAAAGACAGCTAAGTGAAGAGCGAGGGAAAAACAGGCAGCTAATGAACACGTTGCAGTCAGTAGTGAAAGGTTCCATCTTTCTAGATCTTAATATCTCCTCAGCTCTTACTTATATGTTGGCACTTAGGCATTTCACAAGGATTTTACACCACCTTACTTTTTGATTGTTTCAAAATGCTTTAAAAGTTCTCAAATAAAAGTTAATTTCAAGTCTCTTTAAAAAATAGATTTCCTTGCTTCTAGTTTCTACCTCTTCCAATTCATCCTGAGTCATCTTCCCAGATTCCTCTCTCTAAAAAACTGCTTTCCTTATGCCACTTCTTTGCTTCAAAACTTTTGGTAGCTCCCGATTGCCTACAGAATAAAGTCCAAAATGCATGGCCTGGCATTCAAGCTCCTTCAAAATCTGGCTCCAAGGACTGTTTCCTCATGCCATGTTTCAGGCTTTTATTCATTCAGTTCCACCCACCTGGAATAACCTGCTCTCCCCTCCTTTCCCTATCCACCCATCCTTCCCACACCTATCTAAGCCCTACCAGCTATCAGGCCCTACCTCAAATCGAGACTCTTCCAGGAAGTCTTCCTTGACTTCATACTTCAGTACAAAGTGATTTTCTGAAATCCTATTGCAGTTGCTGTTTCTTGACTCCATAGGACTATGAAGATTCCAAACCTTAGCGAGGGAGAGGCAGCGCAAGTCCTTAGATCCGCAGATCAGAGAGATTTCACATGTGTGGTATCTTCTGGGTGTGCCATGTTCCAGGCCGTTTTGGGATGCAACTTTGGAGCTGGCACTGAGGGTGAATTCAGTTTAGTTTGGGGGGAGCTGGTCACTCACTGGGTCAGAATGCCAGGTGGCCTTCACTGATGTTTCAAGTGACAAGGTATGAAAGCTGACATCATTACCCCTGCCCTCCCCCACTGGAGGGTAGGGACCCCCTTCAGCTGGTTCTTCCTCCATCTTATGGCTTCTCACTCTCCTTTTTCCTGTGGTTTAGTCAGAGTCAGCTGAGGCACAAATGCTTTCCCTTTATTGTTTAGACATTCAGTCATGCCCGACTCTTCGTGGACCAGCTCTCCATAGGGTTTTCTTGGCAAAGATACTGAAGCAGTTTGCCATTTCATTCTCCAGTTTTATGTAGGGAGGGATTAAGTGACTTGTCCAGGGTCACACAGCTAATAATTGTCTGAAGTCACATTTGAATTCTTGTCTTTCTGACTCCAGGCCCAGTGTTCTGTCTACTGAGCCACCTAGCTGCCCCTATTTCCCTTATTGCCTCTCCCTTAATTCCCATACCTTATCATCCCCCACCTTTTCTTTCCATGGTCCTTATCCTTCTCTTAGGTGGCACAGTGGGTAGAATGCCAGGCCTGGAGTCAGAAAGACTCCTTGTCCTGGGTTCAAATCTGGCCTCAGACATTTCCTAGCTGTGTGACACTGGGCAAGTCACTTCACTCTGTTTGCCTCAGTTTTCTCATCTGTAAAATCAGCTAGAGAAGGCAATGGCCAACCACTCTAGTATCTCTGCCAAGAAAACCCCATTGGGGTCACAGAGAGTCAGATATGACTGAAATGACTCAACAGCAGTCCTTCTGTGTCTTCCTATTCCATTGTGCCCTCTGCCACCCCCACATTATTGTTAACACTTGATGACTGTTAGCTCTCCTTCATCCTACATGTTTTCATCTCGGATTGTCATCCCCTGCTCACTATCAGTGTAGGTTTCTTCTCTCCTGTGCACTAAGCATACATGGCCCACAGGGCTCTGTCCTGGAACCTCCTGTTTTCTCTCTCTGTACTTGCTGTTTGTCCTTCCTTCTCGGAAAAGGTGATGTCATGACTTGGGAGCGAATGGGATTTAAGTGAGACTAGGCTGTGTAAGGTCCTCCCCTAGCCAGAGCCATCCTTGTACTGTTTCACCTGGTGATCTCATCAGCTCCCTTACATTTAATTATCATCTCCATGGTGATGATTCTCAAATCTACTTATCCAGCCCCAACCAATCTGCTGACTTCCAGTTTGGTGTCTTTAACTGCCCATTTGGCAGCTCAAAATGGCTGTCCAATAGGCTTCTTACATTCAACATATCCAGAACTGAATTTATGATCTTTCCCACCAAACCCTCCCCCACTTCCAAACTTTCCCATTTCTATTGAGGGCACTGCCATCCTCCCAGTCTCCCAGGCTCCCAACCTAGGAGTCATCCTGGATTCCCCGATATCTCTCACCCGCCATATCCAAAGTGCTGCCAAGGCCTGGCTCTTTCACACTTGTAATATCTCTCAGATATGCCCCCTTCTCTCCTCTGACACGGCCACCATCCTGGTGCAGGCCCTCATCTCCTCATGCCGGGACTGTAGCCTGCTAGTTGGTCTGCTTGCTGCAGGCCCCTCTCCATTCCAGTGCATACTTTGCTGAGATGCCAACATAGGTCTGACCATGCCACCCTCTCCCCTTGATAACTCCTATGGCACCCTGTCACCTCTAGGATCAAATATAAAATCCTCTGTTTGACATCCAAAGCCTTTCGTAATCTAGTCGCCCCCCCTACCTTTACGATCTTCTTATACCTTCCCCACCTTCCCTCAAAATACAGTCAAGTGACACCGGCCCCCATGTTGTTCCTTGTCTCTCAGCTCTGGGCATTTTCTCTTTCTGTTCCCCACACCTGGAATGCTCTCTGTCCTTATCTCCACCTACTGGCTTCTCTTGTTATTCAGTCATATCTGACTCTTCATGACTCTGTGGAGTCCTGTCCGTGGGGTTTTCTTGCCAAAGATACTGGAGTGGTTTGTCATTTCCTTCTCCGGTGAATTAAGGCAAATAGCGGTTAAGTGACTTGTCCAGGGTCACACAGCTAGGAAGTGTCTGAGGCCAGATTTGAACTCAGCTTTTCCTGACTTCAGACCAAGCACTTTATCCACTGAGCCACCTAGCTGTCTCTACTGGCTTCTCTGGCTTCCTTCAAAGCCCAACTAAAATCTCACCTTCTACAGGAGGCCTATCTCAATCTTTCTTAATTCTACTGCCTTCCTTCTCTTGATTATTTCCTATTAATCCTGTATACAGCTTGTTTTACAGTTATTTGCATATGGTCTCCCCCATTGATTGTTAGGGCCTCAAGGGTAGGGACTATCTTTTGCCTTTCTTTGTATGCTCAACACTTTGCAGTGTTTCATGCAGAGTAGGCACATGTTTACTGACTGACTTATTCTTGCCCTCCAACACACTGGGCCCTGAGGAAGAATTGACCAACTCCTTTCTCCCGTCATTACTTCTAGACTCTCTCTCTGCTGTTGTCCCTCTGTAATCTCTCTTACCTTGAAGTTCACTCTTATTTATCTATATTTACCTGTTTGGATCCTGGTTTTGGAATCTAATAGGTTCCAGGTCATTCTTCTTTTTCAAGAAATGACTCACAGCTTCCTTCCTTCCTTCCTTCCTTCCTTCCTTCCTTCCTTCCTTCCTTCCTTCCTTCCTTCCTTCCTTCCTTCCTTCCTTCCTTCCTTCCTTCCTTCCTCTTTCTTTCTTCCTCCTTTGTTATTTTTAATATTCATTTTTTAAAAATTTGAGTTCCAAATTCTCTCCTTCCCTCCCTTCCTCCCCTCCCCCATCCACTGAGAAGGCACACAATTTGATTTCAGTTATACGTATGAAATCATGCAAAACATACTTCCGTATTAGTTGTGTTGCAAAAAAAATCCAGAAAAATAAAGTGAAAAATTCGACTTCAGTTTGCTCTCGAGTTCATTAGTACTCTCTGGAGGTGGAGAGCGTTTTTCATCCAAGGTGTCTTGGATTATTGCATTGATCAGAATACCGAAGTCTTTTCCTATCAATCCTTGTTGCATCCCAGTGTTTTTCAACCATTTATACCCTTGTCCTTATTCTTGGAGACTTAAATATACATATTGATAACCTCACAAATGCCCTGGTTTCAGTTTGGCACTTACCTTAACCCCTAACTGTAGCTACCTACAGAGTTGGTCCTAATTCCACATGGCATAGTTGAAGACAAGTATCACATGCCCTCTTAGGCCTTTTCTTCTTCAAGCCAAGCATCCCCAGATCTTCTCACCAAGTTTCATTTGGCATGGACTTGAGGCCCTTTACCATGTCAGGCAGCAAGTGGTACAGTGGATAGAGCATCAGGCCTGGAGTCGGAAAGACCTGAGTTCAAATGTAACCTTTGACTCTTACTAGTTGTATGGCCCTGGACAAGTCACTTGACCTCTGTTTGCCTCAATTTCCTTGTCTGTAAAATGGAGCTAACACTAGCCCCTACCTTTCAGGGTTGTTGTGAAGAGTAAATGAGATAATAACTGTGAAGTGCTTAGTAAGCACTGTGTAAATGTTAGCTATTGTTACTGTTGTTGTTACTATTATCATTATCCTGGCTGCCTTTGTCTGGGTGCTCTTCCAGAACTGACCATAATATTGCATAGGTCAGATATGATCTGACCTGGGCAAAGGACAGAGGGACCATCCATCACCTTCTCATTCCTGGAAGCTCATCCTCCCTTAATGCAACCCAAGATCTCGTTAGCCTTTCTGGCTGCCATATCACACTGGCAACTCATTGAGCTGGTGGTCCACTAAAACCCCCAGATCTGTTTCAGTGAAATCACTATCTAGCCAGTCTTGTATTTGTTAAGTTTATTTTTTTAACCTAAATATAAAAGTTTACATTTATCCCTATTATATTTTTGGTTAAGCAGTATTTGACTCCTCTCCTTTTATCCGTTGTCTTAACTCTGCCTCCCAACTTTGCATTGTCTGCAAATTTGATAAGCATGCCATCTATACCTTTATCCACATTATTGATAAAAATGCTAAATGGCCCAGGGCCAAGCAGAAAAGCACTTCCAGCATTATTCCCATTGGACTGGGCCGCGCCTTTGTGTTCATGCTGTGTTACTTGTCTTTCCTTCCATCTTCTCTACATGTCTTTTTTTAAATCGAACTTCCTTGGTGAGTTCCATGTGCTCCCACCTTGTTCTCTTTAGAGAACCACCCTTTTTCTTACTCACTGGAATTATTTCTTTTGTGTCCTCGGAATCTCATTCTCAAAAGTTTGCCGGTCTTCCTTCTTTTTTCCCATGAACCATTTGAAATCTTTTTCTTGTAATCTAGAATGCAAATCAGACAGTTCCAGGCTTTCTTTTCTTCTCCATTGCAAATTCTTATGGTGTGGTCATGTCCCCTTGAGGTTCCCATCATTCCCACCGTATCCAGTTCTTCTCTGTTGGTAAGAATCAGTTTCAGAATGGAATTTCCCCTTGTTGATTCTTCCACTACTTAAGTATGAAATTCTTTTTGAGCCGAGTCAGGAAATTATTAGTCACTTTGCATTTGGCAGAAAGAGATCTTCCGCAGATATCCAAATAATCGAAGTCCGCCATTATTACTGTGTAATGCCCCTGTGCCAGGTTTGTGATCCATTTCCCAGATTTCTCATCTAGGTCTCTTTTCTTTACAGGTGGTCGATAGTATATACTGCTGACTATTGCTTTGTTTCTGTCTCCACTGGTATTTGCTCAAATGTTCTTGATTGTAATCCCCCTTTGGTTCTTGGCACACAAATAACTGTGTGTACACATCACATGACTTACATGTACATAAATAACTTATACCAGTGCAAGTGAGATCAGCGCTAAAGAAAGGTCCAGACAATGTGCTATTAAAAATTTGAGGGGAGAGAGATCACTTTCACTAGGCAGCAATCAGGAAGTCTTCAAGGAGGAGATGGCGCCTGAGTTGGCCTTTGATTAGAGTAGTGGGGTCCATTACAGTTGTGGGGAGATGTCAGAGGACAAGACAAGGTAGAAGGGTGAGAGTAGTCCAGTTTGGCTAGAATGCTGGATATATAAAGGAGTAGCAGATAAGGCTGGAAAGGTAGGCTATATGTCGACAATTAAGTTCTGCTACACTTTGAATGTCAGGGATTAAGCACCTATACTTGTTTGTTAGGTAATGGCACGTCAGAAATATTACAGGCCCCGCCCATGGCCCCTTCCTCCAGCCCGGAGGAGTGCAGATATATAAGCAAGGCCCCTTTCCTTAAATGCAGATCTGACCATGTTATTTCTTTAGTCATTAAATTCAAAGTTCCTCCCTCTCCCTTTATGCCTAGGATAAAATATAAACTCCTCTATTTGGCTCTCAAAGCCCTTTATAACCTGGCCCCAACCTATCTTTAAAGCTCTTCTGCTTTAAATTCTCCTGAGTGATGGGGAAATGTGGACACTAATCCCTATCCTGCCCTCAGTGGTCCAGCCTGTATTGACCTCTCTGTTCCTCACACGCATCTCCTATCTCCATATCTTTGCATCAGCTGTCCCACGTACCTGGAATGTAGTCTTTCCCTCCAGCGCCCTCACAGAATCCTTCGCTTCCTTCAAGGTGCAGCTCAAGAACTGCCTTTCAAAAGCCTTTTCTGATCCAGTACTCTGCTCTGCAACTGCTAGTGCCTTCCCTCCCCAAGTAACCTTATGTTTCACTTATTTTTCTCTGTCCGTATTCTGTTTATATTTTACAGGTTTTTGAGAGTAAGGATTATTTGATATTTTGTCTTTGTAACCCAGTGTCTGATGTAGTCCTTGTGGCATAGTGGGCCCTTAACGGATGCATGTTGATTGATGGCTTGGTCGACTGGATAGCACTGTGAAGGAAGTATTGGGGACGAGATTTGTTGGCAACTTAGGAAGACCAGTTATCATGTTTTTACAGTCCGGGCAAGGAGAGGTGAGGGTTTAAGTAAGTTTGCTGCAATAGGAGTATAGAGGACAGGGGAGCTAGAACAAATATTGTGGAGTTGAGATCCATAGGAGTTGGTGGCTCTTTAGATGCATGGGGTGAAGTACGGAGTGGGATGCTTTCAAGGTCAGGAAGCGAGGATACTGGGCTATTTGTTTGTATCCGCTATGGTTCTTCACATAGGGCTGAGCATGCATGCTGTCGGGACTCGATGAATATTTGCGGATTTGGTTTTTGATAGGGTGTTACAATTCTAAAAGTGTGGGAATCATCAAATCAGATATTAGCACAGGCCATGACCCAAGGATTAACATTGCTGTTAGCCAGCTGTTTTAACAATTAGTCAGCATTGGTCTTGGGCTATGACAGAAGTCCAAGAATTCACTTTTTGGGCAACTCTGAGGAATGCATTTATGCCACAAATTGTGGGATATTCATGGTTAATGGTATGGTACTCAAAAGTGTTGGACTTGGTAACCGCTAAAGTCCTTTATGTTCCTCTGGTTCTAAGTTGATGATTACCTGGATAATCAAGGCTTGGTGGTGGTTTTTGCTTGTCCTTTTTTTCTTCCAGCACCCAGGTGAACTTTTTAATGAATTTCCTTTAAACCTGTTTTGCTAAGAATAGAAATACCACAGTGCACCTGCAAAAATAACACATTTGGAGGTGCTTTCAGTTAAAGAGATTTGTGGCAACAAAAGAGAAAAGCTGCACTACAAGTTTTTCTATCTCTCCATCTCAGAGAGTTAATATAGAACCCTGAACCTCTGATGTGTGTTTGCATGCTTGAAGAAACTCAGCAGCATGAAGTACGAAGCCATAGTTGAGAACATGGATTCCCAGGTCACGAGCATTAGGATTTTATTTTTTAATTCATCTTTTACAGATTTCATTAATGTTCAGTACAAACTTGATGAAGAAAACCAAGTTGCTAATCATAGATCTACCCTTGTATTTTCAATGAAGCCCAATCTGTATTAAATTCTACTGAGAGATATGGAAACATTAGATTAAAAAAATACAATTCTGGTACTTGGAAATTGGCTTCCCTACGCAGTAGTTGCCTTTCCGCATCATATCAGTAAATGAAAAATTAAATTAAGAAACTGATCATTAAACAAACTTACCAAAAGTTAAACCAGATAACACTTGTAAGTTTGATTAGTATATCACTGCGGCCTTTGGCAGGAAGCGTCTCTAAAGTCAGGATCTTGAGGCATTTGGGAAATCAGTGAAGGGGAAGGTAGTTATTGGCAGCCATGTGCAGTAGAATTATAAACTCTCAGAGTGATGGGGACCTGGGGGGGCACTGCCTGTATGTGAGTAGCAATAGCCTCTATCTACAACTTCCCCGTCTCTATGTAAGGACCCCAATTGATGGAAATGACAAGAGCTAGCATTTCTATGGCCCTTTCAGGTTTGCAAAGCACTTGGCATATAATCTCATTTGAGCCTCACAACAGCCCTGTCATGAAGGTGCTATTGTTAGATGTGAACTTAGGCCTGATAGCAGGAAAACTAATGGGTAGAGGTATCCAAAAAGTGGTACGGCTTGCCTCGAAAAGTGGTAGGTTCCCCCTCTTTGGAGGTCTTCCATTAGAGGCTGGATAGCTACTTGTGGGGCATGTTATATCGGTGATCCCTTTGTGTGTGGATGGGACTAAATGGATGTTGGGATCCCCTCTATCTCTCAAATTCTGTGATTTTCCCCATTTTACAGGTGAGGAAACTGAGACTGAGAGAGGTTAAGTGGCCTGCCCAGGATTACATAGTAAATATCTGAGGCAAGATTTAAACCTGGGTCTTCCTAACTCCGGGTCCAGCATTATTATATCCCCTTTACTGCCTACCTCTCCATTCCACTTTGGGTGAACTCTTGGTAGAAAACTTTTCCTTTCTTCAAGCTTAAATCTGCAACTTGAATTCGTTGTTCCCAGTTGTGTTCTTTGGGGCCGGCAGCACACGTGTCTCCCTGTAGTATAGCGTCTACTGAGTTCATTGCCTTTGAGGCTCTGTAGTAATCTATGCAACTTTTCTGAAAGAGTCAATGTTGAGAATAGAAGAGGGGAATGAATAGAGGAAGAATTGTTAGATGGGTTTATAAAAAAAAGCTTTGCTCTGCGTTCATAGTATGACATGGAAAAAATGAGCAGAGACAGAAATAGGAAAGTGTGTGAGTCTGAGCAGAGTGGGAGTGAGGGAACAGGAAAGGAGCAAATTATAAGGAAGATTGGAGGATTCTGGATCTAGAGCTGCTGAGGAAGGGGTTCCAGAGGCCATCCGAGCCAGTCTCCCAATTTTAGAGATTTGATGGCTGAGAGGATGGCTAGGACCCAAAGATTAGAAAGACCCCCCCCAGGGAAGCGAATCCAGTCGAGGCAGCAACTCCTAGTGGTTAGCAGTGTGAGGAAGGACAGGGAAGCAGGGAACGTCAGACAACTCATAGACAACTGCCACATGGCAGGGGACAAGCAGAGCTACAAGGGCAGGGGAATCTGGCAGCAGGCAAGGCAGGTGGTCAGAGTCAAGGCAGCCTGGCCATAGGTAGCATGGACCCAGCAGTGGGGCCTGGTGTTCAGAGGCAGAGCTTCAGTCCCAAGAAAGACAAGAGAATCAGGGCCATCTCTCAGGCCTAGAGGAGCCAAGGTAGCAAATGGGAAACCGGCTCAGGGACTTGGGAACAAAGAAATAAGTACAGACCAGGGAAAGGCAAAAGCCTAGGAACAGGGACTAGCTTAGAAGGCCAGAGCAGGATTTGCAGTAGGACCGATTTGATGTTGAGCCATTGAGTTATGGGTCCAGGGGTCTCTAGAGCTCTTCTGCCAGTCTCGTGTGAGGTTGTACCTTTAGGTGGGTGCTAAGTGACTCCATCTGAAGAAAATGGATGGCCTAGGATCAGAAAACCTGCTGTCCTTACAGATCCAGAATGACCAGTCTGTTCTGTATTATTTCATTGACAGTCTGAATTTCATAAGTAGGCTTTCCTTTTTAACGTTAAAAATATGTAACGAATTTTTATTATAGTCATCCATAGGAATCTCATTAAAATTAAAGTCTTCCAAAGAATTTTCCTAAAGAGTTCTATATTCATGGCTCTCTACCACCAAGAGAGATGTTTTTCATCTATTTTGGAATTTTTCATATTCATAATTTATTTATGCAATTGGCAGGGAAGCTAACACAATGGTCTTTCAATCCAGCATTTGGGCTCAAGACCAGATGCCTGCTTTGGAATGTAAATAGAGTGAAATATGTAAATAGACTAACTGTGAAACAGATAGTGTTATGGAAACAGTAAATAGAATGGTAAACAATAATATTCCGAAGGAAACATAAATACAGGAGTCTGAGGCGGTGACTGAGTTCTGCTTGTCCGAGGAAAAGTAGCTGTTAAATCCAAGGAGATTATTTACAACTCCCATTTTATTATTAATTTATTAGGAGTTAGGATTGTTTTTCTTTCTACACACACCGAAAGCTGGCCAGCATGACTATAGCTGAATTCAGGCTTGGCCTGTGGCCTAGGGAAATCAGATCAAATGAGATAATCTTTGTAAATCACTTATCTCAGTACTTGGCACATAGTAGGCTCTCTATAAATACTAGTTATTAGGATTATTATGAAACGCACTCCATCCCCAGTAGCTTAGTTCCTTCCTCCCCACCATCCTGGGGAATGAGTGTGATGTGCTGAGAAGACCTCTGGACTTGGCATCAGGGTCTTGGAGTCCTGAAGCTGCCTTTACTGGCTGAGTAACCTTGGCGAAGTTGCTTCATCACTTCTCTAGGTCTTGGCTTTCTTATCGGTCAGTGGGGATAAGAATCTCTGTTCTGCCAACCTCACAGGACCGGAGGAGGATCTCAGCAAGGGTCTTGTTGGTTTGTTGGTTTGGTTTGGAGGGTAACTGTCGGAAGCCGGTTTTACGCTCACTTCTCTTTCTGAGTCACCAGAATCCTTTTTGGCCACTCTATTACATTTTCACTTGTACATTTCACCTTTTTCCTTTCCCCCTGCCCCCTTCCTATTGGTTGCGAACAAAGGACTTTCCTCCACTTGACTATTGTTTGCATTAGAACCAACGGGAAAAATCTTAGTGTTTGGGAATCTTGCCAAGGACAAGTAATTTTCCATGAAATGTTGATAAGAGCATAAAGGTACATCTGTGACATATTCACAGAGTTCTTCAGTTTTCTTTTAAAAAAACTCCCCATTTTTATAAAAGCTAGCATTAAAACAATTACAAAGATTTGGTTATAAGACTCTTCAGAATGCTTCCAACTTGATCCTGGCCCTCGTTGCCTTCTCGAAGGTGGCTCCCGACTGCCACCCTCTGACTCTGCCCATTCTCATCCTGTTCTCTCCTTGTCTCTGGGCTTCTGCTCATGCTATCTCCTATCCTTAGAAATCGTGCCCTCATCTCAGGGTCGTGGTCTTTCTTCAAGGCCCAACTCAGGTAGCACCTCCTCTGGGAAGCTTCCCTGACCTTCCCCCAAGTTCGTGGAATCTCTCCTTAAACTTCCTTTAGCACTTTGTTTGGATCTGTCCTTTCTGTACTTTGTACATTCTGCCTGGGCATCAGTTATGGGAGCCGGGACTGTTTATAATTTCATCATTAGTGCCCACTAGGGGGCGCTGTAATGGATAGAGCACTGGCTGTGGAGTCAGGAAGACCTGCATTCGGCTCTGCCCTCATATTTACTAACTGTGTCAACCTGGGCAAGTCACTTAACCCCGTTTGCCTCAATTCCTCATCTGTAAAATGAGCCGGAGAAGGAAGTGGCAAACTACTCCAGTATCTGCCAAGAAAACCTCAAATGGGGGCACAGAAAGTCAGACACAACTGAAGGGACTCAAGAACAGTACCATATATATAGTAAGTACATAATAAATGTTTGTCGAATTTAATAGCTCATGGAAAGTTAATGACTAAGTTTATAGGAGCTAATATATAATATGGCATTGGTGCTAGTGAAGCTGGTCCATACTTTCTTCACTGACACTCAGACCACAAAATAGTTTGAGAAATGTAACAAAGTTTCAGTATATTTTTCAGAAATACTGTTAAAGTACTGTGGTGTGCGATGCTCCTGCTTCAGACGGTGCTGATTTCATATGTAAACCCAGTGTGCATCTCACTGAATTCTTGAGGTCGGTACTGTATCAAGTTGATTATAGACACACTGAGGAATTTTAATTGCTTGACATTTATTCCTGCTATTTGAATCTAATTTCAAGAACATCTTAAACCATCGAGTACACTTCTTGTTGAACTCTGCCCCGGTTTACAAACATCTCATGGCCTTAAGTAGATAGAGAATTTATTCAGAACAACACCCTTGAGCACTTAACTCTCTCAGGCTCCCTATCCTTGAGGATCTCTGCTCTGGTAATCTTTTGGATTGGGTGGGTGGATGGATGGCGGAGTCTCATGAACAGCGGTGGAAAATAAACTAGGGAAAAGTTGGATCTCCTGGCAATTCAGTATCTTTTTGATAACATTTTATAGAGGAGAAGCCCAAGGCCTAGGGAGATAATGACTATTTCTAAGACCTTCTTTGGCTCAGCTCTTAATCTACAAAGTTGGGAGCATTCCCCCCTCAAGTCCCAGGAGTGGGGTGGCCACAAGCAGAGGAGGGCAGGAAGACACCCTTTCAGAACCCACAGAGGTATAATCCCCGGCATTGCTGGGGTGCGTAAGGAACTGGCAGCCCTAGGAAAGCCAGCCGGACACACAGCCTTCAAGAATGGGGTTACTGTTTTTTGCAAAGCTTTGGTACAGATCACTAGACCAAGAGACAGAGCTGCAAGCTGGGCTGAGTGCTACATAAACAAGAGTAGCAACCACACATCAAAGGAGTGGCATTTTCTTGGCCTCGCTGTGGCAAAGACTGTCTCTTCAGACACACCTACCCCCACGTGGATCACCGTCAGGAGCCTGATCTCCCAGTAGGAAGGGCCCTAAAATCTAAAGAAAGCAGTCTGCATGCTGAATACCATTGCACATGGCTTGTTTACCATTTTCTGAAAGTGGGGTTTTTCTAGTATGTTGCCACCAGTGTTACTAAGTGGAGACACGCAAAACTAAAGCTGACAGAGAGCTTCTGAGAACATTCAAAAATCCTAATGCATTCCTGTATTAGAAATGCTCACTTCAGAAATCCACATGGATTCTCAGAGACCTGCGTGGGCTTCCAGGTGACTTGAGATACCTAGCAAAATTCTTCATATATTGTAGGGGCTTAGTAAATGCTTGTTGGATTAGATCAAACTGGACAGAAAACTTTTCATTTGTGCACAAATGTATGAGACTTTCAAATGGATAGTATGGGCAGGTGGTTGTTTCTGCAGAGAGGAGGGGGTTTGGGAAGATTCTGAGAAGCGAGCACAGTTTCCAAAGAAGGTTTCCAAATGTGTTTTGAGCAGTGGCAGCAGCATTGTTGGCATACATACATGGCCTCCAAATGGAGCAGCACTCATTTCGATGTCTCCATTCTTGGGTGTTTGTCAAAAGGCCAGACTCATTATATTACAGTCACACCCCATCTATAGCATCATATTCTTATCCTGCAGCTGTTCATTTCGGTGAAAGGGATTTGACATCTGCTTTGGGGGTGGGGAGGAGGGTGGGAACGGGAAAGTAGGAAATGTCCAGTGATCGCTTAGTATAGAAGTGATAACTCCCAGGGCAGCACAAATATCTGGGACTTTGGCTATGTCCCGTTTTGGCAAAATGGTGTTTCAGGTCAATGATCTTGGCGATTTAGATACTTTCCAAAGCTCTCCATTGAGGAAAGAGACTGTGCATCTTGACTTCTCCTATTCCAATGTCTTTTCATGGCCCAGTGGTGCTCCTGGAGTGCATGAAGGCTAAAGATGTGGAGTAGAAGCCCCAGCAGGTTCTACTGTGTACGAAAGCTTCTGAGCATGGGCAGAGTAACATTATGAAATGCCAGCCAAGTCCAAAAGCACACGTTGGCACCTGGAGCTCGCTCCTAGGTGAGGAATCCTTCGTATGTGGAGACCCATGAATGATCAGTTCTCATTTTCTCAGCCCTCCTTACGTTTTGGTACACACAGGGGACATTACAATTGAAATACTCTTCTATATGTCTCTCAGACTCATAATTTTACTACTTGTAGGAAAGTACAAAAGACTAAGCAGGGCCTCCTTTCTGCAGTTCACACCCAAATTCCTCATCCAGTGCTAGTGTGTTATGCTTTCCTCCATCCAAGGAATGTCACCCTTCATTGAATGAATGACTACTTCATTTTGAGTGTGGATGTGGTTAGTCAGTAATGTCACCGAATTAGCACCGAGTCTGAGTAAGCAGAGGCCATCGTAGAACAGGCACTGCAAAGAGACACCAGCCTAAGGAAAGAATAATTACAACGCTCATTCCAATAACTGACCTATGATGTGCTGTGTGGTTATGAGGCTCAGCACACAGGAGCTTATTGGATTGCCAGAACAACCTGCAAGTGTCTCAGACATAAGTAGATTGCTTATACTGTACCCATTTTATAGATGAAGGAAATGAGGCACAAAGAAATTAGTTGTTTTCTTTCATTGATTTTCTAAAATTTCCTTTTTTATTATAGACCTAAGTATCAACAAACTTGAACAGTTCATTATACAAAGGAGAACAAAAAAGGGTTGTATATGAAACCAAGAATTCCTGTTATGTACATTTTTAAGAGTGCATATAGAATTCAATATGATAGTAACAAAATTGCCCTTCATCTTCCCTTTTGTACTTTTTTCCCCTTCTTTGTATTTAAAAAAATATTTTGGGTGCTTCTTTCATCCTTTTTTGCATCTTGATTGCTACTTATAAATTCTTCTTCCCCCGCCCCCCCCCATGTATACAACCCAAAACAAAGGCCAATAGGTACAGTCAAGCAAAACAACACATTGGCCATGTCTGAAAATGTATGTTTCGGTCTGCACCTCTAGCCCATTGCCTCTCTGCTTCTTTATCATCAGTCTTCTGAAGTCATGACTGCTCACTGAATTAGAGTTCTGTAGACTTGGAAAGTTTTTCTAATGTGAGTTTTACAAGTTTTCTTTTATGTTATTGTAATCATCACATGAACTCAAATCCTTGTTTTGTTCCTTTCACTCTGCATTTGATCATATAAATCTTCTCAGATCTTCTTGGGCTTTTCAGTTTTGTTGATTAGCCATAGTAGAAAGCACACCAGACTGGGAGTCACAGTATCTGGGTTCCAATCCTAAGTGAGGCATTTTCCTGGCAAGGGTGGTGGGTGAGGGTGATAGTGAGGGTTAACTACTTACAAAAAAGTATGGTGTAGACATCCAAGCTCTTATTTGACATAACTTTTAGTTAGATGAAGCAAAGACAGTGGAAAAAATAGAAGCTTGCCCTGTTCTTGAAAATTGCTCCTTGAATTCAGGGGTAGGTTTTCTGATCGAGGTTATCTGTTATGTAAAATAGAAAGGAAAGTAAATGCTCTGGTTTCTGAGTTTTCATCTGTTACGATACCGACTACAGGAAGTAGTTGAAAACACCCAAGAAAGGTGGTTCAAGAGGAAGGAAGTTTACTGAACCAAGACACCTGGAAACATCAAAAGCCTCGATGCCACTTGAGTGTGTAGAGAGTTCCTCTAAATGTATCTTTAAATCTGTCATCTGTTTTTTTATAAGCTATTGCATAAAGCTTGTGCTTAAAAACAGAAGGAAAGCAAGTATAATATATATGTGTGTGTATGTATATGTATATATGTGTGTATACATATATATGTATGTATGTATGAAGAAAAGACAGACATGCAGAGAAGGAGGTGTGAAATGGTGATGAATTTAGTTGAAAATTGTTTTTCTTGTCTGGGGACACTATAACTTGGTTAGAATAAAACCAGTTAGTCTGATTTTCCAATTCCAGGACATGTATGTTATAACGTTCAATGTTATAAACAACATAATAAACAATGTTATAAACACCACCTCCAATCAAAAAAAAATGAAATGGCAAATGCTCGAATGTTGCAACGTAGAGAGTCTGCTTAAGACAAATGCCAAATGATTTTCTGTCGAGCCCTATGGTAAGGAAATGACACCAGAGTTCATAAGAGGTGTTTGGAAGTGAATGCAGTCCCTCTCATCCAACTGGACTGCTCTTAGCCCCGTTCACAGGGTTATCTGAGCATTCCTCTCAGATTTCAGTGGCGCAGTTCTTCTAGCTTCATCAGTAAGTACGATCTCCATCTATATGTAAAGCCCTTCTTATTTCCCCTTTATCTTCTTAGCGAAGTGGTAAACAACTCAGAGTTAGTTTTGTGATAAGCTGTAATTCCACCTGGCAGTGGGTCTCGTACCTCTTCTCCCCTCCACCCCTGAACGACATACAGCACTCATATTTGCAGTGAAAGGCCAAGGCCACAATCGTGGCCTTGCCGTGGTCCCTGGGGGCTCCTCAGGAAGGCCTTACCGGACTTGACCTCAATTTTACTCAGTCGTATAATGTTAGACCTGAAAGACACCTTACAAACCATGTGATCCAACCTACTTGTCACTTTATAGAGGAAGAAACTAAAGCCCAGAGAGGGGCAGTTACTTAATTCACCTAACATGTATTAAGCCCCACCTGTGTCCAAGGTACTGTTTTTAGTGCTGGGGATCTAAAGATACATGTATGTAACAGAGCTCATTCTCTAAGACCCTTCCAGTCTGCTTCCAGTCTGTGTGGTCCTTTGATAGAGAGTGAGCTCCTTGAGAGCAGAGAAGGTTTGCTGGTGCTTTTTGTATCCTTGGCACCTGGCACATAATAGATACTTAATCCTTGTAATTGCTCTAATCGGAGGAGAACGTGCAAGAAAATACCGTCATAGCAAGGAGAGTGAGAAAGGAAGAGATCTAGGCAGCTTGCCGTGTGCAGTGTGAGGAGGGAGAGCTCATTGCCCCTGGGGAATAGGGAGGAGACTTATATCTGGGAAAGCAGCAGGAAGGACTTGGCACCTGAGTTAGTACATACCTAAGGGCAGGCCTGCTCTTGGAGGGAGATGGCGATTCTGGTATGAAATGTTTCTTGTATGTGGGCAGTGTTATTATGGCCAAAATAGCACTTTGATGGAGGAGTTTAGAAAGGGAGGAAAAAATCCACCATGTATAGTTCGCTTAGCCTGTCACCTATGTAACCCAGGAGATGAAATGATGTACATTTTTTAGTGATATTTGTTACTGCGTCAGACGACCAGACCTCTGTATATGTGAAACACGTGATATAGTAGAAGAGGTTTTGGAGTCCGAGGGTCTAAATTATTTTTAAGGTTTCTTTATGATTCAAAATCAAAAGTCAAAAATCCACCCACTTGAATTTGAGGCCAAAAAAGGTTAAACTGTGTAGATGAGGGCCATAGAGATATAGTGAAATTCTTAGAATAATACTTTCATTAAGGTTCACTTTTGTCAGTAACCTCATTCCATAGTTGTCAGAACATTCTGAGCCAGAGATCTTAACTTATCTCAAAAATATGCAATTGTACAAAGGACCAGCTAACCATCTGTCTTTCAGGTTCTCATTTCTTTGGGAACCTCCTTTCATCTCTTCAGAACATGTCATGATATCAGAAGGATGAGGTCAAATACCAAAGGTAAGCATGGTGTGAGATTGGGAAGTGGGATGGGGAGACGGAAGGGGAAGATTAACAAATTAAGTCTTCCTTTAAAGCAGCTGGTTAGAAACAAAGTCAACTAGGCCGACTTTGCAGGACCGCATTAGGGTTGACAGCGGTGTTAGCCTGTAGTTCAGAGTCTCATGGTTCTGGAGCTAGTGGGAACCTCAGAAGACACCTAGCCCAGCCCCGTAATTTTACAGAGGAAGAAGTCTAGGTCCAATGATGGGAAATAATTCATGAAAGGTAGGAAGTGGCAGGGCTGGGATTTGAAACCAAGTCTTCTCCTTCCAAATCTAGCACTCTGCTGCACCAGGCAGCCTCATATGCTAACTTATGGCCACCCCCAGAAGAGCACAAAGCTAAGTAGGACTTGGACGTCACTCTAAATACTCTCTGAAATGAGAGCCATTCTCAAGTGCATATTTCAGAAACAGAGCACCCTAAAATCATGCGCCAGGTAGCTATGTAAATAGTAGTACTATTAGCAATGAGGTTAGACTCTGCTAAAATGTTTTATTTCATTGTGAGTAGCACCAGGCGTGCCCCCCAGCTTTCTTTGCATAGTGTACTAATCTCAAGCAGCATAGAATGTATTAGGAGAACAAATGGTGCAGATTGGGACCATACCTTCCCCATGTTTTGAGCTTCTTTTATATATGCATATGTACATGTGTGCATGTGGATGTATACAAAGCTGTACATAGCTCTAGATATACACATGCATGCATACACATATATGTGCACATGCATATCTACATATATAGAGACATACACGTACGTACACACATATATTTGTTAACTGTATTTCAATGTAATTGGTTTCCTTTATAATCCTACATATTTTATACACTTAGATAATTCCAAGACTTCACCATACTGCCAAAGGGATCTATCACACACACACACACACACACACACACACACACACACACAGAGTAAAAAACAGAGGCTTGTAACTTTAATAATTGTAGAATGAAAGAAGACTAAAATAACTTAAACACTCTTCTGGACATAGGACCACATTTGCAGATATCATCCTGATATCCCGATATCAAAGAGTTGGAGGGCCCCGTATGTTCTTTGTGGCTGTGTAGGCACCTGGATGTATTTAGGCTTTTGAGACAGGCAGATTCTATCACCCCTTTACCCCCTCTCTTCCCCCCCCCCAGCTTAGTTTCAAAAGGAATTCTTTGGGTTTGAGGTAGCCCAGAGAATGCTGCAGTTCACATGCAGGTAAAGTTCTGAAGGTTTTCACCCCTCACATCCTGCTCTCACCCACAACATGTTCATGCATTTTAACTCAAAAGCAGCTCTGTAAGATCTCCCTGGGTATGACTGGGCTAAAGAGATTTTCAGTTTCTCAAGTAAGGCTTTCTAGCTTCAGGGTAGTCTGCTCTGAAACTGATTTTGTTACAAATGCCCTGCCCAAATTAAAAAAAAACCCAGTATCACCTTGTTATCTTTTAAGTAAGGAGAGTGTGATCAAACACTTTTTATCCCTAGAAGAAATGTGAAGTTTTTTCTAACATTAAGCAAATTGTTTATGATAAAACTAGCTATGTGAGACCTTTTAAGAAGTCACTTAACCTCAATAGACTTCACTTTTCTCATTTATGAAAATGAGGAGGCTTGATGAGAACATCTTAGGCTTGGAGCTGGAAGGAAGCCCTCTTTACAGAAGATGAAGTGGAGGCTCAGGAAGGCTTGCCGAATGTCGTGGTGGGTAGTGTAGGATTCAAGCCTTTAGGGCCCCTTCTGCCTCTAACATTCTACCGTTTTCCAACCTAAATTAAAAGGACTTTACTATCATTTTACTCACCTAATATTCCTAGACGATTATCCACAAACACTTATTAAACATCTCGGCACTGTGGAAGACTACCTAGGAAACAATTCATCAAGAAGAGTGTAAGACTTCGTAAGATGCAGCACCTGCTCTCAGGATGCTTACGTCTGGCCGGAGAGACAGGACATAAAAGAGAAGCATAAAGTCATAGACTCTTAGAATTAATCCATGGTAGTCTGTGCTAAATGCTAGATGAAGTGTACAGACCATAAATACTGTGGAATTTGAGGGGCCAGAAGAGATTAGTGAGGACTGGACCAGTTGGGTAGGCTTTATGAAAGAGATGGGAGCTAACATTCCCAACGGTTCTATCAATCTCTCCAATCAATCAACCACTCTCTAAGCAATAGATCACCAAGCATTCATTAACCCCTTGGGACTGGGGGTACAAAGACAAAAGCAAAATTACCTCTGCCTTCGAGGAGCTTACATTCTGTTGTTCATATATAGTTGTATTATGCACACACACACTAAACATGAGGCCATTTTAAGGGAGTTGATTAGCAGCTGAGGGCACCACAAAAAGCTTCATGTAGAAGCTACTGCTTGAGCTGAGTTTTCTAGGACCCTTAGGAATCCTAAGAGGTGGAGAAAAGGAGGGAGTGGATTCCAGGCAAGGAGAACCAGTACCAAAGCACAGAGGTGGGAGATGAGATGTATGAGGAACAGCTAGAGTGCCAGTTTAGGACCAGCGCTTCTTAAACTGTGGGTAGGGTCACAACCCACGATTTAAGAAGTGCTGAAGGGGTCGCGAGTGGAAAAAGTTTAAGAAGCCCTGGGCTAGACCATAGAGGGCCTGCAAGGGAGTAATGCATAAAGAAAGCTAGAAAGGTGGGGTTGGGTTGTGAAGGGCTTGAAATGCCAACCACTGGATTTTGTATCGGATCTCTCCTGCATCAGATATCTAACGACCATGATGCTTAGGGATTATTACTGAAGCTATGGTGCTATCTACTTCTTGGTGATCACCACAGAAAGCGGTTTCTTATAAAAATGGCAGATTTCTGAAGCTGTCCGGGTGTTCTGTGTTTCCAAAGTATAACTTTTTGCTGAACCCTTTGTCCTCAGCGGTTCAGCCAGCACAGTGATTATCCTGCTATATAGTCAATCGCTGCTCCTTCGAGATTATGGAATTGCTTTCATTGGCTATTCCAGTGAAACCTTTTTCAAAGCGAGATAGATGACCAGATGGTAGGTACGGTTTTATTCCGACCTTGTCAGCCTTCTCTCCCACTACTTCAGCTCTCCATCTGTATATTCCCTAAGCTCCATCCTGACTGACCTGCTCATTCTTCCCTGAATACTCTCAAGTCTTTCTGGCTCCATAATTACATGACTGCCCTGCTGCCTTGATGTCATTGCCCAAGCCAGCCATGTTCCAAAATAAGTTACTGCTTCACAGCAGTCTCTTCAGAGTGTTTTCTTACCTATGGTTGGGGGTACAACTGCATGGTTGACATCATTATGATTGGGACAGGAACCCCAGTGCATCCCCCCTTTTCTCCTCAGTCCAACACATCGTAGATCACCTGACCTCACTGGGGGAAAAACACCTCTTGGAGCTCATTAGAGCTGCTCCCCGGAGGTTCTGGGGGGTGTTTCATCAGGGAGCTTTCATAGCTCCACCCACAGGGGCTAAATGCTGCTTCTGCAGCAGTCTTCCCTTGGGCTGTCCTTGGAAGCCAAGCTGTGAAACAAGAAATTGGATTCTTGGAGTCTTTCCACGGCATTGCTTTTCCTCTTTCCCAGAACTCTAGGCTTGCCTGGGCAATCGCCCAGTGGGAGCCCAGGGAACCAATGGTACTACAGTACCTCCATTTAGCTAGAGATGATCACTGTACATCATACCACACGTTGTCTGCTATCATCTGCCTATTCGTAAGATAGCTTAGTGTTCGATAGGCTTTCATGCTTTTAATTAAATGGATTCATTAATGATCCCAATGGCCTAGAACACTCTATCGACCTCTAACTTACCCAAATCAGAAATGGGAGCAATGGGTAGGTGATGGGGCGCAGAGATGTCTAAGAGAGGTATATGGAAGGCACACAAGGTAGTCAGTCATTCTGGTTTTCCTTAAATGGACTCACTACAGGGCTCAGAATGGACTGGGGAGTCAGGGGAGGTGGTGGCACTCTCCTTGGTGCAGTGCCTCTCTTCTGTGTATTCTGATGAATCATAGAATTCTAGAGTTAGAAGGAAACTTAGTGGTTATCTAAGGTTTTCTTCACTCTTTTCATTTGGCTATGTTCACTTGAGAATATGATTTATTGAGGAGAGGGGAGTAAGAAGAGAGGTCCAACTCTGGGGTTCTTTTCCTACTTGCAGTGACTTAGGCCATGCTGCTGCATCCTCTTGATGCCCCACCACCAATAGATTGGCGTGAATCAGCAATGTCGTCCTGGAGTGCTTTAAGCTCCACCAAGCTTCCAGTCTTACTTCCATAGGCTTGGCTGCTAGCATTTGTAGTCAGAAGGCCTTGGTTTGAATCTTGGGTCTGAGCCTCAGTTTTATTCTCTGTGAAGGGACAACTAAGGGCCCTCTAGCTCTAGACCCCAAGAAAAGGGAGCTAGCCTGTGGGGGAATGGTGATAGAGTCCAATTTTGCCTTCTCCTTATTTTTTGGCCCCATCCTTCTCAATCAAGTATTTCGGTGTCCCGTCCGGTCCATGAGTTTATCTAATGCTCCATCCATGCACCCAAGACCTGTGCTTTTGGCCCCACCACCCCATGTCTTAGTGCTGCTATACCCTACCCCTCTTCTCATCTTCTACATTGAAACTTACTTGTTCTGAGGGAATTGCCTTGTCTCCTTACACTCTCTCTCTGCTTCCTGGGGTATTCAACAGACTAATCCCTGCATTAGCAGTGCCAAAGACATCTGGCTAGAAGAGCTCCTCCACCCTGCCCCCTTTCAACAGTGACCTGGAGTCAGTGCCTTTGTTATGTAAGCCATCAATCACTTGGATAGTGGTGATTTCAGGGTGGTCTTGGTAGGAGGGGAGGCCAATGCCAAGGCAGGTAGATAGGGGCAGATTGGAAGAGAGGACCTTTGGGAACTTTTCCAATTACACTATATAGGTAACCTCTTAGCCTGCCTATATGTAGGGCCACCCCATGGATTAGCTTTGATAACATAGTAGGCAGTTAGTAAAGTATGTCGTTTCACCAGTGAGACTTTCAAACAGTCACAGGGTGAGGGGAGTACCTTGGTTGTGTGCATGGGATGGGACCCAAATCTTGCCTTGTCCTGTAAATATGTTAAGGAGTAAATATATTTCTTGAGGAATGATGAACCTACAGTCCTGATTTCCAAGATTAGAGTATCTTAGAGGGAAAGCAAAATTCAAAGGCCTTTTCTTTTTCTTCTCTGGACTGGAGTTGAGAATGATAATGCAGGTGTTTGTAGCAAATAACTCTTCTGATATTTAATCTTTGTACACTCTCTTAATTTGCCCTTTAAGGGGCATCAGGACGAGTCCTGTTAGCTTCTCTCACACTTCTTCTTTATTAACTTTTGCATAGCCCTATGCTCAGCACATTTTTCTAAGTCTACTCCGTCATCTCTGGATAATCACCTTCATTGTGTCGCATGAGCATAGAGTGGACCCTTCAGGTAAATATATACATATATATATACATACATATGTATATGTATATACACATATACACACACATAGATATGTCCCAATGTAGGCACAAGTTTCAATCAGCTTTCACTTGCTAAAGAATTATCCCAAGATGCCTTGATTTAATAGTTGGTCTCGTCAGGTTTCAAGGCAGATCCAGACCTGCCCTAGCCTGGGTTACCAGTTGTCTCAATCAGAAAAGCCATAGGGGATTGAAGTCAACGCAGACTCCCAATTTCCCTCTATATACCTCAGAAGATCTTCGAGTGCACAGATGAGCTACTTGACAGCAAAAACCATTCGTTTTCTTGGCCCTGCCCAGCACTTGGCAGATGGCAGGCAGGTTGACCACTTGGCTCACTGACTTCGTTTTTAGCTGCCACCCGACACAAGAGCCGTACCTCTGAAGCAGGAGACCTGGGTTCTTGTCTGGGTTCTGTTATTAACTCCCTGTGTGACCTTAGGCAAATCACTTCTCCTCTCTGAGCCTGAAGGGATTATAAAATTAGGGGATTGGATGAGATGATCTCCAAGGTCCCTTCCAGAGATAACACTCTATAATTCTACTTCCATCATCCTCCCCTGATATTATTGTCCACAGCCTGACTTCCATATCCCTTGTCAATCTGGCTTTGGCTCGCCAGTTGGGTTCGCCACATCTAAAGCCATTGGCATCTTTGGAGGTAAGGGAAATCTGTCCAGCCACTAAGTAAGTCTTCAAAAAGGATCTCCCATATTGTCCCTGTAAACTAAATGCTGTCTTGAGACTAAGACTCTCTAGAGTACAAAGCACTTAAACGACATAATTATCTTTTCAATTAGAGAGTAGCTTGGGATCAGCTCCTGCTCCTGGCTCCTATTGGGCTTTGCTCAAAGAACAGCCCGTGGAGTTTGAGTCTATTCCATGTGATTATAGTAGGCACAGCCCCAGTGAATTGTTTACCAGACAGTAGTCACCGGCATCTGTGGTTTTCCCTGTTGAATGAAGAGATGGGGTTTTTGGTGAATCCAGGCCCATAAGCAAAGCCTACTTCCAATGAGTGTTTTTCCCAGAAGTATACCTATATTTTTTCTATTAGAGACATTAACTGAAGAGATTTGTTCCCCTGAATTAACCACATGGCTGTTAAAGTCCTCAGATAGGTTGGTTGGGGTTTTGGCCGTGGCTGGTTATATATAGGACTCCATATAAGAAGACCTACTCAGGTTGGGAAAGGTCATGGTGGCTTAATCCTGAATGACCCCAGAGGAGTTGGTTTGAGATTTTCTCGACTACAGATGTATCTGGGTCTTCTCAGCATGAAAAAGGAGGTCTTGTTAATTCTGAATTCTAGAGGAAGGCACAACGGATACATTTCCCATAGGCAAGATGAGTAGGCAGTAGAAAGCCACCAAAGCTATTACTGGGAAGAAAGGCTCCATACCTTTCCCCTGGCGTTCTCGCTGCAAAGATCTCTGGTTCTAGCCTGAATCCTAGGGTTTGGCTGGACCAGTTTCTTCTCTATTTCAGTGACATGACAGAATAAACATTCAGTGGCCTTCACAGAAGTTTAATCACTCTGTAGGCCATACCACCAACAGTCTAGCCCCAAGGCGGGGGAACCCGTGGTCTCGAGGCTGCACGTGGCCCTCTGGGTCCTCAAGCATGGCCCAGAACAGGCTACAGGTCCCACAACCCCGGCCTAGCCCATATTTCAGTGTTTCTCTCCTCCAGTCCATTGCCACCATGATAATCTTCTTAAACCACCACTTTCATCTTCTGATGAAAGTGGCTGCCGTTTCCAACTTGTTTATGTGACAAAGTTCAAATTTCTTAGGCAGGGATTCCAGGTCCTCCAACCTGCCTTTCCAGCTTGATTTTCTACGGTTCTCCACGCCCTCTACTCTACCTGGGACCATCCACTCAGTAAGCATTTATTAAGTACCTCCTGTGTGCCAGGCACCATGCCGAGCACTGGAGATTCATAGAGAAGCCAAAGAGAGTCCCTGCCCTTGGGGAGCTGATAGTCTAATATCCCCTAAACATGCCATGCAATTCACCTCTTCACCCCTTTACTTAAATCATTATTTTCCCCACATGCCGTCTTCCTTCTCAATGTGTCTTAAACTTGCAAGACCTAGTTGAAGTCCTTCCTTCCCAATAAAGTTGTTCCTCACCATTGTAGGTCACATGAATGTCTTTCTGTTCTGGACTCATGGTACCTACTGAGTTCAGAATAGCTGTATTCCTTATTTAGTACTTGCTAGATACTGCTTTATGAGGCACAGTCGTGTTCTCCATTTCCCACAGTGTTTGGGGTTGAAGGAGATTCATTTATTGGGGGAAGTTATCTGGACTAAATTTCCCAGCAGGCTGTATGTGAAGCTCCAGTATGTTGATGCCACCCAAACTACACCCTAATAGGGTTAGAAGGCTGTGTAGTATGTATGGAAGGATTAAGAAACCCTGAGAGGCACTTATATGAAAGTCTGTTGTAGGTGGGAATGATACTGGCAGTAGTATAGATGAGTGCAAATAAGATACCTGTCTATAGGGAAAGCAAGCAGCATGCACCTGGCTTCCCACATGGACCGTGGTGCCACCTGAGAAAATGTGAGCTGCTTGAGTGTTCTTTTAACTCCAAAGAATCAGCTGGGACCAAGGGAATCTTATTAAGCAGAAAAACTTTAGAGTGTGATCTGCCTCTCCTGCTATGTGGAGAATGAAATGGGGAATTGGGGAGTGTTGCCCTAGAGGTGTGAGAGATAGCAACTGTTGATGTATGGGCACAGGGGTTGTTTATTACCTCATTGGATTCTTTACCTTGCTCTTCTGTTTTAATGTTTGAATTCTGAATTTTACATTTTTGCTTTTGAATACATATCATTTAGTACTGTCTGGCATAGACATGGATTGGTGGGGTCTCAAGTCGTGGTTTGGAATTGATGGTGATCTAAGCAGTACCCTGAATTTGACTGGAGATGAGAAGAGGACTCCATTGCCTTGTATTATTATTATTTACCTTTTCGTGTGTCTTGTCTCCCTTTACTAGACTCTAAGCTCTTTGAAGTCAGGGATTGTGTCACACTTCTTTGTCTACCTGCAGCACCTAGCACACAGCCTTTGCAGGGTAATTTCATATTTGTTGAATGAATGAACAAACTAGCTTAAAATATAATTTTAAATAACAATAGTTTGCATTTAAATAATGTTTGAAGATTTACAAAGGTCTCATATCAACCCTGGGAAGTGGGCTGTATAAATATTTATTATTCCCATTTTAGAGATGGAGAAACTGGCTCAGAGAGTGGTTCGATGACTTGTCCACTTTCAGAGCTAACAAATGTCAGAGGCAGGTTTTGAACTCAGGTTCACCTTACTCCAATTTCAGCACTCTTTTCAGTATACCATAATGGCTTTCAAAGTAGGTAAACCAATATTTCTAAGCTTTTTAATCTATAGATGACAATGAAATGGGCCAAACTCTAAAGGACCCAAGTGCAGCTAGTAATTACTTCAGCCAACAAATGGCCCTGGTAATCGACTGTTTATTCTGGCATCATATACTCAATGCTTTCTGTAGCTCACTGTATACATTGTAATAATTCCAATGTTAATACAAGAGCTGTGGTTTTGGCATCTGAACATCTGGATTTGTATCCTGGCTCTGCTATTTAACTACCAGTGTGACCTTGGGCAAATCACTTCCCCTGTTGTGGCCTCAGTTTCCTCTTCTGTCAAATGAGAAGGTTGGCCTAGATCTTCTCTAAGGTCCTCCCCACTTCTGAAATCTATGAAAGTGATCGAAGGTGATCGACTTGGCAATTCCTAACTACTCTAGCCATTACAGCATGTGAATCAGATACATGGTGGAAATAGGTAGTTTCTCTGGACATGCACATCTGATAGGATCACACAGTAAATTTGGAACTGCCAACAAAGGTGACTCCTTTGATCATGATCCTTTGCAGAAGCAGCTGCTGTCACAGATGGATCCTGCCTGAAATGTGTCACGGGGCTACAAACTCCTTCTAGTTTATTTTTGGTTGGTTAGTGGTTTCAGTCATGTCTGACCCTTTGCGATGCCATTTAGGGTTTCCTTGGCAAAGATCCTGGAGTGGTTTGCCATTTCCTTCTCCGGCTCATTTTTACAGATGAGGAAACTGAGGCAAACTGGGTTAAGTGACTTGCCCAGGGTCGTATAGGTAGTTAAATGTCTGAGGCTGGATTTGAACTCAGGTCTTCCGATTCTAGGCTCAGTACTTTATCTACTTTGCCACCTTGCTGCCTAGTTTATTTTACTGAGAGTAAAATTATTTTGCTGGGTTTGGGCTGATAGGATATTGCAAGTGTAGCCATTTTCATGTTGTAAAGCTCTTCTCTTCATGGAAGCAGGGACTGTTGAGGCAGAGAGGGACCTTCAAGATCATCAAATACATTCTGGCACAGACAAAAAAAGCATTTTCCCATTCCATTTGGTGTTTCTGTGCTGCTTGGTTTTGAGTTTTTTTTTTAAATTATTATCCCTTAGAGGAATTCTGGGGAATCGTTCAAAGATTTCAAAGCAACACCCAGTGAATTTATGAAAGGCTGATTTGTTTATACCTGTTTTGCATAAAATCTTTCACATTTTCCATTAAGAGCCGCAGATTCAAGTTAGTTCCAAAAATTAAAATAAATAGACCTATAGGCCACTGAAATGTCCTGTTAATTTAACGTTTAAAAGTGCATCCAAAATGGAGGTTTGTGCTTTGAAAGATAATTATACAGATCTTTATAAAGCTTTTTTTTTACAGCTTCAAGTAAGGGGGAAAAAAATCAGTGCTAGAGTGAGAAAATGGAGTGGAAAAACCTCTGCCATCTATTGGCAGTTCCCTTAAGAAAGCCAGATTCCCAGATCGTTTTCCTGTCTGCCCTGAAATACCTGCCTGTTAAAATGACAGTCACAGGCCTGCTCAGGTTGCTTTTTTCTTCATCCAGCAAGTTGCAAGGCCTGAGCAACTTCAGACAAACAAGGACACTATTTTCTCCCATCCAAATTCAGGGACGAGCATGGAATGACTTAACGTTCAACCACCCCGAAGGCTCCGTGCAACGGTGCTTTACTAAGTAAATAGACCCAGAGAGAAATCAATCATCTTTTCAAACAGTACGACTGTAATTTTTCATCAAAGACCTTTTATAAAGCCCTTGTAGTAGTTTAGCTCATGATGCCATCTTGTGGCCGATCATGGGGAAAGCCACTTTTTCCAATTCAAAACTGGAAATATGTGTCTTATTTTGAAAAATAGATTTAGGGCAAAATTATTATTTGTGAATGACCTCAGATAGCAACAGTGCATTTTGGTGTAAAACAGTAAGCCCTGGAGAGAAATACTATAAGGAAAAATACTGAGTGGCTAACAAAGGAAGAGGATTGTACTCTAGATCGAGCCATTTTAAAGAAAAGGTTATTTTCTACAATGCTGATATTGGTATCTCCTTTTAAAAAATCATGCCATTCAAAGGCTTGAAGGGGTTAGCATTTGCATCAGGGAAGGGAGTAGCCACACCACCACCACCACCACCGAGATCATAGGATTTCCATAAAGTTCCTTAAGGATTATCTACTCCAACTTTTGCATTTTTACAAAGAAACTGGGGCTCTGAAGTTTAATGACTTGCCCATAGTAATTTAAGTAGTGGGTAGCAGAGTCAAGATTAGAACCTAGGTGCTTCTGGCTCCAAATGTCATGTTATTTCCACTACACCCCAATCTCAGCTCCATCTTATTTAAGGGATACTTCGGATCATTAGGATGTGAGTTCCTTGAAGGTGAGGAATGTGTTTTCGCCTTTCACCTATCTTTTTGTCTCTTCAGCTCCTAGCACAGTGCCCAGAACACAATAAGTGCTTAATAAAGTCATGCTCCTTGATTTGTTGACTAGTTCAGACCACATCTAGACTATCATGTTCACGTCTAGGCACCGCATTTTAAGAATCTCGTAGAGATTCATGGAGAATCCATAGGGTAGGCCAACCAGAGTGGTGAAAGGCCTTCAATCCATGCCATATGTGAGTCAGAGAAAGGAAATGGGGGTGTTTAACTTGCAGAAGAGAAAGCTTGGGGGTGGCGGGTGGGAGGAAAATATGATGATGAGCGGGTATTTGAAAGCTGTCATGTGCAATGGGAATTTGAGTTGTTCTGTTGCCTCCAGAGGAACAATGGGCGAATGTTACAAAAGGACAGAGGCTGAACTAGATGGGGCACTGAGTCTGCGATTCCTTAATGAAAACACTTCCCAAAATGGGTGAGAGCCATTACTGGCCAGGTGAAAGATCCATGAAGAAAGGCAGCTTAGGGTAGTGGAAAGAACGCTGAACTTGGAGTCAGAAGACCTAGTCAGTTAAGTTAGTCAATAAGCATTTATTAATCACCTACTATGTACCATTCCCTGTTCTAAGTGCTGAAGATACAAAGAAAGGCAGAAGACAGCCTCTACCCTCAAGGAGCTCATAATGTAATGGAAGAGACAATGTGCAATGATATACAAGCAAGCTATATACAACATAAAGAGAAATAATTAAAAGAAGAAAAGTACTAGAATTAAGAGGGGTTGGAAAAGGATTCCTGTAGAAGGTAGGATTTTAGTTGGGACTTGAAAGAAGCCAGGGAAACCAGTAGGTAAAGATTCTAGACCTTGGGAACAGCCAAAGTACCCAGAGCCAAGAAATAAGAGTGTCTTATTCATGGAAGAGCCAGGAGGCCAGGGTCACAGACAGAGTACATGGGATTTGGGGGGAAGTAAGATATAAGAAGACTGGAAAGATTGGGAGAATTAGGCTATGAAAGGCTTTGAATGACAAATAGCATTTTGTATTTGATCCTGGAGATAATAGGGAGCTACCGGAATTAATCAAGTAGGAGGGGTTGTCACCCCATCAGACCTGTGCTTTAGAAAAGTTGCTTTTGTAGCTAAGTGGAGGATGGATTGGAGTAGGGGAAGACTTATGTCAGGCAGACCCACCAGCAGACTGTTGTAGTAGTATAGGCATGAGGTGATGAGAACTTGTACCAGAGTGGTGGCAGTGCC
Source organism: Phalanger gymnotis (assembly GCA_028646595.1). Taxonomy (NCBI): domain Eukaryota; kingdom Metazoa; phylum Chordata; class Mammalia; order Diprotodontia; family Phalangeridae; genus Phalanger; species Phalanger gymnotis. The sequence continues at coordinate 17,470,051 of CM053628.1, read as the reverse complement.
AGAAGAGAGAAGGGGCCATATTTAAGAAATGGGTCATGTTTGAGAAATCAACAGATCTTGGCAACACACTAGATATTGGGGCGTGTGAGAGATGATGAGGAGTCCAGGATGACCCCCAGGTTGTCAACCTGGGGTACTTAGAGGATGCTGTTGTCCTCTAAGTAAGAAGGTAGGAGGGTGGAGGGTTTCGTGGGAAAGATAATGAATTCTGTTTTGGATGCATTGAGTTTATGGTGTCTGCCGGACATCCCGTTTGAGATGTTTAATAGGCAGTTGGAGATCTGGGTTTGGAGGTCAGGAGAGAGATTATCATCAGCATTGAGATGATAACTGAATCCCTGGGAGTTGATAAGATCACCAATTGAAATGGTAGAGAGGGAGAGGAGATGAGGGTGTAGGGATACCCACACTTAGTAGGTGTGACCTGGATGATGATCCAAAGACGGAGATTCATAAGGAATGGTTAGATCAGCAGGAAGAAAACCAAGAGAGAGTAGTGTCCTAGAAACCTAGAGGAAGAGTATATAAAGGAGCAGTGGGTGATTGAGGGTGTCAGAAGCTTCAGGGAGGTCAAGAAGGATAAGGATTCAGTAAAGGCCATTGGATTTGGCAATTAACACATCCCTGGGAACTTTGGAGACAGCAGTTTCAGTTAATGATGACAGCAAAAAGCTGGATTGTACTGAGTGTAGAAGAAAGTGAGAAGAGGAGAAGTGGAGAAAGGTTACTTTCTCAAGGAGTTTAGCCACAAAAGAGATATGAGATGATCATAGGAATGGAAAGATCAAGTGACAGGTTTCTGAGGATGGGGGAGACATGGGCATGTCTGTAGGCCATGGGGAAGCAGCCAGTAGAAAGGGAGGCCCTGAATACAAGTGAGAGAGTAGGGATGATAGAGGGGACAATCTGCTAGAGAGATGAGTTTGAATGGGATCACTCATGCAGGAAGGAGGGCCACCTCTTTATGGGAGTAGAGGCAGAAGGCAGCTGAGTGAAACGAAAGGAGGAAGAGGGAGCACTTAGCAAATGGCCTCAGTTGTTTCGGTCCAATTTTTTGCCACTTCCTGGGCCTTACTTAGCCTCTCTGGGCTTCAGTTTCCTTTTTTGTAAAATGAAGGGGTTGGACTAGATGGTTTCTCAGGTCCCTTATGGCTTTAGAGTCTAAAGACTGAACTAAACCTGTGATCTTAGGCAATTTTTGAATGTACTGATGAAGTTAAGTCTGTGGTGGCTCAAAGTGGGTAAGCTGGAGGAGCGAGGCCAGAATAATGAGTATGACATTGGTTTCACAAAACAAAACACAGGTGCTCACATCCTTTCACTGAGTGCCAATTGTGTAGTCATTTGTGACTGAATTGAACTCTTTGCCAAGTACCATAGAGGAATGTAGTGTGAGGGGAAACATAGGGCCCTATCCTAAAGGAACTTATTTTGGAATATCATGGGGGAGACAGGACAGGCACAAGAAAGAGCCAAGGCACATGTGAAAGGGAAATCTGTAAACAAGTGGAAATTAATGTAATTGTCTGGAATTTCAAGTTGTGTAACCAGGTTAGCCAGTGACTTAGGAGGGGCCCTAGGCGGAATTGTGAAGGAAGCATAAAGTAAGTAATCCTTATCCCCTTTCAGTAATCTTTTCCTCTAACTTCCTCCCTGACCTCTGATTGTCCAGGAAGCCTACTGCAGTGACCCCACCTAAGCCTGACCACCTTGAACAGCGCCCCCACTCCGAGGCCTTGCTTTGGACCTGTCTTGCTTTCCTTAGCTCATCAAAATTTAGCTACCTGAGCCCAGGTCCTTCAGGGCCTCATTAGGGGACAACAAAACTAATCTGAGTTAATGAATGATAATTATTTTAATGGGCTATCCCTCTCAGTTATCATTTTCATTTTAACAAAGACCAAAATCGAATGGTAGACATTTCAGGACCAGCGGGGCAGATATTTTCCCCTCCTTTGTAATATTTTATAAATGGGGTTTTATTCTACATGATGTTATAAATGGGATTGTATTCTAAATTGGCATCTGTGTCTCTCAGCTTGGCAGGGAGATCAAGGATTTAATGGCTAAGGTAGTATATGGGCTTTTCCGGATTCCTTCGTAGAACTTTTTACACTAGTTAAATTTATCTAAGGAAAGGTGATAGTCAGAAAGTAAATATCTTTACTTAAAATTAAAGCTACAACAACAGCATTGATACACTTAATTTTAACACAGGACACTTCCTAAGAAATACTCAAGCATCCCTACGTTCCTTGAAACTGATCATTAAGAGAAAGAAGGGATATGTTCTTAATCTTTGACAGAATACATCTAACGTTGATTTGTTGTTTTTGGCCCCAGCTTTGTTGCCGTTATTTACATTGTTGTAGTCATCTTGCATATTATTTTGCAGGTTCTGCTTTTTTCACTTTGCATCTCTTCATACTACTCTTCCTATGTTTCTCTGAATTCTTTATATTTATCATTACTGTTGTTCACTCATTTTTTCCAACTCTTCATAAACCTGTTCGGGGTTTTCTTGGCAGAAATCCTTCTCTAGCTCATTTTACAGATGAGGAACTGAGGCAGACAAGGTTAAGTGACTTACTCAGGGTTACACAGCTAGTAAGAGTCCGAAACCAGATTTGAACTTAGGAAGATGAGTCTTTCGGGTTCCAAGCCCAGAGCTCTATCCACTTAGCCACCTAGCTGTCCCATTACTTATAACATGATACTGTCCCATTCTAATCCTTTCCCTTTATTTTCCAGATGAGGGAACAGAAGCCTACAGAAGAGAACGAAATTGGCTAAGGTAATTCATGTTTTCCCCTTAAATGTTTTCCCCTTCATTTCCAAACATATCCTTTTCCCCTGCCCTTGCTGGAGAGCCATTCCTTGGAACAAAGAAAATGCAAGAAATACGGGAAATCGGGGAAAAAGCTGTTTGACCAAGCTAACCAACACATTGGTCAAGGGTGGACACATGTACAGTATTCCATATCCATAATGTCTTACTTGTGCAAAGAAATGAGGGAGATGCATTTTTCCGTCTCTTCTTTGAGACCAGGCTGAAGCATTGTAATGACAGTGTTTCTTAAGTTCTTTTCATTCATATTGTTGTAGTCATTGTGCATATTGTTTTCCTAGTTCTATTTGCTTCACTTTATGTCAGTTCATATAGGTCTTTCCATGTTTCTTTTTATTTTTATTCATCATTTCCTAGAGTGAATAACATTCTGTTATTTAGTCATTTCCCCCGTCAATTACCCAAAATTATTCTGAATAGAGTTCTCATTTCCATTGCTACACTGGATTTGAGCTCAATGTTTGGCTTTAGGAGAAGTGTCTTCATTCATTCAGCCAAATATCAATTATGGCCAACTTTTTAAGCGACACTTCATAATGGTCTAGAGTAGAGATGTCTAACTCATGGCCTGCAAAACTCCTGAGCGCAGCCTGAACCGTATTAGAATGTAATGGGAAATGCTTAACAAAAATCAATAAAAATATAATACAGTATAGATAAAGCTAGTTTGTGGTTTTCTAAGACAATATGCAACCAACAGGGATGGATCCATTTTTATTAGTTAATTTATTTAGTTTTAGTTTTCAACATTCATTCCATAAGTTTTAAATTCCCTCCCCAAGACAGCCAGCAATCTGATATAGGCTCTACACATACATTCCTATTAAACATATTTTCACATTAGTCATGTTGTATAGAAGAATTGTAATGAATGGGAGAAACCATGAGAAAGAAAAAACAAAACAAAACAAAAAAGAAAATAGTCTGCTTCGCTCAGCATTCAGACTCCATAGTTCTTTCTCTGGATGTGGGTGGCATTTTCCATCCTGAGTCCTTTGGAATTATTTTCAGTCTTTGCATTGCTGAGAAGGGCTAAGTCTATCAAAATCAGTCATCGTACACTGTGGCTGTTATTGTGTACAGTGTTCTCCTGGTTCTGCTCACTTCACTCAGCATCAGTTCATATAAGTCTTTCCAGGTTTTTCTGAATTCTTACTGTTCCTCATTTCTTATAGCACAATACTATTCCATTACATTCATATACCGCAACTTGTACAGCCATTCCCCAATTGATGGGCATCCCCTTGATTTCCAATTCTTTGCCACCACAAAAAGAGCTGCTAGAAATATTTTTATACATGTGGGTCCTTTGCACTTTTATGATCTCTTTGGGATACAGCCCTAGAAGTAGTATTGCTGGGTCAAAGGGTATGCACATTTTTATACTGATAGATCCTTTTCAATTTGAGGTTGACATCACTGGTCTAGAAGAGTAGAATATAAGCCCCTGGAAAGGTACGTTCCCCAGCCATTTTGTGTTTGTCTCTTGTGCTTCGGATTCTATATCCTAACCAGGACCTTACCTACTGCTCTGGGGACCTGGGCTTCTGATCGGAAAGCCTTCGCCTTTCCTAATTTGGCCTAGACTCCCAAGCTGCTATTCCCTGACCATCCTCACTCCAAACCTTCCTACTTCTTGCTCTGTAGACAACAATCAACACCACCATTCCAGGAATGGATGGATCCAATAATTATTCACCATCCCTGTGACCTCCCTGACCAAATTGCCTTGTCCTGGCCATCACTCCTCCATATGTATTGTCTTCCCATATTAGGATATAAACTCTTTGGGGCAAGGGATTGTATCTCCAACATTTTGCATAGTGCCGCGTACATAGTAAGCCCCTATTTTTCCTCGCGGTTTTTGTTGAATAGTGAATCTCTGCCCTATTGGCTCTTTGGAGTCTTTGGCTTTATCAAACACTAGGCTACTAGATTATTTTTCCTGGCTCTGTAAAGTAACCCTTTGGTAGTTTGATTGGCGTGGCACTCAATAAGAATATTCATTTAGGTAGATAGGCATTTTTATTCTATTGTTTTGGACTACTCAGGAACAGTTACTATTCTCCAGTCATTTGGGTCTGTATTTATGTCTGGAAAGAATGTTTTGTAGTTATAGTGACATCATTTTTATTTGTGTATCTTGGTAAGTAGACTCAAGTATTTTCTGCATTCTATGGTGCTTTTAAACGGAATTTCGCTTTCTTTTTCTGTTGAGTTTTGTTGGTAATATACAGAAATGCTGGTGATTTTGTTAGTCTATTTTATATACAGAGATTTTCCTGAAGTTGTTCATGGTTTCAATTAACTTCAGTTGACTCTAGAGCTTTCTAAGTAAACTATCTTATCATTTGCAGAAAGTGAGAATTGTGTTTCCTCCTTGCCCCAGCTTAATTCCTCAAATTGTTTTCTTGGCTTCTTTCAATAGCCAGCATTTCTAGCACTGTATTAAAAGTAATAATGATAATGGACATCCTTCCGTCCTTTGTCCCTTATCTTCCTAGAAAAGCCTCTAGTTTATTCCCACATTATGTAAGTGCTCACCTGCCCTTTTCTCTGCACACAGATGCCAATCACAGTTTATTGCTTTCTTTCTTTCCTTTTAAACCCCTTTCTAATCTACCCTCCAAGGGTAGAGTTTGTTTTGCTTATGACTAATCCCTCCTTGAGTCTCCCCTCCGTCTCGTTCCCCTTTCTCCTGTCTCTGAATTCTCTCCTGTTCCCTGTTGAGTTGAATGTTTTCCTGCACCAAACTGTGTGTGTATGTGTGTGTCTTCTGCCCTCCCTTGATATTGTCCATGATTTTTTCCATTCTCTCTATGCTATAGTACCCAGAATTTCTGTGATTAGAAACTCAGTACTTTTAGTTAAATCGGTGTCCTCAAAACCTATTTAAGGAATTATGCTCAAAAAACCACGCAGGAATTGGGTCAAGGCTAGGGTGCTGAGGTGAGCCTTACTCCTAAAAGCCTCCTTTGATTGGCAAGCAAATGAAGTTAAGGCCAAAACCAAAGTCAAAAAGACAAAGCCATCTCATTCCATCCCCAGAGTTCACATTCCTGCCTTTAATATGGGTATCTGCCACCAACAGCCCAGAAGTAGTGGTCCTCTATGGCAGGCTTCTTAACCTTCTGGATGCCATGGACCCCTTTGGCAGTCTGGGTGAGCCTAGGGATCCCTCCTCAGAATGGTGTGTTTTAATTCATAAAGTAAAATGCATAGTATTAGGAAACCAAATATATTGAAATGCAGTGTGTGTGTGTGTGTGTGTGTGTGTGTGTGTGTACACACACATACATTCATTAACTATCTATCCATTTCCATATTCATACAAATGAATAATGAATAGACCCCAGGTTAAGAACCCAGATCTGTAAGTTATTGTTTCTAAAACAATTTGGCTTGATGGGACAAAATGTAAACAAAATACACACTGATACCACAAAGCATTTCCTGATAAATGTAACCACAGAGATAATTCTGTTCATTGACCCTCTGATTATGGTTAAGGCATAAAAGAGAGAGAGAGAGATGTATGTTCCCCATAGGTGTTTGTTGTTCTCATGGAGGACGTCCGGTGCAGAGTCCAAATGGAAGGGGGATTCCATATGTACAGTGAGGTGTCCTCCAAATGCTCCTGTTTGTAAATGATATTATATCGATTGCATCAATCTCCGTAACAGTACAGCGCCTCTTCCATGGGACTCATTATTACTCAAAAGAGATCAGCCTAGCTGTCAACATAGAAAAAAGTAGATATTTTTAGCACGTCTCTTGTCTAGATATTTAATGACCTCAAGGTGATCTCCAGCACAAAAATCTACTTTGTTAACATAAATGCTGTATGGTTGTGAATCTTGAGAAACCATGATGTTTGAGTCTGAGTTGCATGGGAGCCAGAGGCCAATGGAATCATCAAGCTTTTGAAATGTTGAAGTCTGTTTTCTGATCCAGCTATTCATCCTGTTCTTCTTCCTCCTCATTTATGTTAATTTGGTTAAAGTGCATTGAGTTCTGAGGGCCATCCTAAGATGGAAACAGTCCTCATCCTGCTCTAACTAAAAACCTTGAGATGGGCCTTTACCTTGGGCCTACCTGACCATTGTATATTCTAGGCAATGTAGGAATCCCCCCAAATCAGAGACTCACTTCCAAATAGGACTGGTTCTAGGCCCAGGATGGCCCTGGTAACCCAAAAGTCCCCAAGGGGTTGCCAAGGGTTGGATTAGTCTCAGGATATCCTCAGAGAGGCTCAGAACCAACCGACTGCCTTCCATATACTTCCTAATTCTGTCAGGCCATAGACCAATTCCCCTTCATGTATGTGGCTGCTATCCCTGGGAACCCTCAAGATACAAATAGCTCTAAAGGAAATATAGCATTGAACTTTTCAAAAACACAACAATGCTTCTCTTTTCCCTGAGACCCATCTAACATGTCAGAATGTCTCCTGAATTGTGCCTTCCATCCTGAGAGATTCAGTGTTGCATGTACAAGGTTTCAAGTCTTTCACCAAGCAAGTCTTTCACCCTGAAATGTTAGGGAAGTACCTTCAAAGGGTTTCATGGGCTTTTCATTGGAGTAGAAGCTGTAATAAATTTCCTACCTCCCCCCACCCCGCTTACCTCTGTGCTCAGACACCTGCTTGGCTGGAATTTAGGGTTTCTCGTGTTGGGTAGATCATGTGGAAATGTCAGAGGAGCCTAAAGGAATCCAAAATGTGAAAAGAAAATCTACTTAGCTTTTACGAAGTTGGGAAGTGATATAATACTCTTATTTTGAGAGCCATTGGGAAACCAAAATCCCAAGTCTCTCCTCACTCCATCCAATCCATCTTCCGCACAGCTGTCAAGGTGATTCTCCTAAAGCATAGGCTGGACCATGTCTCTCTTTACTCAGGGAACTCTAATGGTTTTCTCTTATCTCCAGGATCAGATATAATGGCCTTTGGCTTTTAAAGCTCTTCATGAGCTGGCTTCTTGTACCTTTCCAGTCTGTTTATACCTTACAATCTGCCACGCATTCTGTAATTTAAGCCTCCTGGCCTTCTTTCTGGTCCTCTCATGTGATGCTCCATCTCCCACCTCCAGGCCTTTGTACTAGCTGTGTCCCACATCTGGAATGCCCTGTTTCTTCACCTCTGTCTCTTAGAATCCCTGACTTTTGCAGGAGGCCTTTCCCGCTTCTCTGAATTGCTAGTCTTCCCTTTTAAGGTTACCTTCTATTTACTCTGTATGTACCTTGTATGTACCCGTTTATTTAGATGTTGTCTCTCAAACTTCCTGAGGGCAAGGACTTTTGGTGCTTTTCTTATATCCCTAGAATGCAGCACAGGGCCTGGTGGAACACAGTAAGTACCTAATTAGTGCTTCTGGATTGATTGAGGTTATTGATTCCACAGTATTACCCCAACCTTCCTCTATAGCTCATACTACTCAATTATGTTCAGTCCAACAAGCATTTATTAAGTGCCAACTATGTGCTGAGAAAATCCCAAATGGTGTCACAAAAAGTTGGACACAACTGAAAACAGCTTAACACACACCGTGAGCCTGGCACTACAGGAGCTGGAGAGGCAAAGACGACACAGACAGGCCCTACCTTCAGAGAGCTTCCATTCATTTTAGAGACTACTACATTTATACAGATGTAGTACATATAGGACTAGAGGCCTGCGAGCAAAGGCATGGGGCCATGTATCCGAAGTGTCCTGGAGAAGATGCTTGGGGTGGGTGCAGGTGGCACTGGATAGCCAGGAAGCTAGGTCCCTTCTGATTCTGAGCATATGAAATCTCTACTAAAGTATGGGGAGGTGGTGAGTGAGAGAAAGACTGAGAGGGAAAGGGAGGGAGGGAGGGAAGGAGGGAGAGAAGGAGGAGGAGGGGTAGGTGGAGGAGGAGACAGAGAGAGAGAGAGAGAGAAAGAGAGAGAGAGAGAGAGAAAAGAAGAAGAAGAAGAAGAAGAAGAGGAGGAGGAGGAGGTGGAAGAGGAGGGGGAGGAGAAGGAGGAGGAGGAGGAGGAAAAGGCAATGAGAGAGACAGAGAGAGAACAAGAACTAACCATTAGAGAGATCTTCAAAGGCCATCCATAGGAGGTAGCACCTGAAATTATGATTAAAAGAACCCAAGGACTCTAGACAGATGAGGTGAAGGGGGGAATTATATTCCAGGTATAGGAGACATAAAGGTAGTTTGACCGGAACAAAGAGTGTGGAAAGTAGAATTCTGTAGAATAAGTTTGGAGCCAGACTGGAAAGGGCTTGAAATGCGTGGCTGAGGGATTTGCATTTTATCTTAAAGAAAGTGGAGAATCACTGAAGCTTTCTTGAGCGGAGGCCTCATTCCATCTCCTGTGTGCCTGTGCCTTGGTTCATCCTCTGTCCTTCCTTTGCCTGGAATACTCACCATTCCTCCAAGGACTGCCACACTACCCATCCTTCAAGGCTCAACTTCGTTGCCCCCTCATCTATTGTTTCCCCTAATCCCCACCTACTTTTATAACTCTCTGCATTCCTGTTTCGGGCTAAGAGTTGAGTTTGTGTGACATTTGTCTGTATGTTTAGTCTCTTCTGGATGGTAAGTTCCTCAAGGGCAGAGCTCATGATACCTTATTTATCTTTGTAAGCTCCTTCAGTGCCTGGCACTCTGAACATAGTAGGCTTGTTGAATCTTCTGTTATGATTCCTCTCTCCTGCCCTTTCCCAGGAGATGGATGAACAAGACATCTCTTGAAAACAAAGAGTTGAAACTGTACGCCTCTTTCTTTCTTTCTGTTGAACAGCGTAATACCTTGTGACAGCCATCTATGAAACATCATCCAGGAATGAATGCTGGCTTCATTCCGTGTACTACAAATGCAAACTCGGTGGGAGAAAGGCTGATCAAAAACCAAAACCAAAAAACAGAGCGTGGCCTTCACATCAGCAGGCATCTTTACCAGGTTCTTCAAGCAGCTTCTTTCCTTTCTCCCCCTTTCCTTTGTCCTCTGCTCTGCTATTCAGGTGGTGCCCAGCCTGGGCCTTGTCATCTTGCCTTGTTCCCTATTACTTGCTGGACTTCTGATGGCCTCTTCATCCTCCTCCCCACTCTGTGAGTCCATCAGAGTCTCCATACACAGAGCTAAAGGGTTGCATCCTCAGTATACTTCTTTTGAAAGATGTCTGACTCTTGCTCTATTCGGAAGTAATTCAAGTAGATATAAAATGTCTTCCTGTGGTTTTTTAATACAGTTCCACATGTCTGTACACTGCCATACTGTTTCAACAATTCAGTCAGCAGCCGCTGTGGGGGTGTAAAACCATCAACAACCAGCACACAGAATGCTGCAAGCCCAGGTTCTTTTGATCTGCTTTACTAAGGAAAGCAACATTAAGGGGTTAACAATCTTACTTTAATCCAGCATACACATACCATTCACTTAGTTCAGGGGAAAAAGCGAGCACCCTGGACTTCAGAGCAAACACAAACAGATTACAAACATCAACAGACAGATCCTGTCTGATTCAAATCTCAATGCATAGTTACCACAGTTTAACAAAGCCATTTTTTCTAGCTAAAATGTGATTGGTCTTTCATCTCTGATGTCATATGCACAGAAACACTAGGGTTAGGTGGCAAGTCAAGTAAGAAAAATAGAGATGGGATAAAGAATTTTCAGAAAAAAGGCAGAAAAATGCCCAGGGCAAAGATAGCCTCCTGCTCTGAGGGCCTCTATCAGCCTCAGAGAATCTTTTTAGATGATCATAACAGCACAGGGCTAAAGATAGATCCCTGGCACACTCTCCTAGAGATCTTCCAATCTAACATCAATTCATTAATGATGGGCATGAGCATGGGCATTTAACGATACTATGCTTTACTCTCCACCTTTCCATCTTCTCCACAAGAATAGCATGAGAGACTTTGAGAAATGATATCTACAGCAGTGCCCTCACTTACCAGTCAACTAAGCCCTAGGTTAGTTTGGGAAGTCAGGCCTGCCGGCTCTTTGTGGGCACCTTTCACAGAGTTTTACTAACCAGTCCTTTAATAGCATGTGCTAGAATTTTATCAGAAGTACAAATTGCGATGCCTAGGATGGATTTTGTAGACTCTTCTATTTTGAAAATCAGGCTAGTGTTTGTTCTTCTTTGGTCTCGGTGCCCACTCTTCATTTAGAAGATTTGGGTTAGAGGCTTGGCCCTTCCAGGCCTGCTACTAGAGCTCTGTGATCTTGGGCAGGTCTATAAAAGGCTCTGTTTCCTTATCTGAAAAGTGGAGATAATCATACTTGTCCTACCTATGTCTCAATCCACAAGAATTGATCATATGTACGCCTTCTGTGAGCCATGTGTTAAGCCATCTGTAAGGCTATGAAAACTAGCATTTCTATGGTAGTTTATGATTTGCAGAGCACTTGACAAATATTATCTTGTCTGATCCTCATGACGGCCTTGGGAGGTAGGTGCTATTATTATCATCCCATTTTTACAGATGAGGAGCATGAGGCAGATAGAGGTTAAGTGACTTTCCCGGGGTCATGCAGCTAGTAAGTGTCTGAGGCTGCATTTGGATTCAGGCCTTCCCAACTCGAAGTCCAAGACTACCTATGGTATCGCCTAGCTGCCTCTGAAATAGCTCCTGTCCTCAAGGAACTTACATTCTATTAGTGGCAACAACATGCACATATAATGTGCAAAGTAAGTCAAAGGTAATTTGGAGTGGAGGGAAGAGGAGAGGAGACAGCTCGTAGGTGAGGGGATCAGGAAAGGCTTCACGTAGAAGATGGTATTTTAGGTATTATTTGATGAAAACGAGATTTTTGGATGCCGAAGTGAGGCAGTAGGAAGGTATTGAAGCGGTGGGTGATGGCCAATACAGAGGCACAGAGGCGGGCCAGAAAGGTAAGTTGGGGCTAGATTGTGACAGGACTTAAACACCAACCAGAGGAGTTTATATTTGATCCTATAGGTATGAGGGAATCACTGGGATTCATTGAATAGGAAAGTGACCAGACCTTCCCCCTTGGAAAATTACTTTGGCAGCTATGTAGAGAATGGATTAGAGAGGGCAGAAACTTGGGATTTTAGTTGCAATAGTGTAGGCCAGGGTGGGCCATAGAAAATGAAGGCCTGGACCAGGGTAGTAGCTGTGTGAGTAGAAAGGGGGCAAATGCAGGAGATATTATGGAGGCCGAAATGACCAGACCTGGGCACAAGGAAAGTGAGCTCAAGCAAGGAATCAAGGATAATGCTGAAGCTGTGAACCCAGGTGACTGGGGGGTGTTGGTACCTTGGACAGAAACAGGAAAGTTGGAAGAGCAGCAATCTGGGTATGGGAAGATAATGGATTCTGTAGAAAACATGTCTAGTTTGAGATGTCTGTGGGACATCTAGTTTGAAAGGTCCAGTTGGCAGTCAGTGGTGTGGAGCTAGGCTTTAGGAGGAACGGGTGATCATTGAATCTATGGGAACTTATAGGTCTGTTGTGAAGACCAAATGAGATAAGACAGTTTGTGAGGGGCTTTATAATCCTTAAACCACTATACGAATAGAATTTGTGGGATGAACTCCAAGTTTTCTAGAAACTCCAGATCATAGAATTTGAGCACTGGTAGGCACCTCATTGGCCCAACCTATATGTGAAAGAAATACCCGTTATCTACCCAACAAGTGGTCGTCCAGCCTCTGCTTGAATTCCTATTACTCGATTCAGCCCAATGCATCAGCTTGTCAAGATTTTCTTGTGTCCTGACTCAAATTGTTCAGTGCGTTAACTGCCTTTCCCAGCTTTGTGTCATCCGAAGATGCGATGAGCATCCCATCTACACCTTTATCGTTGATAAAAATGTAAAACAGCTGAGGGCCAAGGATGTATCCCTGGGGTTTTCTATCGGATGCTTCTTGTCCCATTGACGTTGAACCATTGACGACTGACTCAAGGAGACACAGTTCACATTTCAGCAGCGGTACCAGCCACAAGTCATCCTAGGCTGCTTCCTAGTGTCCTCCTAAGCCCTCAGATCTCTTAGGTTCAGCCATTAAGTTAAGGTTCAGATATTAGGTCACACAAGCTTCTTTCACATCTCCGAATGATCACCTTTGCTGCTTCTCAATCTGGCCTTCGAGCCCCTCGACATGTTTTACCTGTTTCTCATGGCTATTTTCTGCGTGTTTGCATCTAAGTGTTGAGGGCCAAGCCCTGTGCTCTTGTCTCCCCTCACTAATTCTCCTCAGCGGTTTATTTTGTTCCATGTGTGCCAGAGTCTCTGCTGTTGGATTCTTCATTCGCCTGTCAATAAACTCACAGACTATAATCACACCCCTCAATTACACAGACTTAACAAACAGTATGGGCCATCTCTTGTTCTCGGGAAGCTGTAATTTAATGCAACAGGGCTCTGTTGGTCGACATTTTCCAGCACTTCCATTCATTCCTGCCTGGTAATTACAGATGGCTTATAAATAAACATGCAGGATGATTTCCGAAATATTCTGTATTTCCTTACAAGGCTGGTACTTCTATCAGTGGGCCACTTAAGTGGTTTTGAAAGCTTGTATACAGGTTCGTTTTACAGTGCATTTGAAGTTTGTAATCCTGCTTAAATACACAGAAATAGGAAGGATTAACAAACTGCCGCTTGGAGGGCAAAAGAAGACAGAGCATGAGGCAATCAAGCCACGGCCTATCAGAAATGCAGAATTAATTGGGGCAAAAGTGGGCAACTGTCAACAAAAATAATATGTTACGGACCCTCAAGCCTTTCTGTTTATGCTAGAGGAAGCCTAAAATAATCTGTGGTTTCTGATGCTTGATTTAGTTTTCCACAAGCCTAATTAACACCAGATTAAGTCTGCTGCCACTTTGGTTTATTGCTGAGATTGACAAATGCTCACTGTTTATTTGTCTTCTGTACAGAATGACTCAAGGCCATAACAGTATGACAGATTTAATAACATTGAGAACGACTGGACCAGATCCATGTTCATAAACTTGGGGGCCGTTACATTAATAACACAAGGAAAAGGCCCGTCAACCCAAACAAATCCCTGAAAAGGAAGCCCAGCGCCCTGTTTCATGGGTGCTGAGTTGGGTGGGTAGAAGACAAGATAAGGCTCTTCTCCTTGAGGCAGATGCTGAAGTCTCCCTGGAGCACAGGGTTGGGAATCACAGAAACATAGCACTGACCTCAGCATCTTGTTTAACACCTCATCCTTTCATTTTTCAGATGTGGAAACTGAGACCCAGAAAGGGAAAGGAACTTCCCCAGAGTCACAGAGGTACTAAGGACAAGCTCTAGGATTTGAGTAAGTAGCAAGGCTGACACTTGAATGAGTTAATGCACAAGTAGATGGGCAGCTGGACAGACAAATAAAGCATTTCCTAAGTGCCCACTGTGTGCCAGGCATAGTGCTAAATGTTGGGGACACCTGCCTTCTAGAAGCTTACATTCTAAAAGAGGATAACACCATGGCGGGAGGCCAGTAGAGGAAAGATAGTCACATTGTTTGGAGGTGACGGCCAGAAGTAAGATTGAGACTGGGTTAGGCCCAAGCTAGTTTTCTTGGGAAGGCACCCTGTTTCCTGCCATAGGAGTACAGACTGCTTGGTTTCAAGCTGGCAGCTAGGCAGTGAGGTGGAGGCCTTGTTCTGGGCAAGATGAGGTGAAAGGTTATCACTCAGACCCCCAGGGGACTGTGGGGCAGAGTCCATGTATCTGGAAGGGAGGAGGCAAGGCTGATGGAAGAGTGGAGGTGGCGTGGTTGCACATACTATGTGCTGGATATGGTGCTAAGCAGGGGGCTGGGAGTTGGGGTACAAAGACAGAAGTAAAACAGTGCCTTTGTTCATGAGGTTGCCATTTTGAAGAGAAAGCTTATTATGAATACAAGGAATACTGGCTGCAAAGGCCAGTGGCTTGCTACTCTTCTTTATGGTGTTGCCTTTGGGTTTGAGTCTTAGCTCATTTGCATCCTGGTAGTGTGGTCCTGGACAAGTCACTGACTCGTCAAGACTCCTTTGCTTGGGATCGTTGTGAGGTTCCAGTGGAATAATAGATTTAAAGTGCTTCCGAAACCACAGACGGCTGTAAAAACCTGAGCTAGCATGGGGCCTCGCAAAATTATCTTTCACTTTCTCAGTATTGGGAGCCCTCAGTAGATACCCTGTGAAGAACATAGAAGAAGTTGTAGATTGTATGTACGGAGTGAGCCCATATTTTCCAGTATGATCTATACGATGCAAATTTCTTTTGTTTGACTAATTATGTGTTACAAAGGAGGGCTTTTATTCGGGGAGGGGAGGAGGGTGCAGTGATAGTGATGCAAAAAAGCAAAGAAGGAAAAGAGACGTTTTAAAAATAGGCAGAAGAGAGCAGAAGCTCTGGTTGTTACAAGGGAACCCAGAGAAGCAGGGCAATGATGATACCACCATGTGAAATTGGAAATTTTTTGAAAACTCGGCATGACAGGTTCATCGTTTCATCTGGAGTCTTCTTTTTCTGTCCTCTGCATGTGAAATTGTTCACATCTGATGATGACTGCCAGGTTCTTAAATGTTCTTTAAAGAATATAGTGGGAGTTTGTTGTCGGTGTCTCTTCTTTGTTGCTGCATGGGTAAGAGAGCTTGGGACCTTCTTACTCTGTCAATTTCCACTCTTTCTGGTTCCAGCTTTTTGATTTTCCTAGAACAGCCTCCCTGATCCGACTCTGAGAGCTGGGGAAATCCAGTGCATTGCAAGGTCAGGTAGGAAAGAGCCTCCTTATTTGCTTTGCTTTGATTGTTGAAACTCTGCACCATAGTTCAGAGGAATCCAGTAAAACAGAAGATGTTTATTTACACATGTGAACAAACTGTGGGCGAATTTCTCTTCCTGCTCCCTGGACTTCAAAGAGCCCTCTCTATGCAAATATGCAAGCATGTGGAGCAAGATAGAAAGTTGGTTAGAGAAGGGACACAGCACTCAGCCCATAGAATAAGGTATGCCATAGGCATGAATTAAGAAACATTGGCAAGTCTCAGCTATGGAGGGAAGGCTAAAATAATGCAAACCAGTGAAATCGCCCCCCCAGACCTGTATATTTGGCTTTAGTAGACACACACATACCCCTACACAAGGGATGGGGAACCTGTAGCCTCGAGGCCACATGTGGCCCTCTAGGTCCTCAAGTGCAGCCCTTTGACTGAATCCAAACTTCACAGAACAAATCTCCTTAATAAAAGGATTTGTTCTGTAAAAGTTGGACTCGCTCACAAGGCTGCACCAGAGGACCTAGAGGGCTACATGTTGACTGGAGGCTGCAGGTTCCCCGCCCCTGCGCTTGTGCATGCACACACACGCACACACACACAACCCTCTACCTTTGTCTCTGGTCCTTCACTCAACCCTTTTAGTGGTCCCTGATCCAGCACTTACCAGCCCTGTGACTATGGGCAAGTTTACCTCTTTGAGTATCTGTAAAATGGGAGTAAGCAGACCTCTAGTACCTCCTTGCCACAGTTGTTGTGAGATTCAGATGAGATCATGGATGTAAGATATTTCCTAAATCTCAAAGCATTCTAGAAATATCAGTTATATTCTTCCCATAATTATCCTCTTGGGTCAAATGGAGATCATCATGAAAGCTGTGAAAAAGTTCTCAACACACTTTCTGGTGCTGGAGAAATGGGCCGTTGGTGTTCTCAGGGAGGTAGCAGATTGTCCACTTTTAGGTCATGGAGAGCTGCCCGTACTGTAATTCTAAATACATGAGAATCCAAACATGACCCTAGAGCCCCTGTGAGAGCCATGAAAGAAAGGAGAGGAAACTCTCCTCCCCCATTGTTTGTTTGACTCCTCAGACTATTTGTCTTCACTCCCCTGCTCCACCCAGAAGAAATGTCCTTCCTGTCCCTTCCCAAATCCTCTTTCTGGAAAGCATCAGAAACACCAAAGCGGTCTGATTCCAGCCTGACCTTGAAATGCCCTGGAATTCAGCAGTTACCCATTTAGGCCCCATTCCCCTTCCCTCTCCCTCTCTGGCCCCTGTGCTTCACGAGCAGAGAGTCTTAACATAACTGAATAACCTGCCCACAGGACTAGAAGGGAGCCCCTGAAGTCATCCGGTTCATCCTTCTCCTTTTAGGCAGGACTCGACTTTGTCTACAGAGGTGCTTCTCTAGTCATAAGCACGTAGCACCCTTAGTGGAAAGAGCTCTCATCTTGGAGTCAGAGCACTCTGGTTCAAAGTTCCGTTCTGCCACTACTACCCTTGTGAACTTTGGCAAGTCACTTAACCTTGTGGATCTCAGTTTCCTCATTTTAGAAGGGCAAAGGGTTGGACCAGATGAGTCCTAAGCTGCCTTCAAACTCTAAATGTATGATGACCTTCCATTTCTAAAGTTGTCTAAGGTATCCGAAGCACTCTTTTTGTTATAACAACCCTATGAGATGTATCATCAGTTGCCAAAGCTTAACAATTCTGCCACACAACATCTTGCATCCATCCCTTTCTCTACACCTCATCATCTCTCTCCTATATTATCATAATATCCTCCTCATTGGTGGTCCTGCTTCAAATCTTTGGTCTCACTGATCCATCCTGCACAGAGCTGCCAAACTGATATTCCTGGAACAGATCTGAGTACCGTATTACGTCCCTACTCAGTGATCTTCAGTGGCTCTCCATTGCCTCTGCATTTCGTAATTTAGAATACTAATAAACAACTAACATATAACACTTTACATCTGTTATCTCATTTGATCCTTACCTGTAACATACCTGCTATTATTACTTCCATTTTGCATATGGCAAAACTGAAGCAGAGCGAGCCTAAGTGACTTGCCCAGAGTCACATGGCTACCAAGTGTCTGAAGAAGGATTCCAGCTCGGGGCTTCTTGACTTCATGGTGAAGAATCTATCCACTTCACCATCTACTTATCATCCCCAATCAGGTTCCCACCTAAACTTCCAGGCTGATGTCACACAATTCCCATTCGTGTACTCTCTCTTTTCTAGTCAAATTGACCTGCTAGGTGCTCCTTGTACATAATACTGTATCTATTAACTCGATAGTTTTAAAAAAAATTTAATTAACAAACTTTTCTCTCCTTCCCACACTCTCCCCCCATTGAAAAAAAAGGGAAAAGAAAACTCTTATTACAAATATGCATAGTTAAAGGAAATTCCCATATTGGCCATGTCCAAAAACATGTTTCATTCTGTATCTTGAGTCCATCACCCCTTTACCAAGAGGTGGGTAGTTCCTTAATTGATATATGGTCAAAGGATATGACCAGGAAGTTTTCAGAGGAAGCAATCAAAGTAGTCTATAGTTATATGAAAAGTACTTTAAATCACTACTGATTAGAGAAATGCAAATCAAAACAAGTCTGAGATACCACCTCCTACCTATCAGAGATGACAAATGCTGGAGGGGATGGGGAAAAATAGGCAAAGTTAATGAACTGTTGGTGAAGTTATAATTTGGAACTATGCCCAAAGGGCTATAAAACTGCATATCCTTTGACCCAGGAATACTGCTACTAGGTCTGTATCCCAAAGAGATCAAAGAAAAAGGAAAAGGGATAATATGTGCAAAAATATTTAAAGCAGCACTTTTTGTGGTGGCAAAGAATTGGAAATTGAGGGGATACCCATTAACTGGGGAATGGCTGAACAAGCTGTGGTGTATGTTTGGGATGGAAGACTGTTGTGCTAAGAAATTATGAAGGAGTGCGTTTCAGAAAAATGTGGCAAGACTTGTATGAATTGATGCAAAGTGAAGTAAGAAGAGCCAGGAGATCATTGTGTGTAGTAACAGTAATGTTATAATGATGATCAGCTGTGAAAAAAGAGGTGGGTAGCATGCTTCATCTATGCCTTATCTTCATTCCTTTGGAATCGTGGTTTATCGTTGCATTGATCAGAGTTCTCAAATCTTTCAAAGTTGTTTCTTTCTATAATGTTATTGTTGCGTAAATTATTCACCAGATTCTGCTCATTTCATTCTGCATCAGTTCATAAAGATGTTCCCAATTTTCTCTGCAACTGTTCTTTTATCTCACTGTTGAATCATAGTCAGCTTCCATTCCACTAAAACCCCCAATCATTTCCAGATGAAGTGCTCTCTAGCAATGACTCCTCCATTCTATATTTGTGAAGTTGGCTTTTTGAACCCAAGTATAAGACTTTACATTTATCTCTATTATATTTTATCTTATTCTGTTGTTCTGAGTGTTCTAGACTTTGAAGATTATTTTTAATCCCATCTCTGCCATCAAAATGTTAGCAACCCTCCTAGCTTTGTCTTGCTACTTTGCCAAAGTTGTTAATTGTTTCAGTTAATTTCGGTTGACTCTCTTGGGTCCTCTAAGTAAACCATCATGTTATTTGCAAAAAGCAAAATTTTGTTTCCTCTTTGCCTATGTTTAGCCCCTCAGTTTTGTGTTTTTCACTTATTGCTCCAACTAGCATTTCTAGAATTATTGCAAATAATAGTGGTGATGATGGGCATCTAAACTTTACCCACAATCCCATTGGAAAGGCCTCCAGCACTTTTCCGTTACACATAATACTAACTCTTTGTTTTAGATAAATACTACTTACTTTATTAATGAATGGTCCATTTATTCCTTTGTTTTGAAGATGTTTTTTAAACAGAGTGGTATTCCATTTTGTTTAAAGCTCTTTCTGCATCTACTCATACAACTGTGCAATTTCTATTTTTATTATTATGTTCTATTATACATATATATGTTCTTTATCTTGAAACAATCCTGCATTTTTGTTGTAAATCCAACCTAATAATAGTACGTAATCTTTTAAATATGTTGTTGTACTCTCTTTGCTAATATTTTATTTAATATTTTTCATTGATATTCATTGAAAATATTGGTGTCTATAGTTTTCTTTGCTTTATCTCACCCTCATTTAGGTTTCAGGACTGTATTCATTATATTTTTTCTTTATTTTCACAAACTATATAATATTGGAAATAATTGTTTGAATGTTTCACAGAATTCACTTATAAATCCATCTCATCCTGGGTTTTTCAGATTACTTTCGGAGCTCCTTTATGGCTTCTTTAACTTATTTTTCTGAGATTGGATTATTCAGTTTGTTGTTCTGTTAATCTGGGTATATCAGGTTTTTTTTGTAAATATCGATCTATTTTATTTCTCAGTTTTATTGGTATGTAGTTGAGGGAAATAGCTTCTAATAATTTCCATTATTTCTTCTTCATTTGTTCTCAAGTCTCCTTTTTCATTTTTTGGTATTAGCAATTTGTTTTTCCTCTCTTTTATTAGATTAGGTAATGGTTTATCTATTTTACTGTTTTTAAAAAGCTTTTATCAATTCAATGTTTTGTTGTTGTTTTAATTTTTTTATCCATTGTTTGGCTTTCAGAATTTCTTCTTTTGGGTTAGGCTACGTTTTTTTTCTTTGTTGCTTTTCTTATTTTTAGTTGCATGTCCAATTAATCGATCTGTTCTTTCTTTTTGTAATTAAATCATTTAGAGAGAGAAATTTTCCCTTTAGGACTGCTTTGGCAGTTTCTAAAGGTTTTGGTATATTGTTGTTTTATCTGATGAAATTTTTTATTATTTCTGTAATTTCATTTTTGACCTATGTATTCTTTAGTGTGTTTATCCTTCATTCAAGTTGAAATGCTTTAGTCCAGGATCCCTTATTGATTATAATGTTTATTGCATTATTTTCAGAAAAGGATGTGCTTAACGTTTCTGCATTTATTTCAGAGATTTTTATGCCTTAGCACATGATTGATTTTCATAAAGGTGATATGCACAGCTGAGAAATATGTATATTGTTTTCTATTCCCAGTGTCTTTTTGAACATTGAACTGAAAAATAAAACCAGAAGCTATTTTTGAGAAAAAATTTAAAATAGATATCAATATAAAAATGACAAAGAGAAAATAGAGGGAATCGTTACAAACTTTTTCTTAATCATGTGGCAAAAATTGATAATATTAATGAAATATGAATATATGCAAAAATATAAAAGACTTACACTAACAGAATAAGACACAGAGAATTTAAATTAACCAATCTCAGAAAAATAAGTTGAAGAAGCCAAAAAAAAAATCTCCCAAGGAGGAGAGAAAGGATCTCCCAAAGCATCAGATGGATTTACATTCAAAGAATTAATGCATTACATTGCATAAACTGTAAAAATAGAGAAAGGACCCTTTGAAGTTTCTTCTATAATAAAATTATAGTCATGATACCTAAACTAGAGAGAGAAACAAAGGAGAGAAAAAAAGATGATAGACCAATATCCCTAATGAATATTGACACAAAATATGAAACAAAATATTAGATAATAGGCTACAACAACATATTTTAAAAATTATATATCTGGATGCATTTATATCAGAAATAACGGGTTGGCATGATAATGAGAAAAATTATAAACATAATAGACCATATTAATAACAAAGCAAACATCACACGAGTATATCAATATGGAGAAAGGTTTTGACAAAATACAATCTTCCTTTATTTTAAAAACACCAAAAAATGTCAATAAATGGACCTTTTCTTAGTTTGACAAATACTAATTATTTAAAATAAAGATCCAGAGTTGACTCCATATAATGGAAAAACCTGTAGAGGAGTTTCTTACAAGATCAGGTGTAAAGCAAGGATGTCTGTTATCCCCCTCAGTATTTAATAGTTTTAGAAATGCTTCCTATAGCAATGAGATAAGAAAATGAAATTCGGGGAATAAGCAGAGGCACGGAATAAGTAAAATTATAACTTTTTGAAGATGATATGATGCCCTACTTTGAGAACCCAAGAAATTCAACTAGAACTAATCGAAATAATTGATAACTTTAGCAAAGTAACAAGATATAAAAGAGATCTATAGAAATCATCAGCCCTTCTATGTACGTATCACCCCCAAAACCCAGCAGGAAGAGATGAAATGACAAAATGATTGGATTCAGAGAAACCTGGTGAACCGATGCAGAGCAAAGTGAGACCAGGGCCTCAGTTTCTGATCATTCCTTTAATGTTTGCAAGGGACCTAGAGAACATCTAGGCCAGGAGTTCTTAACCTTTGTTGGGTCCTGGACCTCTGCTCAATGAGAACAGTGGTTTTAAATGCATAAAATAAAATTCATTGGTTCACAAAGGAAATCAATTATATTGAAAGGCAGTTATCAAAATATTAAAACAAGCAAATTTGGGGGCGGAGCCAGGATGGCGGCTGGAAAGCAGGGACTGGCGTAAGCTCCCCACCGAGTCCCTCCAAAAACCTATAAAGAAATGGCTCTGAACCAGTTCTAGAGCTGCAGAACCCACAAAGTGGCAGAGGGAAGCAGGGCTCCAGCCCAGGACAGCCTGGATGGTCTCTGGGTAAGGTCTGTCCTGCACAGAGCTCCCAGCTCCCAGCTGAAGGGAGCTGAGCCGAGCA
>CM053628.1:17404117-17420204 GCA_028646595.1 Phalanger gymnotis | reverse complement strand
TAGACCACAGCCCACCTACTCCCTGTGGGTCCCTAAGAGACTATGTTTCTGGTGACTCTGTGTCTATCTGAGGAAGGGCTCAGAAGTCAAGGATTTCACATCTACTGAGACATATTCTTTCTGAAGGAGCATTAGAACATAAGATGTTAGACCATGAGAACCCACAGTCAAAGAGGAGGTATCTTAGAAAATAATAGTATGTTAGAATGTCTCTGTCTAAGAAGACATAATAACAGAGATCAAAGAATATCAGAGTCTGGAAGGAAGGATACTGGAACATGGAATTTGAACATACAGTAAGTGCAGATGTGTGATCGGTGCTAGATCTCTGGCCACTGTCAGTCTGTAGACAGCATTTCTTGTCTCATCACTAAACTTGGGCTTTCTGGTCTTCTCCATTTTCCTTTGACCTCCAGGTGCCCAACTGTGCAGTGGCAGGGAAGATGCTGTGCTGTTGCTGCCCCCTGCCCAGGAGAGAATGAGGAGCTCAGGGGTAAATCTAGGTGTACACCTCCCCGCTCCCCCATAGCCAGATGTGCATCGGAATACAAAGAAAAAAAACGTACAAACAGATGTACATTAAAACACATACACACATGCCCATGCCTGCGCCTATACCCTCTGACCCTTTCTTGTTACTTTCTTTGAGGGTCAACTGTGCCATTTGAGCAATGAACTAACAAGTACAAGGTCACGCTAGGTGTGTGTCTGCCTGACAGGACTGGAAGCCAGGTTTTTCCATGCAAGGAGGCGTATTGTCTTTCTTACTGAGCATTAGAAGGTGTGGCGTTAAAACCATGAGAGCACAAAGTCAGATAGGCAGCACCATAGATTACCTTAGCATGTCAGATCTGATTGGGTCCCTCAGTCCTGGAATGACATTGTCTCAGGAGATGTAATAAAAGAGATCAGAGTCTGGAGAGAGGGATGCTAGAACATGAAATTCGGGCATATATCAAGTGTATATCCAAAGGAACCCTGTTGCTAGATCCAAGTCTGGAGTTGGGGACAGGTGCCACTGTTGTTCCTTGGAAAGGCCTTGATGCCGGTGAGTGACTGGAGACTATGCCTACATCACTAGCCACCCTCACTCTGAAGGCAGGATTTCTGGCCCTGTTGTTGGGCATAAGGTTTCTCTTCTCCATTTTCCTTTCTCCCATTCTTTGATCTCCAGGTGCTCGACTGTGTGGAGGTAAGGAACTATACCGTTTTCTCTCTCTCGGTAAATCCTTACCTCTCACATTTGAGCATCTTGGATTCTGCTGCTCTCCCCTGCATTAGGAGGGAGTGGGATACCCAGACCTGAGCCCACCTGTACCCTGCATGCCACCAGGATATTAGGTTTTGAGCCTGTGGTTGGTCACATGTGACTCTTAGGCCTGAGTCAGGCCTTGAAGGGGAAATGGAGGTTTCCCCTCCACTGAAGGAGCATTAGAACATAAGTTGTTAGATCATAAAAACAGAGTATGGGATGGAAGGCACATTTCCTTCATCTGAGGATACATAAAACAGATTAGAGAATATCAGTGTGGAGGTATGGATACAAAAAGCTGGAATTTTAAAAGATTATACTAAGTATATGTCTGAAGTAACCCTGGTGCTCTCTCTGAGTGCGGGTATCAAGGGCAGAGGCCATAGGTCTTCTTCAGGAGCACCTTTTGATGCCAGTTAGTGTTCTCAAGCTCAGAAACTTCAGTACCAGGATACTCCCATCACTGTCTATGTGCCATCTGAACCAACATTTCCAGCCCCATCACTAAACTTGGATTTCCTTGTCTTCTCCCTTCTGTTCTTTGAACTCCAGGTGCCGAGTTGTATAGAGCCAGGAAATGTGCCACATTTTGTCTTGATAAATTTCTTGCTTCTCACAATTGAGCATCTAGGACTCTATTGCTGTTCCCTGCCCAGAAGAGAATGAGGACGTTAAGGGTAAGCAGAGGCATACCCCCCATCTCAACCCTCAGTTACACCCACACGTGGATGTGGACACCCAGAGGCAGGCACTCAAATACCTTCACCTGCCTTTGTTGGTATTTTTAAAGGTGATTTACTAGTGCAGGCTCAAATGTTGGCTAAAGGTCTGTCCGAGGTGGGCCTTTAAAGCTAGGGTTTCCCATCCAGGGGGGCCTATGGTCTTTCTGAAAAAAAAACATTAGAAGATAGAGTGTTACTCCATGAAAATACAGAATGTTAGGAAGCCCCTTAGAGTGTCTTAGAATCTAAGATCTGATTTAATCCTGGAATGCCATTTTCCCAGGTAACACAATAACAGAAATTAGAGAACCATCAGAGCCTGGAGGGAGAGGTGGTAGAACACAGAATCCCTAAATGTAAGTACATTTGGAACCCTGGCCCAGATCTGAACGGAGTGTGGAAGGAACCCCAGGTGTTCCTCAGGAGGCCCTTGATGCCCAACATGGGTGTACCATCTAGTACTGGCCACTGTCAGTGTGTGACAGGATCGCTGGTCTCTGTTGAATTTCACTTTCCCTTTTGTCATTTCTCTTTTTTTGTCTTCCAGTTGCCTGATTGTGTAGAGGTCGGGAAATACGCTGCGTTTTCTCTGCAGGCAAATCCTTGCCTCTCACAGTTGAGCATCTAGGACTCTGCGACTGTCCCCTCTGTCATGAGGGAGTAGGGCCCCTAGAGCTGAGCCCTCCTAAGTGCCCTGCAGAACATAAGAAGGTTGTTTCCAGTGCAGGGTCACATAGTGACCTTGAAGCCAAGCTTCCTCATCTGTGGAGACAGGTGGTTTTTCTGAACAAGCATTGGAAAATGGAATGTTAAATTGTGACAACACAATGTCAGAGAGGAGGCGCCTTAGGACTTCTAAGAATTTTCCATCCGAAAGGGTCCTTTAGCCCTAGAATGTCATTGTCTGAGGAGACATAATAACATATTAGAGAGTATCAGAGCCTGGAGGGAAGGGATGATAGAGCATAGTAGGTGCAAGTGTCTGAAAGAACCCTGGTGGTAGATCTGAGTGGCATGGCCCTCAAAAGCCCCACAGGCCTTCCTTTGGAAGCCTTTGATGTGAGTTAGTGGCCTTAGGCTGGCCCACAGCAGCACTGAGGCTTCTGCCTGTCTGGAAGCAGGATTTCGGAGCCTATCATCGGACTTAGGTTTCCTCTTTTTCTTTCCTCCTGTTCTTTGATTTCCAGGTGCCCGACTGTGTAGAGGCATGAAAGGTGCTGTGTTTTCTCTCAGTAAATTTCTTGCCTCTCTCCGTTGAGTATCTAGGACTCCGCTACTGTCCCCTGCATCAGGAGGGAGTAGGGACCCTAGGCATAAGCCTAGATGCACCCACCCTAGGCAGATACACACACACATTCATCCAGTCATACACCCTATGACTTTTTTATTTCTTGTTAGAAACTTTGAGAATTGACTGGGACATTTGAGAAGTTAATTAACTAACAAAGTCATAGTGATTCTTTATCTATCTGAGTCAGGACATGGAGCCAGCATTTCCTAGCCACTGAGGCAGATTATTTTTCTAAAAGAGCATCAGAAGATAGAATTTTAGACTTTGAGAACACAGAGCATCCAGCAGAAGGTGCCTTTGAGCACCTTAGAATGCCGGATCTGTAAAGTCCCTTAGTTCAGGAATACCAGTCTGGAGGGAGGGAGTCTGTGTCTAACAGGACCCTGGCACTAGGTCTGAGGGGGAAGGCCAGGGCAGGGGCCCCAGGACTTCTTCAGGAGGCCTTTGATGCTGGCTATGGCCTCTGCAACACTACAGGGTTATTAACCCCATCACTTTCCACCCTTATTCTGAAAGCAATATATCTGGGCTTACCATTAGGGTTGGTTTCTTCCTGTTCCCCCTTTTCATTTCTCCTGTTCTTTGACCTCCAGGTGCCCGACTGTGTAGAAGCAGGAAAATATGCCGTATTTTCTCTTGGTAAATCCTTGCTTCTCACAGCTGAGCATCTAGGACTCTGCAACTGTCCCATGTCAGGAGTGGGTGGAGTCCCCAGATATGAGCCCAGCCATGCCCTGCAGGGGACCAGAAGGTTACATTTCTAGTGCAGGCCCACCCCATTACTCTTTGTCTGTCTGAGGCAAGGACTTGGAGCCAGGGTTTCCTATCTGCTGAGGCATACCGACTCTCCGCAAAGGCATTAGAACATAGCATGTTAGTCTCTTAGAACACAAAGTGTCTGAGACTGGAGGGAACTTAGAGAACAGAATAGTAGTGAGTAGTAAAGCTCAAAGTTTCCTTCATTCTTAGAATATCAGCATCTTGAAATGATATAACTGGTACATCAAATTTCAGAGTCTGGAGGAGGACAGCTTCTGGAACATGGTATTCGGTTCGGTAGCAAGTATGTGAAGGAAGCTAGAGCTGAGGGGATACGTGTTGCAGTCAAACCCAAGGATCTTCCTTGGGAGGCTCTCGATGCTCATTGTGTGGGGCGGGGGGTGGGGCTCCAGCTGGGCAGAACTAGAGCTCGAGTCGTCACACTCCTGAGTACCCTGTGTGTGGAGAATTAGGTTTCCAGTGCCTTTCCATTTCCCTCCTCGGGCGCTTCCTCCTCCAGGTGTCTGGCAGTGTAGAGAGCGGTGAGGGTGCTGTGCTGTATCAGGTAATTCACCCTTCTCTCACTAACTGGCACCTTGGGCTCTTCTTCAACCCCAGCCTGAGGAGGGAGTGGGCACCCAAGGCCTTCGCACACCACCCCTGTCCCCTGGCTGTAAGTAGACAGTGGCTTGAGATGCTACAAGTGGCTTTCCCATTCCCACAGTTACCAGATATCTGTGGGAGGACTTAAAGCGAAGTCCAGCTTGCTCCATGTTTGGGTCTCTCTGCATTAGGCCTGAGAACACAAATGATCAGAGTGAGAAAGGTCCTAAGAATCGAGGGTCACAGTGAAAGGAGATCTTAGAATAAGGAATGATTGACCTGGAAGGCCTTTGGCCATAGGAAGACACAGCCTCCTCAGAACCTAGAGCTCTACGTGTCATGTCCTGGTGGCAGCATTTCCTTCTGGCTGTCAGGTTGGCAGCTTGACCTTAGAGCATACAGCATTCTCAGAAGTGGGAGAGAGGGCATCTGGAACTTAGGGTGCTGGTAATGAGAACTTGCCAATAGATTAAAACTGGGCAGTGCCAAGAGGAAAGCAAAGGCACCAAAACTGAATATAGAATATGCAACCCAGTGTCAAGGTGAGGACAGGAGGAATTTAGTATGAAGAAGCCGAGTGCCCAGGTCAGAAAGGACCTTGGAACATAGATGAAAACTGAGATTGTCTGAGCCAGAACAGTAGAAATATGTGGCCCAGCTGAGAAGGCAGGCCTTTAGAATATAGACCACAGGCTTAAAGATGGGAAGGAAGGAATTTGGACCGTGGGACACAGTATTAGAAGCTTGATGGAGTGACCATTCGACCTGGAGCCTGGGCTTGGGGCAAGTGCATGTTTGAAAGAATCCTGGGCTCGCATCCAAGCAGGGAGCCAGGGGAGCAGAATGGGGGCCTCCTCAGTGGTCCCAGGGGTTTCAGCAGCACTGCCAAACCTCTACCCCACTCCCTATCCCCCACACACCCGCAGGCCTCTTTCTGTTGGGGGTAGGATTTCCTGCCCCATCCTGGGACTTTGGTTTCCCCACTATGTCCCCTGCCCTTCCTTCCTCTTAGACTTTCTCCTCTAGGTATAAAGCAATGTCAGGGTGGTGAGGATGAGGTAACGGTTCTATGTCAGATAAGTTTTCATCTCTCACTGTCAAGATACTACACATTCAGCCCGAGGAAGGACCCTGGATCTTGGCACATGTTGGCCCTGCATGCTGCCCCTGAGGACTCCTGGCTGGAAGTTCTCTTCTTAGAGTTGCCTGAAGCACAAAGATGTAAGTATCTTGCCCCACTCACGGGCTGGTCTGGGGTTCTCTTCTTTAGCCCTGCTGCTTTCTCAGCTGACTTCTTCATCTCTCCCTGGTGAGCATCTAGGGCTCTGCTCTGGACCCAGACTGAGGAGAAAGACGGTCCCTGGGCCTGGATCTGCATGGACGGTGCCCTACACCCCTGACCGTGACCCTGGCTTTAAGGTACATTTTGATAGTTGCCTGCCCCCCTCAACATGTTAAATGACTTGCCAAGGGTCATGTCTCAGAGTCAGGCCTTGAAACTAAGTCTTTCTTACTGCAAAGCCAAGTCCCCAGCCATGAGGCTACATTTTGTCTTGGAAGGAACATTAGAATGTGGGCTAGTTAAGGGCCCTTAGAACACAGAAAGTCAGAGCCCTAAGGGTCCCAAGAAGGAGAAGGTGAGAGTTGAAAGGGCCTTCGAACATAGGGTGGCAGGCCTGGAAAACCCTTCATACACCAGGTATCAGAGACAGGTGGGAGTTTGGAAAACAAAATGGATGATTCCTTTATGTGTGTCTGGGGCTGAAGGGACATGACATAGGGCACGGAGTGTCAGTGTCGAGAGGGAAGGATCTTGGAACGTGGAGCTGGGGCATGTCGTGTGTGCATGTCTGAAGGAAGCCTGGCATTTGACCTGAGTGTGGAGTTCAGGTCAGGGGGTGAGCAAGGCCCTGACCCTCAGCAGCAGCACCAGGTCACCCCACTGCTGGGAACCCTCTGTCCTGTCTTAGGTTTCCCCCATCCCACTACTTCCTTCCTCTCCACGTTGCGCACACCTGGTTCTTGGTAGTGGGGGGGCGGGGGGCTAAGGAGACGGTTCATGGTCAGGTAACTGTCCTTTCTCTCTCAGTTCAGGCAGCTTGGACTCTGTGACTAGCCCCAGCTTGAAGAGAAATCAGGGTCCCTGCAATTCAGCATGCCTGGACAGTGGATATCATCCTTGCCAGTCCTGGTAAGTTACAGTCTGAGGGAGTTGCCTTTGCCACTGAAAGTATAAATTGCTTGTTCAGAATCACTCCAGTTGTATGTGTCAGAGGTGGGAGTTAAAAGGAGGTCCCTAGGCCTTGAAGGCCACATCCTAATTCATTATGCTGGGTTACCTTGTACAGTGAATGTTCTAGTATAGATCAGAAGGGCTCTTAGAAGCAGAATAAAGATTCCTGAGGACCTCTCAAAAGACCCAGACCAAATGACTGACCGTAAAGGCAAACGAGAACATAAAATAGTGTCATATCAGAAAGGGGCTTTTGAACGCAGAGCACCAACTATTTGTTTCAGAAGAGATTAGCCTTAGACCATAGAATCCAACATTTGAAACTAGGAGGGAGGAACCTTAAAACAGAGAACGCAGAGGTATTTTCCCCCTTTCCTTTTGTATCCCATCATCTACCTTCCCCTTCCAGCAGCCCTAACGTTTCCTCTGAGCTGTGTTATACGTCGGGAGTGGGAGGAACCTTGGAACAATGAACAACCAAGTTTCAGAGGATGGAGAGAGGAATCCCAAAACCTAGAGCTTGGACTTTGTATCCAGTGCAAGTCTGACGAGGCCCAGGCAGTAGAGTTGAATGGGAAATCCAGGGCAGGGACTAGGGTCTGGCCTGCGAGCCACACACCCTGAGTGGTAGAACACTAACACTTGCACCTGGAAAGGAAGAATCTTAGAACAGAAAAGAGACCAGCGATTTTCCGGAGTCAGGACTGGGTCAGAAGAGGGGAGAGGAGGGGACCTAGAACAAAGCACTCAGAATACTATGCAGAGGAGGAATGTTAGAACATCAGATGCAAATTATCATAGCATCGATGGAGGTTCATGAGAACACCGAATGAAGAGGGGCACAGCTAGGCTGAAGACAGCTTAGAACATGAAAAACAGCCACTGAGGTAAGGTTGTAGAACGTGGAACGTAGAATGTCAGAGTAGAAAGCGTCTGGCATACTAAACCAGATTGCCATGTCACAGCAGAGAATGCAGATGCTTAGAATATAGAAAAGAGACTGCTCGAGAAGGGAAGGCGGATAGAGGATGTAGCACACAGAGTGTGGAAGCCTTGTGCGTGACTGAAGGCACCTTTGATTTGTCCAGGTGGAGACTGGGGGGCAGGACCGTTCCTCGGTCACTCTGCTCTCCTTTGGTGTTTGGTCACCTGTCCCCTGGCAGCCTCTGTGTGGAGGCAGGCTTTCCTGCCCATCACCACATTCAGATTTTTCTCCCTGAATTCTCTTTTCCTTCTTCCTTAGACCAGGGCTTCTTACACCTTTTCCACTGGTGACCCACAGTTTAAGAAGCGCTGCTCTAGCCCATTTTCTGTACAAGTTCAGTGGGCAGTACGGGTGGGGGGCTGAGGATACCCTCACCTACCAACTAACTCTCTCTTTTCTCATAGTGGAGCACCTTAGGACTCTTCTCCTGGACCCAGCCTGAGGAGGGACCCTGGACCTAAGCATGCCTAGACGCTCTAGCGCCCCTGCCACATCACGGTGAGCTACAGTCTTTGAGAGCTGCCTGGGCCACTGAGAGGCTGAGTGACTTTCCGTGGTCACACAGTGTGTGTCAAAAGCAGGACTTCAAGCTATGTCAGTGGGACCCCAAGGCCAAGGCTGTTACTATGCTGCTTTGTCTTTTGTTCAAGGCAGTTTAGAATGTGGAGTGACAGAATTGAAATGACTCTTCAGATAGAGAGTATGAGAACCAGACCAAATCTAAGAATGCTTTATATCATATCTGGGAGGGCCTTTAAATAAACAAGGTGAGAAGCTGAAGGGATGCAAGAACATAGAATAAAATGCTGTCCAAGTCAGAAGAGACCTTAGATACCAGAACACTGAACATCAGTGCTAGGAGGGAACAACAGTGGAACATAAGAGTTCACAGCTAGGAGTAAGAGACCTAAATATCATGTGCACAGATTGCTGGAGGTGGGTGGGACATATCACATATCACAGAGGCCTTAGAAAGCACAGTACAGAGGATCAGAGCCAGAGGGACCTGGAGGGGAAGGGACCCTAGAACACGAAACTCTGCTTTGCAGATCATGCTTGTCCAAAGAGGCCCTGAGGTGTAAGGGCTGTGTGGTGAGGGGGAGCCCACGGTATGGAGCAAGGTTTGACTCCGTAGAGGCCCTGGCTTTTCTTCGTGCCCGG
Source organism: Phalanger gymnotis (assembly GCA_028646595.1). Lineage (NCBI taxonomy): Eukaryota > Metazoa > Chordata > Mammalia > Diprotodontia > Phalangeridae > Phalanger > Phalanger gymnotis. The sequence goes on along the minus strand of CM053628.1, from coordinate 17,411,198 downwards.
AGGTGTGCAGAAGGAGCATTGCCTCCACTACCAGCTGCACCACTGGCCACCCTCAGTGTAGAGGCAGAATTTCCTGTCCTACACTTCCTTCATCAGGCATTTTGTCCTCCAGTTGCCTAGCAGTATAGAAGGGGAATTTATTTTGGGGAATTTATCCTTCTCATTGCCTGGCAACAAGGGCTTTGCTTTGGCCCTAGCCTGAGACAGGAACAGGAACCCATGTGTCCTCTAACCTTTCCGTAAGGGAAAGGTGTAGAGAGTGCGTAGGTCATTCAGTTCTTTTCACACAGTTACCATGTATCATGGTTGGGCGGGAGAGCAAGAATGTACCTGACTCCCAAGATTAGGTCTCTGTGCATTAGGCTGCATGCAGCATGGAGCCAGAGTAGGAGAAATGACAGTGTCCCAGAGTGTCAGCTTGGAGGTGGGATCCTTAGCACACAGCAGGCTGAATGTCCAAGCCAAGAAGAATAGTAAAGCATGGCCTGTTAGGCCTTCCTGGCCCGTGGTCATACATTAAGTCTCTGCGTATCTGAGGCAGAACTTAAAGCCAGGTTTCCTACACTTCTTGGCTGCACCAGGTGATGCTGTTTTGAAGAGAGGAGTATTAGAACATAGACCGTCAGGCCTAGAGCCTTTAGAGCATGCTGTGTCTGAGAGGGAGTGAACTTTAGACCACTGAGGCTTTGGGTCACAAAGGGGCCTTTCTGCATGGAATGTCAGGATCTCTAGGAAAACGTGGACATAGGACCCAGCTCCTCAGTGTCCCAGAAGTAAAATGGTAGGTAGAGCACATTGCTTGGGCTTCTCGTTTGTGCATGTCAGAGGGAGCTCTGGGCTTAGGTCTCAGTTACGAGGACCTTGCCTGGGTATTTTTCTTAGTAGGCCTTAATCCTTGTTAGTGACAGCATACTGGGCAGCAGTGGCAGCACCAAGGTCAAAATAAAAATAAAGAGCACCCAGGAAGAGTTTTTAGTACATACAACAGAGAACGTGAGGAGAGCAAGGGAACATGGGATGTGGAACACAAAGTATCAAAGCCATCAAGAAGGGGCCTTAGACAGCAGGGACAGAAGGGCCCGGAAGAGCAGAGTAGTACAGGGAACCTTAGAACATGGAACTCAGAGCATCCTCGCTTAAAGAAATAGTAAAATACAGTGTGTCAGAGTCAAGAAGAAAGGCTTTTAACACATAGAATCCGGTATCAGAGGCTAGACACCTTGATCCTCCTCAGTGGTCTCAGGCAGTAAAGCAGCAGCCAGCATGAAGTCATCCCACCTCTGGTAGCCCTCTCTTCCTGCCCCATTAGTGGACTTGGGTACACCCTCCCCCCTCCCCTGCCGCCCGCTGCCACTTCCTTCTTCTCTTTTTCCTCCTCTTTTACCTCCAGGTGTGTAAAGGAGGGTGAGGATACCATTCCATACCAGCTAACTTTCCCTTCTGTGGTAGTTGAGCATATAGGGTTCACTGTGAGATCCAGCCTGAGAAGGGCCCCAAATGTCTTATGTCCCCCCTGCCCTGCTTTCAGTTACAGTCACTGACAATTATCTGGCCATCGAGAGGCTCATTGACTTCCCATGGTGAGTAGGCGCCAAAGGCAGGACTTGGAGCCATGTGGGATTTTAGTGCCAAGTGTTTACCAGCTGTGCTGTGTGCTAGATGGCCTAAGAAATGGTGCAGTGTAGACTGTGATCATTAGAAGGGTCCTTCCAAGAGAGAGTCTCTAAACCTTATGAAAACTAAGAACATTTTGTTTCAAATCTTAAAGAGACTTCAGCAGAGAAGGTGAGAGCTGGGAATGTAGGGACACAGAACAGAGAGAGTCAGAGCCAGAGGGAACTGTAGTGCATAGATGAGGGCAAGTCGGTGCCGGGAGGGAGGTGCCTTACACTAGGAAGCAGGAAATATTACAGCTTTAAAGGAATGGGAGGATATAGAGCTTCACAGCTGGGAGTGAAGGACCTTGAACCAGGGAACCCAGAGTGCTGGAGGTGGGAGAGACCTTAGAACCAGGGAACCCAGAGTGCTGGAGGTGGGAGGGACCTTAGAACTGGAGAACATAGAGTGACTCAAGAGTGCCTGAGCTGGGCATGAGAGGCCTTAGAAAATACAACACAGAGGGCCTTAGGACCTAAAACTCCAAATGTCAGAGTCCAGGGTGGGGGTGAAGGCATATTAAAACATGGAACCTCTCCTGGATTATAGCACTCGCATGTCTGAAGGAGCCCTGAGACTGGAGTAGAGAGGCCCTGATCCTTAATGGTGGCCTTAGGCTGTGCAGCATAGCAGCTTTATAATCCTGCCACTACTGGCCACCCTCTGTGGAGGTTCTTCCTTCTTCCTGTACTTTGGCATCCAGGTGCCTGACCTCGTAGAGACAAGAAAGTTACTGTATTTTGTCAGGTAATTTTCTTATCTCTCGAAGTCCAGCACCTAGGAATTGGCTACTGTTCCCTTCCCAAGGATGGTGCGAAGACCCCAGGCCTGAATGTTACCCTGGATCCACACACCAGTCCTGCCCCTTGGCTGTTAAAAGCTCGAAGATTTGGCAGGACTTAAAGCTTGGTTGTCTTGTTCCAGGGTCAGGGCTCAATCAATCAGGTAATACTGCCTGTAAGAAGGCACGTAAGAGCCTAAAACATCAAGCCTAGAAAGACCTTTAGAGCATGGGATGTCATTGACAAAAGGGATTGTAGAAAGCCAAGTGTTAGAGCTGGAAGGCTTTTCACCTTATTACAGGTAACCCTTTGTTTTTAAGCAGAATTTCCAATTGAAGTTTTCTTCCTGAATTCCAATTGTCTTCTTTCCCAACTTTTATAGGTGCCCCCCCCATGTGGAGGTAGGTGAGGGCACTGGGCACCATCGGATAGCCCTCCATACTCACAGTGGAGCATCTTGGCCTTCTCTGCTGGCCCCAACCTGAGACAGAACACAGCCTTAGGCCAGCTCTTCATCAGAGATGCCAGAGTCAGAACCAGCAGTACATCCCAAGTCTCCTCCCACAGTTACTCTAATAAAGATTGGGTAAGTGCACCAATCCAAGTAGTAATTGGAAAATTGAAAGAGAAATCTCAGGGGGTCATTTTTCTATCCCAAGTCAACAGGAATAGCCAGGAGTCTCCAGACACTGGCAGTTGATCCGCCCAGGAAAGGTCCTGAGCCTTTCTCGTATTGTGTACCTAGATAAGGAGGACGAGTGAGATCTCCTGCAGATGGGACCTATAGCTAGGTATAGCAGGAAGAAGCCCCATCGGATAGTTTTTTTCTAATTCTACCTGACCTGGCCCCAGAGTTTCAAAGGGACCCACAATTGTGTACCAAGGGAAGGAGCAGTTTGGATCCATTGTACACCAGGCCTGGACCGGCCCCCGTCTGCCTCTGATTCTGAATCAGGGTTATGGGCGTAACCCAGAGATCAGACAGGGCTACGGCTTACAGCTGCGTAACCTGGGCAGGGAACTCAGACCAGTGATGAGCCATCAGTTTCGCTGCTTTGAACCTGTACTGTTTTGTAGATCACTAACAGGGGTTGAGGCCAGCACGTGTCTACGGGAGCTTCATTTGGAGCAAATCTGCAGTTAGGTCACCCACAAGCAAACCCACATCAGGAGCTTGCAAAGTTCAGAGCCAAAGGCAGTAATCCGACTTTGCCCTAGATGCTTCTGCTTTGGGCACGTTAAAAGGTTAGGCATTCCTAGACTGAGCTACTCCTGAGACCCTGGAAGAACACACCTTCCCTTACCTGGAGAAAGTAGTAGCAGGATCTCAAAGAATACAGATAAAGACTATACAAGGCACTGAACTTAGCTCCCGAAGTCCACAGAGCCTGGTCCAAGCATCACGTCCTTGTTCGGGAAGTGAGGTTGGAAGAGTGAGTGATGAAAATACAGCCACAATGAAGGCAAGGAAGTCCAAAATACCAAACTAGAAGAGAAGAGCTCCAAAATGGGTATGAACAAAGCCACATCAAAATGAAAATTCTGAAGTAAGAAAATCGAAGGGAAAGAACAAGTGAGCTGGGGAGGAAACAATAAAATACTAGTTAATTTGATTACTGGTATCAAGAATGAAAAAGAAAAATTCTAAACAAATGAAGAAATAAAGGAAATTAGTCTAATTTATTTACCCGAGTACGCTTCTAAAACCAAAAATTAACTGAAATGGATACTTTAAAAATAGGAAATTCTGAGATTAGTGAAACAAGAAAAAGAGAGAATGTAAATAAACCAATAGGAGAAAACAAGTTGAACAGATCATACGTTCCTAATGAAAAAACCACATGGCCCACATGTATTTACAAGCAAATCTTATTCAAATAAAAAATATTATCTAAGATTAATCTAATAATTATTTAATATTTAATATCTTATTAAAAGAAAAAACCTATTATCTAATATTACTCGAACCATTTGCAGGTGCCAGAAACAGAAGGCATCCAAACAATTTCCATCCATCAGGCCGTGACAACTAATCTAGAAAGAGTGAAAACAAAAAAAAATGTGAACTAATATTTTAATGAATGTTGACACAAAATTTAAAAATAAAATTAGTAAAGAGGCTGTAGCAACACATTAAAAAAACGTACATTGTGACCAGGTAGTATTTGCATCTAGAATGCAGATTTGGTTCAATATTAAGAAATTAACGAATGTAACAGACCATACCAGAATAATGAGAATCCTATTGTGTCAATAGTTGCAAAGTACAGTGCCTTGGCCTCATCTCTAAGTTCTAGACCCAGTCTGAGAGTTACTTGTCCCACTGAGAAATTGCTGTGCAGTGAGTTCCAAAGGAAGGACCTCAAAGATATTTTTTGGGAATCCAAAGGCAGTTCTCTATGCCCTGGTACCACGTGTTAGAGTATAGAATGGCAGTTGGAAGGGACTACTGAACGTAGATTATCAGAGCCAATAGGAACCTAAAGTCAGAGATGAAAGATCTTTGGAATAAACAATGTGAGAGTCTGTGGAGGTATGAATATAGAATATAGTGATCTTAGGAGAAAGGTATCTTGGGCTATATAGGAGCTTGATAGAGTTTAAAGGAATGATAGAATATAGATTATTACAGCTGGGTGTGAGGGACCTTAAAATCATAAAACAGAATCACAGTTCCTAGAGATGGATCTTAGCATAGAAAACATGATTGTGGGAGCAGAAAACGAACTTGGAATGTGCAACCCAAAGCATCACAGCAAGGATGGAGAGACATTAGAACAAGTGTGAGAGTCAGAGGACTTTTAAAACATTGAAATCAGTGTCAGAGCACACAGTGTCAGATCTGGGAGGAGGGGGTGGGTAACTGGAACATAGCACGTGAGTATCTGAGCCAGGAGGGAAGGATGTTCCAGCATGGAACTTGGCGTCAGATTCTGGAGGGAATGACCCTCAAACCTGGAGCTTGGGTGTCCAGCAGGTGTATGTCTGAAGATACCCAAAGACTAGAGGCTGAACAGGGAGCTCCCTAGGAGGCCTAAATTGTTATTAGTGGCCTCAGGCTGTACAGTATTTAGGTAGCTTGTCCCCCACTGGCAGCTCTGCATACAGGATTGCCTGTCTATATAGCTTCAGGTTTAGGTTTTCCTCTGTCTCTCCACTTCTTGGACCTTGGCCTTTGCTTTCCCGTGTTCAATGCAGAGGGAGGGAAGATGCTGTGGCCTGGTTGAGCATCTAGAACTTTGCCACTGTTCCTCGCCTGAAGGGGAAAGCAGGCTCAAGATAGCTGAACTCTGAATACCACACGTACAGCTTGGTCGTTCCAGGCTTGGCGATCTGACAGGGCCACTAAGAAGTGAAGTGGCTTGCTCCTGTGTCTGTCTAAGGCAGGACATAGCACCAGGTTTTCCTGCTCAGCTGTCTGCATCATCCCCAAGGAAATATTGGAATGGAATATCATGTCTGGAACGTCTGTTAAAATAGCAGTCAAGACAGCAGAAACATGAAGATAATTAGTTGTAAGGATCCATTAGGTTTGGGATATGAGAGTCTCAAAGGCCCTTAGAACAAAGAACCTGGACATAAAGTAAGTGCATATTTGAAGAAACCATGCAGCTTACTCTTAAGTAGAGAGGCTTGTTCAGGGGATGGGATCTGGCTTGAATGAATAAAGCATTTATTAAAAGCTCACTAAGTACTAAGATACAAGACAAGATAGTGGCTGCTCTGACCAAGATTACATTTTAATGGGGGAAGACAATGCACACAGAAGATTTTAGGGAGAGCTTAGATGGCAAAATCCCATGTTCCTTAGTAGCAGCAATGCACAGTGTCTCAGCTTCTGATGTTGAACTGACAGTGTTAGGGCATTTGGTGGCAAGAACTTTCCTTCCTGGATCCTCGGCAGCTGTGGCTTCAGCACCTGTAGGAGCAGGTCTAGGCTGCATCTCCACAGGGGCTGCTTCCTGGGACTCTTAGGCTCAGGGTCCTGGGCTGAGAGAAGATGGTAGACAGGGTGGTGGTGGTGGTCTGACTTGGCCTGGCACATGTTGCCTCCCACCTCCCCTTTAGGGGGCCATGCATGCTGCTTCAGTTAGGCCAGCTTGCCTGCCCTGTGTCTGGCAGTTGATGAGGAAGTTGTTCTCCAAAGACACTGGTGAGGGCTAGGCAGAAGCAGGAAAGGTGGTGGAGAAGGTGCTGCTACTCCTGGGACATCTATGTTTATCTGCTTCTTAGTGGCAACAGGTCAATCGCTGTGGGCTCCTTCTTCATAATGGATTCTTCCCTCAATAATGGTTGGAAGCAGATCTGGTGGTTGCAGGGGCCCTGCCTCCATCAGCATCTGTGGGGAGATGGTCAAGGTGCTCATGGTGCACTTGGTGGTACAGGTATGATTTGCCTAGAATATGTTGCCTCTTGTCTTTCATTTAGTGCTTTGCTCCTCCTTTGAGACAAGATTTCCTGTCCCGTCACCAGACTTAACTTTTTAGCCTGTACTCCCTTGGTGCCTGCAGTTTCTCCTCCAGGTGCCCCACTGTGTAGAGGAGAGTGAGGGTACCGTGCACTATCAGGTAACCTTTCCTACTCTCACAGTGGGGCCTCTCGGACTCCTCTCCTGGACCCAGCCTGAGGAGGGACCCTGGACC
>CM053628.1:17360824-17403617 GCA_028646595.1 Phalanger gymnotis | reverse complement strand
CCACTCCTGGTCTCGGTCCGCAGTCTGCCGGCGCCGTGCCGCGCGCGCTGGGTTCTGCTTGGCTCAGCTCCGCTCCCCTCAGCTGGGAGCTGGGAGTTCCATGCGGGACAGACCTTACCCCGAGGCCATCCAGGCTGTCCTGGGCTGGAGCCCTGCTTCCCTCTGCCACTTTGTGGGTTCTGCAGTTCTAGAATTGGTTCAGAGCCATTTTTTATAGGTTTTTGGAGGGACTTGGTGGGGAGCTCACGCTAGTTACTGCTTTCCAGTCGCCATCTTCAGCATACAAATTCTTAAGAGGAGAAGTTAATGGAGTTACAGAAAGAAATAGATAGCAAAACTATACTAGTGGGGGACCTCAACCTCCCCCTCTCTGAACTTGATAAATCTAACCTTAAAATAAACAAAGAGGAAGTTAAGGAAGTGAATAGAATTTTAGAAAATGTAGATATGATAGACCTCTGGAGAAAATTGAATGGAAATAGAAAAGAATATACCTTTTCCTCAGCAGTACATGGCACATACACAAAAATTGACCATGGACATGAAAACCTCACAATCCAGTGCAGAAAGGCTGAAATAGTCAATGCATCCATTTCAGATCATGATATAATAAAAATTATTTTAATAAATAACCATGGAATGATAGACTAAAAATTAATTGGAAACTAAATAATCTAATCCTAAAGAATGAGTGTGTCAAAGAAGAAATCATAGAAACAATAACTTCATTCAAGAGAATGACAGTAATGAGACAACATACCAAAACTTATGGGATGCGGCAAAAGCAGTTCTTAGGGGAAGTTTTATATCTCTAAATGCTTACATGAATAAAATAGATAAAAAGGAGATCAATGAATTGGGCATGCAACTGAAAAGGCTAGAAAAATAACAAATTGAATATCCCCAATTAAATACAAAATTAGAAATACTGAAAACCAAAGGAGAGATTAATAAAAATGAAATCAGAAAAACTATTGTACTAATAAATAAAACAAAGAGCTGATTTTATGAAAAAAACAGTAAAATGGATAAACCTTTGGTCAATTTGATTTAAAAAAAGAAGAAAACCAAATTACCAGTGTCAAAAATTAAAAGGGTGGATTCACCTCCAAAGAAGAGGAAATTAAAACAATAATTAGGAATTGTTTTGCCCCCTTAGGGAAATGGATGAATATTTACAGAAATATAAATTGCCCAGGTTAACAGAAGAGGAAGTAAAATGTGTAAATAACCCCATCTCAGGAAAAGAAATTGCGCAAGCCATCAATGAACTCCCTAGGAAAAAAATCTCCAGGGCCAGATGGATTTACATGTGAATTATATCAAACATTTAAAGAACAATTAATTCCCATACTTTATAGACTCTTTGGGAAAATAGGTGAAGGAGTCCTACCATATTCTTTTTATGACACAAATATGGTGCTAGTACCTAAACCAGAAAGAGTCAAAACAGAGAAAGAAAATTATAGACTAATTTTCCTAAAGAATATTGATGCAAAAATTTTAGATAAAATGATTGCAGCAACCTATCAGGAGAATAATACACTATGACCAGGTAGGATTTATTTCAAGAATGCAAAGCTGTTTCAATATTAGGAAAACTATCAGCATAGTTGATCATATCAACAACAAAACTAGCATAAACCATATCATTATCTCAATAGATGCAGAAAAAGCTTTTGACAAAATACAACAACCATTCCTAATAAAAACACTAGAAAGCATAGGAATAAATGGAGTCTTCCTTAAAATCATAACTAGCATCTACCTAAAACCTTCAGCAAGCATTATATGGAATGGTTAAGCTAGTTGCATTTCCAGTAAGATCGGGGGTGAAACAAGGATGTCCATTATCACCCCTATTATTCAATTTGGTACTAGAAATATTAGCTTTAGCAGTAAGAGAGAAAAAAGAAATTGAATGAATTAGAAAAGCCTTCTTATAGCTAGTGGTAAGATCAGATTAGTCAATTGTATGGTGTATGTTTAAAACTATTTTTTTCATTTTTATAAGTAAGTCAACATTAAACTTTTATCAATTTAAACTTTTGGTAACTTGTTTGTTTTTCATAACAAATGAAAAATGTACTTTAACTTTTTTACAATCGGAGACATACAACAAAAAAATTTTTACTTCTCTATTAATGTGAAAGGGAATTTGCATTTGTTTCCATATTGGCATGTTCCTACTTATATTAAGGGAGAAGAAAGATTAGTGTAATTTTAGGTTAACCAAGTGTAGTGTGGTAATGAAATAATACTTGGACAGCTTATATAGTTTGTAAATACCATATTTGAATTAGCATCTCACTTGGATCATAATGATTGTCAGTAAGCTTTAGTGATTAGACATCATTTTGCATCTGTGGCTAGCTGTGACCTGTATCATTTGTTGTACTTCTTAAGTCTGTAAATTACTTGTTCTTACTAGATCTTACTTTAGGAAAATTTACTTTAAATAAGTAGTTTGTTAAAACTGATCAGTTATTTGCTTTTTATTTACTTGTTTGACATCAGATTTTTAGATTTTGCTGATGAACAAGCCCATTGTTTGGTAAACTGTAGTTTAGACTAGTTCTTCATAGGAAGATATATTGAGGGAAATGGTGTTAAACCTCACCAGTTACTGTAATTTTCCTAAACTGTTGATGAACTTTATTTTGATGTATAGAACAATATAATAATAATGATGATGATAATCAGTGACCAAGCTTGAGAAGCTAGTTTACAACATTAAAGCTTTGTTCTTTCCATATGCAGGTTGATAAAAAAAAAGTTTTTCTCCTGAAGTCTATTTTCTGATTATACCTTTTAAAACCACTAAATACTGTTCAGTAAAACTGAGATACTCTTGTTCAAACTTTTCCTTGATGGCAGTGCTTTTTCCTCCATCATCAAATGCTAAACAGATAACATTAAATAATTTTGGAACGGCCTTGTCAATTCTTTGTGCCATTTCATATCCACTCTGTCCCCCACAAAATGTGCATATATTACAGATAATTTGCTATAATGCGGGAAACTATCTAAAATAACATACTGGTTAACATCTGTATTTCAAAAATTGACCTATACATCCCCAATGATAGAGTTTATTAAAGTGAAGATAAATGTTTGACTTATGATTTTAGAAAATTAAATTTGAAAAAGCAGTTAAAAACATTAAGTTAATAGAAATCTCATGTAACCTAAAGTGTTGAATTTTTAAACAACTCAATAAAGGTCTTTTTAAGAACTTTAAAAAAATAGGCAAAGAAGAAACTAAGTTATCACTCTTTGCAGATGATATGATGATATACTTAGAGAATCCTAGAGAATCAAATAAAAAACTACTTGAAAAATAAATAACTTTAGCAAAGTTGCAGGATATAAAATAAACCCACATAAATCCTCGACATTCCTATATATTACTAACAAAGCCCAACAGCAAGAGATAGAAAGAGAAATTCCATTTAAAGTTACTGTAGATACTATAAAATATTTAGGAGTTTACCTGCCAAGACAAACCCAGGGCCTATATGAACACAGTTACGAAACACTTCTTACACAAATAAAGTCGGAGCTAAATAAATGGAAAAACATTAGTTGCTCATGATTAGGCTGAACTGATAACATTAAAAATGACAACTTTATGAAAATTAATTTACTTTTATTGAGTACCATACCAATTAAACTACCAAAAACTTATTTTACAGAGCTGGATAAAATAATAACAAAATTCATCTGGAAGAAAAAATGTCCAGAATATCATGGGAATTAATGAAAAGAAATTCAAGGGAAGGAGGCCTAGCCATACTAGATATTAAACTGTATTATAAAACTACTTCCTAACTAATGGGTATCCACTTTGTTTGTAGGTCTTTGATAGAGAAAAAATGCTCATTTTTGTCTGTATGAGACATTTTCTTTCTGTGATTGACCTCTTTGGGATATATGCTCTTTTGTGGTATCGCTGCATCAAAAAGTATGTACATTTTTGTGACTTTTGTGATTCTAAAATGTTTTCCAGAATGGTTGGACCAATTTATAGCTCCACCAACAATGCATTAGTATACCTCTCTTCCTATAGTCTCTCTAAAAGATGACGTTTATCTCTAGTTATCTTTGCCAATCTGAAGAGTATGAAATGAATTAATTTTCCTAACCAAGTGGTGCAATGTACCATCTTCCACTGTCCTCTGATTTTATATCCTTTTATTCTTAGGTCATATAACTATTTTGTGGCATACGAATGAATCTATTTATTAAGCACTTACTATATGCTATATCCACTGTGCTAAGTGCTGGGAATACAATGAGAAAAGCAGTCCCCACTCACTTTCTAATAGGGGAAAACAACACCCAGAGAAGGTTTCAGCTTCAAGGTAGGTTGAGGCATCTTGGGCTACAAAGATAAAGCATATGGTAATACAGCTCCTTTAATGGCATTTCTATTGATAAAATCCTATTTCTGCTGTTGAACCATTTAACAAGAGCTTTGGTGCTGAGAACTGGCTTTTCCCAATCTTTAGTAGCTGGGCTGGCTGAGGAGACACAAAACGTCTCAACCTTCCCATTTTACAGATAAGGAAACTGAAAGCCAGAGAGGTGAAATGATGTATCCAAGGTCACATAGGGACTAGATAGTAACTGTCAGAGCTGTGATTTGCCTCCAAAAATGGCTCTCCTCCTCTACTCTATTTTGAATGGGATTTATCTTAAGACCCATTGGATTAAAATTCTACAAAGAAGTCAGTTAAGGAGGGATAGTAAACTCTAAAGAATGGAATGCAGAAGACACAAAGTACGATAATTCTAATGAAGAAGAAAAATGAGTTTTTTGAAGATGTACAGGGAATGCATTCACCAATTTTTTTGAGCTTTGGACAGAAAATGGAAGTGAGGGAAGGAAACAGGCTGAGTGGGGTATGAGCTTATTAGAATAGCACCAGCAGTACTAGAGCTCAGAATGAGAAAGCTGTTTTGAAAGAGAGATTGAGGGGAAGAGGAGGACCAAAGCAGGGATGGACTAGACAGTAGGGAAAAGGCTCTTTTCTTGCTTCTGCTTCAGGCCTGGAGGCGATTGGATGCCCCAGTCAAGATCTAAGCAAGGACATAGCTGCTCTTTAATTCATGTCACTTAAGCCAAATAAAAGACATCATTAGCGTACAGAAAAAGCTGGTGGTTGTAGTTGCTTAAATGCAGTTAGTGATATCTGAAAGATTGGGGAGAATAGGAGAGGTGCCACAATATCAGAGAAGGGAAAATGTCCCAGTTTTGAAAAAGGGGAAGAGAACAGACTGAGCAAACTATAGGCCAGTGAACTTGGCTTCATTTGGGGGAGAATTTTAGATTCCACCACCCAAGAGTTGGTTAGTGAACATCTATAAAAACAAGAGGTGATTGCTTCATTAAGAAGAGGTTCCCCCAGACTTGTCTTATTTCTTTTTGGAGGGGGAGAAGGACAGGACTTTTTTGCACATATTGATATAATGTGTTTTTGTTGTTTCTATGCTTGATTGTGCTCTTTGTTATCCTAATGAAGCACCCTCCTATCCCTGGCACAAATCTAGCTTAAATAATTTTTTATAATTATTGCCACAGTCTCTTTGCTCAGATTTTATTTAAGATTTTTGCAACAACATTCATTAGTGGGATTAGCAGTCTAGAGTTCTTGTATTTCCTTTTCTTTCTCCCTAGTTTTGATATCAACACAGTATTTGTCACAGAAAAATACGTTTAGTAGAATGCCATCTTTCTCCACGATTGAGAACAATTTTGTACTATGAGTATTAATTGCTTCTTTAAACATTTCATTGAATTTGCTTAAAAAGTCACCTGGCCAAGGGGTTTGTTCCCCCTTTAGTAGATAATTTCTGATTTGCTAAATCTCTTAAGATTGTTTAACATCTCCATTTCTTGTTTTGTCCATTGTATTTGTAATTCCAAAGAATTTCTACTTTGTAGATTGTTAATTTACCTTACTCACTTTTATTTTGGTGAGTTGATTTTCCTCGTATTTTATGATTTCTTTTGTGTTTGTTCTAGCATGTTTCACTTCTGTTTATTTTCATTACATGCTCAATTCTTTCATCCTCTTTGTTCCATTTTGTTTCTCTATATTTTCAGAGATATGATTGTTCCTCCGAGGACTCTTAGCTGTTTTCCGATTCTGACTGTGCTGCCTTATTCTTTTACATAGCTATTTGTTGTTTCCTTCATTTGTTCTTTGACCCCACTCATTGCTGAGATTGTTGCTTAGCCTACTTCTGGGTCTGTGTTGGATGCTTGTGTTCCTATTTTTATCGTATGAGTTCATTAAGAATGTGTTTAATATTTCTACCTTTTTTAGGTGCAAGCACACAACTGGTTTTGTAAAGGTACTCAGAGACTTACTAGCTGTGTGACACTGAGCAAGACCCTGTTTGTCTCAGTTCCTCATGTAAAATGAGCTGGAGGATATGGCAAACCACTCCAGTATCTTTGTGACTCCATTTGGGGTCTTCTTGGCAAAGAGTTGGACACAACTGAAGAACAACTAAATAACAACAACAAAGGTACTGTGGGAAATGTCGAAAAATATGCTATTTTTCAATTTTAATATTGTAATATATTGTACTTATTCCCTTGTAATTAGTACTTATGTTAATTTGAACCAACTCTTGTGCCACAGGCCCTCCTTCTTTCTGTTTTTCTGCCCTATCTCAATTTCTTTTAATTGACATTAACCATGCTTTCATTAATTTTTCCCTTTTTACCCTTCTCTTTCTCAGCCCAGATTGAGTGTGGTTCTGGATCCTTCTTGTTCCCATCTCAACTTGAGTAATGTTCTTTTGTGGCTTCCTTCACCAAGATGTGTTCATTTATTCTGCAGTCCAGTCTCTCATTTGTGGGCTGTACTTAAACATTCTTTCTGTATACCTCAGACAAAATAGAAGACTCCTAAGAGACAGAAGTTTGGCTCTTAGTGCCGCTGTAGACCCTGCTCATTTCTACCTTACATAGCTTTGTATTTGTTTTGTTTTTGGAGGGTCCTTATTCTTATGGACTGCCCCCCTCCTCCCTGAAGTTTCAGTCCATGACGGAGACAGCGTGGCATGTAGAAACTGATCTGGTTCCAAAATCGTGGCCTGGTCCTAATCGGTGCCGCGTTTCTTACTTGCCTATCCTTTTTATTTTTTAGTTTATTTTTGTTTTTCAAGTAACAGTTTTTAAAAGTAATCTGTTCCTCCAACTACCTCTTCCCTCATTGATCAAATTAAGAAAGCAAATTCCTCCCTACCAAAAAAAATCCCACCATCCATACCTACAGTCCTCCCAAATAAGTCCCACGTTAGCCATGTCTGAAAATGTGTGTCATTTTCTGTACTTTAAGTTCATGACCTCTCTATCAGGAGGTGAGGAATGTGTTTTGTCTTCATTCTCTTGGAGTTGTGGTTTGTGACTGAGTTATCAGAGTTCTCAAGTCTTTCAAAGTTCCTCTTCTCTAGAACTCATCATTGTACAAATGGTTCTCCCAATTCTTACTTCTCTCAGCATCGATTAATAAATGTTTCCTCCATTTCATCATTACTTATGACACAATTCTATTGCACAATTCTCCAGTAGGAGAAATGCCTTAGTTTTCAGTTTGGGGCTACCACAAAAAGAACCATTATAAATATTTGGGGCCCTAGATGCTTTGCCTCTTTCTTTGATTTTTGCGGGGTATAGGCCTATGCTACTTGCCCATGTTAAGGCCTGGACATTCTAGAAGTCAAATCCTAGGACTTGGATGTGAGTAGTAGAATTTTTCTTCTTTTTATAATCTTTGGGATTCAGACCTAGTGGTATTACTGTTGGGCATAATTTCAAATTGCTTTCCAAAATTGCTGGAGCAGTTGACAATTCCACCAACAGTTCATTGGAGGTAGGCTTTTATTTGGGACTTTAGGAAGCCAAGGAAGCCAATGGTCAGAGCAGAGGAGAGAGATGGCATTCCAGGCATGGGGGCAGCCAGGGACAATGCCCAGAGCTGAGAGATGGAGGGTCTTGTTCATAGGACAGCCAGGAGGCCAAGTGTCAGTGGATCAAAGAGTACATATTGGAAAATAAGGTATGAGAAGACTGGAAAGACAGGAGGGGGTTAGATTAGGAAAGTCTTTGAATGCCAGAGTAGTTTGTATTTGCTCCTGGAGGCAACAGGGATTTGTATATCATCACATTCTCCCTGCTTTCACCCTGACCCAATGTCTTTTCATATGTCTAACTTAGCAAACTTTCGCCTCTCTTTTTTCACCTAATGATGTGGGAATATCGATTTTAATCCATGGCAAGTTTCTTCTTCTTCCTTCTTTTTAACCCCCTTAATTCTTTAGCCTTCTAATCCTTCTGCCACAATTCTGGACTCCTCGGCTCTCTGAAATAGTTAGATTTGGATGCTGCAATTCTGATTTAATCAGTACACTCTGGTGATTGAAACACAGGAGGGAAGCTTTGGGCCTCAGCTTGGCTCCTGGTACTTGTTTACCTTCTCTCTTCACTGGTGGTGGTTTTGATGACTATGGTTTATACCTCTGACCTCTTCTCTTACTGCTACAGCTAGAATTTCTAGAATGATGTCTTAACAATGGGATGGGGGAGAGGGGATATCCTTGCTTTATTTCTCTGTTTACGAAATATCTTTTCGGGTCTCCAGTGCCACCAATGTTAGCAAGGCTCTTTATCCATACACAAGTCTTTTCTGTAGCAGTGCTGTGGTTTTTGTTATCTTTGGTGCTTATGTGATTATGCTTCTTGTTTTCCGAATGTTAACCATCTTTCTGAATCTAACCTAGTCATGGTGAACCATTTTCTAGATAGATTGCTCCATAAGGATTTTATTTGAAAATTTTGCATACTGATGACAATGTTCATTAGTGAGGTAGGTGGATGTTGTCTTTCTTTGAACACTATGTATGTATCTCAATATAACATCTAGGATGTTATAGCACGGGGTAGTGGAAAGAATTCAAGTTTGGGAGCCAGAAGACCCAAGTTTAAATCTAGGCTCTGCTACTTTCTGTGTGACCTTGGACATGTCACTCAACCTCTTATGAGCCTCAGTCCCTCATTCATGAAATGAGGGAATTCAACCACAGGACCTGAAAGGTCCCTCCTAGTGCTAAATCTATGGTTCTATATTTTCTAACTTTATGTATATATATATATATATATCTGTCTTTGAATGCTGTAATAATCATCTCCCTTTTCACATTCATCTCGCAGAATTTTGGGCTTCCTTCAAGACTGAGCTCAAATTGTGGTGGGGATGTGCAGTTTCATCCATGAGAAACGGCAAGAGAACAAGGCTTCACTATAACTTACAAAGACACTTAAGATATTCAAGGTAAGTACCATATTTATTGCATATGTTCTGGTGCAGTGGGAGCTATAGCTTTGGGCTTCCCAAGGCCACCACCACTATTCTGGTAGTATTTATGTATGTCTTCCCCATGTAACATTTATTAGGTTTCTTTTTTAATGTGTTACTGACAAAGTGTTTTGAGTATTGGGGCCCCAACCTCTCTCTTAGGGGTTAGAAGCTCCTTCTCTCTCTTCTCCTCTCTTAGGCTTTCTTAGGGGTTAGAGGATCCTCCTCTAACCCCTCCTCTCTCCTTCTCCAGGAGAGGAGAAGGAGGAGGTGGTATCTTAAAGTTCAGAGGTCTTCTCTAAATGAGGAGGGGAGGGAAGAAGAAGGGAGGAGAAGGTCTCCTCTCTTAGGGGTTAGAGGTCTCCCTAACCTCTTTTCTCCTCTCACTTCCTCTTTCCTCCTTCCCCTCTAAGAGAAGAGAGAAGGGGAAGAGACAAGAGGGGAGGGAAGAAGATGGGAAGAGAAAGTCTCCTCTCTTAGGGGTTAGAGGTCTCCCTAACCCCTTCTCTCCTCTAACTCCTCCTCTCTTATCTCCTCTATCCTCCCCTCTTCTAAATGGATACCATTTAACCAACTTACTTTCAAACATCACTTCTTCTCTTGTAGTTCATGGAAAGACAGCAGATTTCCTTGGTCTTGCATAATCCCAGTTCACCATATTAGATACTCCCTAGAGCAAGAAGAGAAAAACAGGAGATGAGGGCTAAAGGGGATGGCTACCATGTGACCAAGTGAAGTACAAGATCCCCAGCTCTTTGCCAACCCTTTTTTTCTCATGGTGCTGGTTCTCTTTCACCGTTGTTAACCCTGAAGGGTCACAGTCCAGTTTGGCCCCAAATTTCTGGGTATAGATAAATGTGAATCTATGTATGGTTCCCAGTAAGTAAGACCCCAGTAAGAACCACTTCCATGGTCCAGAGTGCACCCATTGTACCTGGAGCACCTTGCCCTCTTTCCAAAATGGTGCCACCTCACTGTACACACTTAGAAAAGGTTCTTAGGCCATTCACCTGTGTTCTTCTCTTCAGGGTCCTGCTAGCTCCTCCTCTCCCCAAAAGGGAAGGCCAACTCTCCTGTTCCCTACAATCAAAACATTTAGGTATTGTTAAGCCAAACTAAAGAGTAAGTGAACATCCTTATCTCCAAAACACAATGTTTGAATTAGGCTTATCTTTTGTCTCTGGGACTGGGGCATTCCCTGGATGTTAGTCATCATTATAAACATAAAATGACTTATTCAGAAAATCAATTACAAGCAAATGTCCCCAATCTAGTTGTTTTTAAACAGGTAGCATGACAATAACTGTGGGTAGAGAAGAAGAACCAGCACTGGACCAAAAAGGAATAGAACATGCCTCAGAAGAAAGCATCTTGATAAGCAGCATGTACCTAAAACCATCAGCAAGCATTATATGTAATGGGGATAAGCTAGATGCGTTCCCAATAAGATCAGGGTTGTGAAACGAGAGTGTCCCTCATCACTCCTATTATTCAATTTGGTACTAGAAATGTTAGCTTTAGCAACAAGAAAAAGAAATTAAAGGAATCAGAATAGGCAAAGAAGAAACTAAGTTATCACTCTTTGCAGATGATATGATGATATACTTAGAGAATCCTAGAGAACCAAGTAAAAAACTACTTGAAAAAATAAGTAACTTTAGCAAAGTTTCAGGATATAAAATAAACCCACATAAATCCTCAGCATTTGTATATATAACTAACAAAGCCCAACAGCAAGAGACAGAAAGCGAAATTCCATTTAAAATTACTGTAGACATTATAAAATATTTGAGAGTCTACCTGCCAAGACCAAACCCAGGACCTATATGACCACAATTACAAAACACTTTTCACACAAATAAAATCAGATCTAAATAAATGGAAAAACATCATTTGCTCATGGTTAGGCCAAACTAATATAATAAAAATGACAATTTTACCTAAATTAATTTACTTATTCAGTGCCATACCAATCATACTATCAAAAATTATTTTACAGAGCTGGATAAAATAACAAAATTCATCTGGAAGAACAAAAGGTCCAGAATATCAAGGGAATTAATGAAAAGAAATGCTAGGGAAGGTGGCCTAGCCATACCAGTTATTAAACTGTACCATAAAGCAGCAGTCATCAAAACTACTTGGTACTGGCTAAGAAACAGAGTAGTGGATCAGTGGAATAGATTAGGTACATAAGACACAGTAGTCAATGACTATAGTAATCTACTCTTTGATAAACCCAAAGAGTCAAGCTTCTGGGACAGGAATTCACTATTTAACAAAAACTGCTGGGAAAACTGGAAAATGGTAGGGTATAAACCGGGCATAGACCAATATCGTACACTGTGTACCAAAATAAAGTCAAAATGGGTTCACGATTTAGGTATAAAGGCTGATACTATAAGCAATTTGGGAGAGCAAGAAATAGTTTACCTGTCGGATTTATGGAAAAGGGAAGAATTTCTGACCAAACAAGAGATAGAGAGTGTTGCAAAATGGATAATTCTATAATATTAAATTGAAAAGTTTTTGTACAAAGCCAATGCAACAAAGATTAGGAGGGAAGCAGAAAACTGGGAAAGAATTTTTACAAGTGTCTCTGACACTTGTCTAAAACATACAGGGAACTGAGTCAAATTTATAGGAATACAAGTCATTCCCAATTGATAAATGGTCAAAGGATATGAACAGGCAGTTTTCAGAGGAAGAAATTAAAGATATCTATAGGCATATGAAAATGTTCTAAATCACTATTGATTAGAGAAATGCAAATCAAAACAACTCTTAGGTACCACATTTCTCCTGTCATATTGGCTAACATGACAAAACAGGAAAATGATAAATGCTGGAGAGGATGTGGGAAAATTGAACAGTGTTACATTGTTGGTGGAGTTGTGAACAGATCCAGCTATTCTGGAGAGCAATTTGGAACTATGCCCAAAGGGCTACAAAAATGTGCATACCCTTTGACCCAGCAATACCACTTGTAGGGCTGTATCCCAAAGAGATCACACAAGTGGGAAAGGGACTTGTATGTACAAAAAATATTTATAGTAGCTCTTTTTGTGGTGGCAAAGAATTGGAAATCAAGGGGATGCCAATCAATTGGAATCACTAAACAAGTTGTAGTGTATGAATGTAATAGAATATTATTGTGCCATGAGAAACGAGGAGCAGACGGACTTCATAATAACCTGGAAAGACTTACGTGATATGATACTGAGGGAGGGAGGCAGAACCAGGAGAACATTATACATAATTATAGACACACAGTATCTGTGATGACCACCTTTGATAGACTTGGGTCTTCTCAGCAATACAAGGCTCAAAGACAGCTCCAAAAGACTCACGATGGAAAAGAGATTCACATCCAGAGAAAGAATTACAGAGTCTGAATGTAGATGGAGGCAAACTATTTGCTCTCTCTTTTTTCTTTTTTGGTTTTGTTTCTTCTTCCTTGTGGTTTATTCCATTAGTTATAATTCTTATTTACAACTTAACCACTGTGTAAATAAGTTTAATGTGAAGGTGTATGTAGAACCTATATTGGATTACATGCCATCTTGGGGGAGGGGGAGGAGAGGAAGGGAGAGAAAATTTGGAATTCAAAAACTTGTGGAACTTGTGTTGTAAACTAAAAATAGAAAACAAATTTTAAAAAAAAGCATCTTGTACCAAAAGGGGATCCTTTTCAAAGGATTTTAAGTGGATAAAATCTCAGATCCAAAAGGTTTTAAGAAAATATTTTAATTCAATAGCTCTTTTTTCTATATAAACTTGTGATCTCCTTGAAAAGGGAAATCTAGTAACTTCAACCAAAGTATTTACTACTATGGCAATACTTTGCAAGGTATTCCTTGCTTTTTACAATTACTCTGTTTGCCAAAGGTATCATGATTTCTGTAAGTGAATCTAAGTTTCCAATTGACTTCTGTTTTTAAAATGGACATGTTGTCTTATGGGGGCAAAAATCACCCAGTAGACTAAGCAGAAGAATCTTGGTAAGGAGTCCTAAAGAACACTGGAGTTAGTGTCAGAGGGCCTCTGTTCAAATGCCAGCTCTGGCTACACTTCTTAGCCATGCAACTCCGGTCAAAATTATTCAACCCCTTTGTGCTTGTTTCTTCATCTCTACAATGAGGGGACTGGACTAGATGTCCCTTCTCCACTGTGTGATTCCTCCCCTCCCCACCAACACACCAGAATCTTCCCCAGCAAAAGAAGCTCAAACTCAGGAACCAGTATTAAAGTCTCTTCCCATCTTTTGTTATTGCATATTTTCTGGGAATGAGGTAAAAACAATCAGAATTTCTTCAATCTGCATTTTTCATTATTGATTTGGAACACTGTTGCATGTATTTGTTAATAGTTTGCAGCTCTTCTTTTGAGAACTATTCAAATTCTTGCCCACCTATTCCATTGGGGAATGGCTTTGGGTCTTATATAATTTCTTTTGAATATCAGACCTTTGTCAGTCATATTTGACAGATTTTTTTTCCTCTGATGGACTATTTCCCTTCATGAAAGCATTTTTTTATTTTATCTTTTGTGATTTTATATATATGTATACATATATGTGTGTGTGTGTTCTATGTATGTATTTATATTATACCTATCCATCTCTTCTTGGTTTGATTACAAATTTCCTCCAAGCCTTAGTTGTACAAGGCACCTTTCCTGGCTCTCCTTTACATGTGTGCCTTCTGTTATTCAGGTCATCCATCCATTCTGAGTCCACAGCAGTATGGTTTTAGTGCTACTAAATCAGATATCAGCCAGATTGCTTACAAAGAGGAAGTTCTTCCCAGGTGTTTGGGGATTTATTGAACATTGATTTGAGTTCAGTTGTTTCTATTCTTCCATGTCTAATCTGTTTCCCTGCTTTCTACCTACTATCATTTTGACATTACTCTAAGACAGGATAGTAGTATCCTTTGCAGTACTAATTCTTTCCAGATGAAATTTTATATTTTCTCTAGGTCTATGAAGTAGTGTTTTGGTAGTTTAATTAGCATTGCCTAGCCCTAAGCATTCCTCCAGTTTTTTGAAATCATGACCTTTATTTAAGGATCTCTTTGTCTTAAGAAGCAAGGTACATAAGTCTTAGATATGGAGAGACCATAAGACATCCACTGGGTTTATTTATTTATCTTACAATCTCTACCCACTAAATCTAGTTCTTGAGGCATCTGGGTCTTAGAGATACCTCTAAACCAAGACCTAGACTCCTCAAAACATAAAACTGAAGACCTTGAGAACTCAAATCCAAGACTTATAAACTTAGGGACCTTGACATGTAGATAGGACAAGACAGATCTCAAGATCTACATTTAAGGCCTACCCTCAGGACTAATCTCTAGGCCTTGAGCCTCATGATAAGGAGTCTTAGAATAAAATCCTCAAGATGAAATGTGTGGCTATCAGAGCAGATCTCTTGGTATAAGATTTGAGGTACTGGTATCAGTCTATTTACCTTAAGTGCCTACTGTGTACAGTTACTGGGGGTAATCTTAGAGGAAAGGCTTCTTCCAGATGAAAATGTTCCAAGCATGGGGGACAATCGCCAACAACATGGAGTCAGGAGGAGTATATCAGGAACAAGGAGGCCAGTGTCACTGGATTGCAGAGTCTATGAAGAGGAATAAAATGTAAAAATATTGGAAAGGTAGGAAGGGATTGGGCATATTATGAAGAGTTTTGAAAGCCAGAGGAGTTGAATTGACAGCTGGGTGAAGGGTGGATTGGAATGGGGAGAGCCTTGAGGCAGGAAGCCCAGCCAGCAGGCTCTGTTTATTGCCATGGGCCAGGCAGCAGGTGACGAGGGTAGTAGGGAGGTGTCAAGAATGACAAGTAGAGTATGAACCTTGGTGACTAAGAGAAAAGTGGAATCCTCAGTAGTAATGAAGAAGATCGGAAGAGGAGTTTTGGAGGGAAGATTGCATTTAAGATGTCTAAAAGGCTGCTTGAGCTGGAGGCAAAGAAAGATGTGAGGTATGGACAAGGAAAACTGGATAGGAGATGATCATGGAAACCATGGCAACAAACGAGGTCATAAAATGCAATCTTATACAGGGAGAAAAGAAGGCAGCCCAGGACCATGCCACCCAAGGTGAATGGGCCTGCCCTGGATGAAGATCCAGCAAAGGAGAGTGAGAAAGCAGCCAAGAAGGCAGAGAACAAGGAGAGGGATATCACAGAAACCGAATGGAAAGGGAAACAAGACGGTAGCCGAGATCCAGAAGGTCTAGAAGGATGAGGATCAAAAGAACAGCCATTAGGGATTGCAAAAGATTTCTCCCAACTTCCCATGGCCCTTCCTTCTAAATTAACACTTCGAGCTAATATTTATTCAGTTCTGGAGGCAAAGCCAAACAAGTGCTTTCCCTTCACAACTTGATTTACATTTTCTTATTATGCAGAATAGCAAACTGAAGCCCAGAGGGATTGCCTCCAGAAAAATACTCCAAAACAAGTGATAGGTAAATGGAACAATTGCACAGAAAAAACAACTCTGGGAGGGAGAAAACAATGTTTCAGAGAGCCCAGGAGCTCAAGATACAGCCACTGCATTCCCCTAGACCCTGAGACTGGGAGCTTGATCACTCATGGAAAAACATGGAGAGCCAATTCAAAAGAGGCACTCAGAGAATTCTGGGAAAGAAGATGAGACCTGAACAATTACGTGCTTTTCAAACACCTCAGACAACAGAAATACAAGAAAGGTAAAGAAATGGAGCAAGCAGAGACAAGTACAAGAAACTAACAACAAAGAAACTGTTAAGAGATTTCTTTCTAAAAGTAAAAGTACACAAAGAGATAAGGGTGAACTCAAAATGCAAATCTAAGAGAGGGGGAGAAACAGGCCTGAAAAGTCCCCAACTAAACCTCCCAAAAACCTGCCTCAGTGTGTGATGAAAACTTATATTGGCAATCAAAATGGGCTCTTAACACTTAATTCAACCAAGTGCCCTTGAAGAGTTTGGCCTTTATTTCCTTGATTAAATTAGGAGTCCTTGATGACCTCCTTGCCTCAAGGGAAAGCCTAGTTTACTTGGGTTTGAGTGACATGTTTGTGATATCAGAGACTTTTAGACCACATGGGTTTAAGTCACATTTTTGTGATGATTTTAGGTCATGTGGGTGAGTCGTATGTGTGACTTACCCTTGACCCTGAAAAAGATATAAAACCAGAGGTTGGCTTTCTCTTTTTGGAGCTCTGACTCACAGCAAGAGTACTGCATAACTCTGGGCCAGCCCTTGTGGAGCTTGCAGCTGAACTCAGATGTTGGTAACTATGAATTGTATTTGGTCTGTATGTTGATGTTTATAATTTGTTTGTGTTTGCTCTGAAGTTCAGGTTGCTGGCTTTTCCCCCTGAAATGAGTGAGTGATATTTGTATGCTGGATGAAAGTAAGATTGTTAACCCCTTAACGTTGCTTTCCTTAGTAAAGCAGATCAAAAGAACTTGGGCTTGCAATGTCCTGTGAGCTGGTTGTTGTTGGTTTTTCACCCCCACAACAGCTGCTAGCCGGATTGTTGAAACACTCCACCCCTTCCAGGTCTATAGCCTAACAAAAATCTAAATTAAATGGCCATGGGTCCTGGAACAATAGAAGCATATACATTGTGATCCAATCAAGCAGGAAACTAAAAGATATCATTCACAACAAAGCAAAACATATCATTCAGTGCCATTCCCAAATACCTGTTTACGATTCAGATGTCCACCCCTAGGTCAAAGCAAGTTAATCTCTTTAGCTAATACAGGGTATCCAAATAAAGTTCTCTTGCAGATGTCTCCTTCTCCCCACACTATAGTTGCAGGCTTTCTCTTGGTACCCAAAGTCCCAACTCAAAGAAAAGTCCAAACAAAGTTCTGTTGGGGGTCTGTTCTCTCCATGCTGTTCCAGTCCCTGCTTCCAAGTCCTGAGGGGCAGCTGGGCAATAAAGCCAACAGGGTGGGGTCCCTGGGGGTCTGACGCATATCCCACCATAAACAAATCTACCCCTCCTTCCTGGGTCCCCAAACAGGTCCAGGGGGAGGCAGCACAGAGATACACTTAGCTCCTTGCTGCAAAGTTTCCATCTTGCCCCAGGGCTGAATTCCAAGCTCCTGGGTTCCAACTTGGGCTGGCTGCATCTGGATTCTGCCGGAATGTAGGTGATTCTCCACCTTTTCACTCATCTCACCAAAGTCAGCTCTAAGGCAGCTCAGTGCTTTCAGCTTTCCAAAGTTCCCATGCAAGCAGCCCTCCACTCTGTCTGGGTTAATGTAGGCAGCCACAATCAGCTTTTTCTCTCTCCTCACCAGCTGTTCCCACCAAATCTGCATGAAGGCCATTCTCTGCTTTTTCTCTCAAGTCTGTAGAAAGGCAGTTCCCTACTCCTGTTTCAAAACCCCACATACAATACGATCTCAAAACATTCACCCTTTCAGCACAATCCTCCGGAGCCAGGCTTATCAGCTCAAGCACTCGCTGCAGCCATCCAACCCTCCTCCATGCATGGGCTTTTTCTCCCACAGCCTTTGCTCCGGCCTGTCTCTTCCTGAGTGCTAGTACCTTGGGAAGAGGGAAGGAGGGAATATCTCCTGCTCTGGGCCCCACTTCCAGCAGCCTGTTTTCCTTCAGGCCTTTGTTGCTTCTGGGGCTCCATAGAACCATAGCCACCCCAAGTACAAAGAGCAATCCAAAAACTGGGAAGCATTCAACCACCCCAGTACCCCAAAATGCCATACTTTCCTTTTAAAATGCAGATCCTGCCTACTATGCCATTTGTTTCAACAATCTGGCTAGCAGCTGTTCTGGGGGTGAAAAACCAACAACAACCAGCTCACAGGACATTGCAAGCCCAAGTTCTTTTGATCTGCTTTACTAAGGAAAGCAACGTTAAGGGGTTAACAATCTTACTTTCATCCAGCATACAAATATCACTCACTTAGTTCAGGGGGAAAAGCCAACAACCTGAACTTCAGAGCAAATACAAACAAATTATAAACATCAACATACAGACCAAATACAATTCATAGTTACCAACATCTGAGTTCAGCTGCGAGCTCCACAAGGGCTGGCCCAGAGTTATGCAGTACTCCTGCTGTGAGTCAGAGCTCCAAAAAGAGAAAGCCAACCTCTGGTTTTATATCTTTTTCAGGGTCAAGGGTAAGTCACACATACGACTCACCCACATGACCTAAAATCATCACAAAAATGTGACTTAAACCCATGTGGTCTAAAAGTCTCTGATATCACAAACGTGTCACTCAAACCCATGTAAACTAGGCTTTCCCTTGAGGCAAGGAGGTCATCAAGGACTCCTAATTTAATCAAGGAAATAAAGGCCAAACTCTTCAAGGGTACCTGGTTGAATTAAGTGCTAAGAGCCCATTTTGATTGCCAATATGAAAGGTGAGACAGAGGGCAGTATGGGAGTATACCCAAATCAAGTCGAAGGTTAACAATGAAGGAAAAAGAGAACCTATAGGACAGTGGGTGAGGAGGCAAAGCAGGGAAAGAAGGAGGAAATTTGTTTCAGTAGGAGGGAGATGTGGGCCTTATAGTGCAAGGGATTTGTACTTAGAAACCAAGCATCCTACCTCAGCAGAGCTCTTGGGGGTCAGTGACCTCCTGAAGAGGAAACAGGCCATGGATCCAAGGAAGAGGCTTCATGCTAAATAGGGAGAGTAAAAAACAAAATGAACTGCATAAACAGGGAAACAGGAACAATTCCTACCACAGGGAAACAGCCACTCTATCACCCGCAAGGCAATAATATAGAAACTTTAGAGGAATGAACCCAAAACAGGCACCTTGGAAGATTTAATGCCATAAGAGACTAAATAAAAATATAAGCCCCATGAATCAAAGATGAAAAGTCTAGGAAGACAGGGAATGATATGTAATGAAGAGGCAGAGAAAGAAAAAGAAACTGATACATTTAGTTCTGTTTATAGAATAAGGAAAAAATATATAAACCTAACTTCTAACTTTAAATTCAAACAATCCAGTAAAATTAAAAGGTGACAAATTGGATATGAAAACAAAACCCCACACTGTTGCTTACAAGAAATTATGATTATCTCAACAGGTGCAGAGAAAAGCCATTGACAAAATACGACACTCATTTACGCCATAAAAAACACAATCCTACAAAGTAGTAGAAAGAGACCTTTTTAATATCACAAAAGCCAGCATCATATGAAATGGGGGTACACTAAAACTTCTCCCAGTAAATATGTGAGTGAAAGTCTCTCCATGACTGTTTGATATAGTACAACCAATAAGACAAGATAAGGAAATTAAAGGTGTAAAGAGAAGCTGGAACTATCCCTATATTCAGATGATAAGATAGTTTGCTTAGAAAATCCTACCAAATCAGCCTAAGATACTGAAACAATTAACAGCTTCAGCAAAATTTCAGGCTATAGAACAAACCCTCAAAATCACCATTTCTATATTATAACAAAATCCAGGATGCAATGATAGAAAGGGAAGATAATATTCAGTGTTCATGCCTGGGCCTGCCAATACAATAAAAATGACAAAATGATACCAGAGTTAATTCACACTTTTTATGCTATAGCAATCAAACTGTCAAAGGCATATTTTATAAAACTTGATTAAATAATAACAAAATTCATTTGGAAAAACAAAAGATAAAGAATATCGAGGGAAATGATAAAAAGAGATAGCAATGAGGGGGGAAGAGCAGTTACAGACCTCAAACTGTATTATAAAGTAGCAGTCACTGAATCCATCTGGTATTGGTTAAAAAACAGAGAGGCAGAACAATGGAACAGACTAGACAAGGGAGAATCAGAAATAATGGAACTTAATAACCTAGTGTTTAACAAACTAGAAAACATGAATTATTTAGGAAAGAACTCCTTATTTAATAAAAAACATCTGGGACAACACTACAGCAACCTAGCAGAAATCAGGATTAGACCTTACACCATATTCCAAAATACATCTAAGTAGATCCATGACCTTAAAATTAAAGACCATACTATAAAAAATTAAGAAGCAGATCCCACCTGTCACAGATATACGTAGGAGATGTATGGGAAAAAAATCTTTATCACATTTTCCCGTTCTTTATATGTCTTGGATTTTAAAATACATTCCCCAATATATGAGTGGTCAAAGGATATGAATAAACTGTTCTCAAAAGAATTGCAAAATATTAACAGCCACGTGAAAGAATGCTTCTATTACTAGTAATAATAGAAATGTAAATCAAAACAACTCCGATATTTCACCTCGCACCCTGCAAATTGGCAAATATGATCAAAGATGTACAGTCAGTGCTGGAAGGGACTGTGGGAAGGTAGGCATATTAGCGCATTGCTGGTAGAGTTGTTCAGAATTCAAGAGATAAAGTGACTAAAATGCCCATCTTCTTTAACCCCGAGATTCTTTTACTAGGCTTATACCTCCAAGGAAGCCCCTGATAAGAAGGAAGTTCTCATATACACCAAAATATTTTTAGTAGTACTTTTTGTGATAGGCTATTTGCTATCCTCTAGGGAATTGCTAAACAAATCATGGGTACGTTTAAATAATGGAAGAGAAGCAAGAAAAGATCTACATGAATTGATGTAAAACAAAAGAAGCTGAGCTAGGAAAGCAATATACATAATGACTACAAGGGAAGCAAAACCACAAAAAAGGTATGAGGAGATACTCCCATCTCATCTCTTTATAGAGGTAGGAGGTCCCCAAGTATTTTCAGACCTTTTTAAAACATACTATTTGTTAAACTACAGTGACATAAAAAAACACTCAACTAATAAAATCCAATTATCCATTTCATCGTAGAATTGGTGACAGAGATAGCAGGGGATATTTTAATATGCACTTTATATTTTTGAAGAATAGATTTCAGATGTTTCAGAGAAAAGATGTGTAAAGTGTTACAAACTAAAACAATATAAGAAAGCATGTGACCATAGTTTTAGAGATGAAAAGGAGCTTAAAGGCCATCTAATTCAACTCCTTTATTTCACAGATAAGGCCCAAAGAATGAAGAAATATGCTTAGATCACACAGACGTGGCAGAGTGCGGATTTGAACCAGGTCTTCTGACTATAAATACAGAAACTTCCCAGTGCTTTACATAAATTCCCCAAGTTAGCCCAGGAACAATGTGAAGCTCTCTGTATTCAAAGTCATTTTCAAATCAACTTGGAGATTTGTGATATTTAAACAATTCAGGAAGTAATTAACACAAATTATTTTAAGTAGGAGGGAGAAAGGAGGGCATCCCAACACTAGCCCTATGAGAGAGTCTCTGAGATATTGTTCCATCAGGAGGAAATGCTGTAAGGCTTGGATGCACACACACAAAGAGTATAGGGAAGAAAAAGATCAAACTCAACAGGGAAACAGGCAGGAAGGATTAGTCATAAGCAAAACAAGCTCTAACTTTGGAGGGTAGATTAATGAGGGAGGGATTAAAGGAAACAAGAAGGGAAACCTTGTGATCCAGGTTTGGCTAAGGGGAAGAGGAGAGGGCCCGTTCTAGCAGAAGCAGGCTTGCTTATTAGGATTGAGCACATTCTATCTCTTGTGTATGTAGTAAGAAGAAGAAAAAGCCTAAGTGTGTAGAATGGATCCCAGGCCTGTTGGGAAGGAGTTCACCTAAGGAAAAGCCACCATGTTAGTGATACCTGGTAGCTCCCTATTATTTTAACTTGTTTTCTTGCTATTTAGATGGTAAGCTCAGTTGTTTCTGTGCTACTGGAATATAAGTGCTCAGAATGTAAATGTAACAGTCTTTATAATTTGACATTTAGAAAAATCATTATTTTAAATTTTGCAACCTCGAAATTTCAGTGTCCCAGGGCAGACCCCAGTTACAACATTGCTTTCAAAACTGAAGTTTTCTGATTCCAAGAAATAGTAAATCCAGTGTTCAAACCTTATTCCTTTGAAATCTTTTAGATTATAGTAGGAAGACCAGATTGCAGCGATGGCTAGTATTACAAGGTTAACCAATCTGGCAGTTGTTCCTATCTGCCCTGAATTAGGACCAGCCATTTGTTTTTCTGTCTAATTGCATAATTAATTTTTATGCTGTTATTTGTTTTCTTGATTATGGTTCTTTTCACCAGAATCAGCTTTGTTTGGTAGGGGATACAGATAAAATGACTGAGGAAATGCATCTGGCAAGAAAATAAAACCTTTTCTATTATGAAAGGGCAGCTTTGCAGCCAGCATTCCAACAGCCAGCAGTCTTCATGCTGAAACCTGTGCCCCCTTTCTCCCCTCCCCCCAAGTCAGTTTCACTTGCTTCTTGTTGTCCATTGTACAGAGTGATCCATTTGCTCAAACTTTTTCATTTAATTGCCATGGAAATTTGATAATTTCATCTGAAAGGAGGGTTGAAGCAAACTCAGGAAGAGCTCCGATTACTGAAAACTGGAAAAAATTAATCTTGATTAAAGCACTTCCCCCATGAAAATGGGGACCTCCTGAACTCTGTGAGGGTTGATTACGGGGAGGCCATTCGTTGGGGAATGCAATAACTGTACTTACTCGAGGATTTTCGAGGAATATTGGAGCAAAAGAGTAGACATCAAAAAAGCCCTTTAAAGGTGTAATTTTGTGGAATGTTGGCAAGAACTTAGTTCAGTTCCTCTTGAAAACGAAGTGCCAAAACATGTGAACCACTTTCCAAGTCCACGAGGTTGTAAGGAATGTCTGTCAGCTGTCATCACCAATAAAGCTTTCAGTCTGAAAAAAAAGAATTCAGAGGATCATAGGAGATTGATTGTTAGTTTTTAAAAATGCATCTCCACCGATTCATCGTTGTTGGAATCTGGTTCAATTTCTTTGCTTGAGTTAGTTATTTCAAACTGAAGGACTGGGAGGAATTTGCAAAGATTAGATTACTTGGTATTTTTTGACTGTTTCCATGACCATTCACCCACTGTCACTTTGGACAATGAACATAAAATCTAGTAACTTTTACTATACATAAATACACATGCACATATACATGGAGGCTGATTATAAACATATATACATGTACATGCATATATTTAATATATATGTGAAATGAAATATTGCTATAAATATATATTCAAGCTATTATGTAAGTGATTTCATATGCAGGGTAACTGTTAAAAATGAATTCAGAACTTCTCCACTGTTAAAGAAGAGTTGCTATTGCAGAGTGAGGGTCAGCAGAATAGCAGGTACCTTGTGATCTATTCCTCATTCTAATGCCATGGCCATGTAATTTGCTTCTTAGCACCTTCCATCTCCTGCCCTCTAGGGATAAGCACAACAAGGCTTATGGCCTTTCCATTTTTCTTTATGTAACATGATTTCCTAAAACCACTAAGGTAGAGGAGGAAGCCAATTACAGGCATAATCTTTAAATGTATATATTTTTTTCCATTGTTATAAATTCAATCAATAAGAAACAAAATTTAAGTATGCAGGGAAGAAAAATTAAATAATATAAATATACGTACAAGACCAAAAAAAGGATTGTACATAAAACCAGAAACCTCAGTTTGCTTTTTTAATCACTTTATTCCAACTACTTCAACTCTTTAAACCTCAAAACCAAAATTAGTTATTAATAGGATGTTTACTAATTATAGCTAAATCTATGGTGGAAAAAAGACAAATCTCCACAAGTTAAAATCCTTAAGCACTCATTCAGGAGGCTCTCTCCTCACCAGCCACCATGTGCTACTGCTTGGGAATGAATAGTATATTCCAAAAGGCACATGCAAAGACTCTCAAGCTATACCCAAAATGACATTCTCTGCAAGGAAAAAAATGGACATTCAACAAAAGGGAGACATCTGAAGCTTTCTTGCTACAAAACAAAAAACAACCAAAAGTAAAACAAAATAGACGAGAACAGAATTTTCAACTTGCAAATAGCACAAACAACAGAAACACCAGTGATCAACAAAACACCTATCACAAAAAGAGTAAATAATGAAATCAATTACCCCATGTTCAGAGGTTACTTTAAAAAAGACTGACATGAGGTTAAAAAAAGGACAAAGAGGGATAGTCAGTGAATAAGGTAGGGTACAGGAGAACAGATATAAGATGAAACAGGAGGGCTGATGGTATAGGAGCTGAACTGAAGCACCACACACTTCTACAAGTGAACCAAAGCATTTTGTGGGATGGAATTTCCAAGTGGGAGGGTACGTATATTGGGACAGATGAGGTGAAGGAGGGAAGAATAGGTGACGTATTCATGCCAAGTCTATGGGTTAAACAATAAAGAAAGAAAGGGAGCTACTAGAGAATGAAAGAGGCAGTAGAAGGTAGAGATTGAGTTTGGGAGATAAAAAAGCGGAGAGTCTCAAATCATTTTGGGGAGGGGGTCCTGGGTACAATGGGCAGTGACAACTTCCTGATGAGTTTAGCTTGGGAGAGTTGGTACACTGAGAGGAGAAAGAAGAATAGCAGCATTACCCAACTTGAACTGTCAGGTTGGGTATATGAATGTAATGGAATACTATTGTGCTATAAGAAATGAGGAGCAGATGGACTTCACAAGAACCCGGAAAGTCTTATATGATCTGATGATGAGTGAAGGGAGCAGAACCAGGAGAACATTGTACACAACCACAGACACATTGCTCCTGTGATGACTAACCTTGATAGACTTGGCTCCTCTCAGCAATACAAGGTTCTAAGACAGCTCCAAAAGACTCATGATGGAAAAGGCTATCCACATCCAGAGAAAGAATTACAGAATTTGAATGCAAACTATTTGCTATTTCTTTTTTAAAAATTTTATTTTACTTTTTTGTTTTGTTACATCTTTTTCATGGTTCATTTCATTGGTTATAATTCTTTACAATTTGATTATTGGGAAAAGAAGTTTAATGTGAAAGTATATGTAGAACCTATATCAGATTACATGCCGTCTTGGCGGGGAGCAGGAGAGAGGAGAGGGAAAAAATTTGGAACTCAAAAACTTGCGGAACTGAGTGTTGTAAACTAAAAAATAATTAATTTTAAAAAGAAGAGAATTCATTATTTTAATGAAATGAAACTCATGTTTACTTGAACAAAAGGGGGAAAGGGAGAGAGGGGGAGAGAGAGAGGGAGAGAATGAGAATGAATATATGCATGTTTCAACAATCCGGCTAGCAGCTGTTGTGGGGGTGAAAGCCCAACAACAAGAATGCTACCAGCATGATGCAAAAGCACAGGTTCTTTTGATCTGCTTAACTAAGGAAAGCAAGGTTAAGGGGTTGACAAGCTTACTTTAATTCAGCACACAAATATCATTCACTTAGTTCAGCACCCTGAACTTCAGAACAAAATACGAACAAATTACAAACATCAACAGACAGACCTTGTCTGATTCAAATCCCAATACATAGTTACCAGAGTTTAACAAAGTCTCAGCATCCGAGTTACAAGCTGGAGGACCCTTAGCTACAGCTGCCTGGAGTCTCTGCATCAGCACACCAGCACAAGTGAGAGCCCTTCGCAAATGGCTCTGTCCTCTCTTCTTATATGGCTTCGGATGTCATCAAATGCCATCTGAATGACCAGAACTTAGGCTGCTATGATTGGCTCTTGAGTTAGCCCCTCCCCTTAGGATTCTGGGAGGTTCACATCCACATAGGTTAGGTTAACACCTTATAGGGGTTAGAGCCTGGGGCTTAGCACTTAGTAAGACTCAATGAAATACACTGAATTACTCAAAGGAAACACAGCCAAACTCTTCAAGGGCACTTGTTGAACTAAGTGCTAACAGCCCATTTTGCTTACCAACACACTGCAACAGGAAAATAGGCAGGGACAGGGAAAGGACTAGGGGGAGGGGTGTTAAGGATAGCTAAAGGAGTCTATAAGGAAACTATCTTTGGAGAGAGAGGGAGGGAGGGGAAGAAAGGAAACAAATCTATGATGTGGGGCAAGGCAAGGGAAAGAGAAGAGGGACAATGAAGTAGAAAAAGATCACACCATTTATAGATCACAAGTATTAGGTAAACTTTGACCACTTTCTTCGTGAAGTGGGAGGATGAGGTTAAAAAGAGGAAAAATGCAAGAGGACAAGATGGAGAGAGATAGACAATTAACAATCATACCTGTGAATGTTAATGGAATGAACTTACTCATAAAATGGAAAAGGATGGCAAAACTGATTAGAAAGCAGAATCCAAAAATATGTTGTTTACAAGAACATTTAAAACATAAAGATTCACACAAACTTGCAATAAGGGACTGGAAAAGAATCTATTATGCTTCAGGCAAACTCAAAAAAGCAAGGGCAGCAAATGTGAATTCAGAGTAGACTACAATAAAAATAGACATAGACAGATAAAAGGAAATACATAAGAGGAAAAACATTAAACTTAAATTCACTATAGATAATATATCAATACCATATATATATGTATATATATGTGTGTGTGTGTGTGTGCATCAAAAATATGGTATCTAAATACTTAAAGAAAAAATAATCATCCAACTGCAGTAAGAAATAGACCACAAAACTACAGTAGTCAAAGACTTCAAACTTAGACAAATTTAACCAAAAAGATCAACAGGAAAGGATACAAGGACTTGAAAAGAACTTGAGAAAAATTAGACATAATACAACTCTGGTGATTACTGAATGGGATCAGAAAGGACTTTACATCTTTCAGCTGTGCGTGGGATCTTCATAAAAATTGAAAATATATAGGCAAATAAAAATCTCACAAGCAAATACGGAAAAGCATAGCTTTACTAAACCCATCCTCTAATCACTATAATGAAATACAATCATATGCAATAAAGACCCGGTCAAGAAAAAAATAAAAACTAATAAGAGACTATCAATCAATAAATGAATCAATAAACATTTACTAAATGCCTACTACATGCTAGGGACCGTCCTAAGCACTTGACTAAATAACTTATTCCTAAAGAACTGGCAGGTCAAAGTACAAGTCACGGAAATAATAGAAAATGTAATAAAAGAAAATTACAGCAATAAAACCACTTAACAAAACTTTTGGGATACAGCTAAAGCAGTCTGTGGGGGGGGAGGGAGAGGATTTGTATCTCTGAATGCATTTATCAGCAAGAGAAAGAATAATTCCGTAAATTGGATATGTAATAAAAAAAACTAGACAAGCAACAATAACCCCACCTCCACTAAAAAAGCAGCAGTTCTAAAAATTAAAAATATAATTAACAAAATTAGGAGAAAAAAACCAAATTGCTCATATTACAAATAAAAATGGAGAACTGAAGGTGAAACTATCAGAAATTATTCTTCCCAATTATACATTAACAAAACAGTTTAGACAAAATAGATGAATACTTACAAAAATACAGAAAACCCAGATTAACATAAAAAGCAATAAATTAAAGAAATTTATTAAGCCATAAATGAACTTTCGAAGAAAAAAAAACCCCAGGATCAGATTGAGTAGTAAGTGAATTCTATCAAAGAATAATTAATTCTAATATTACATAAATTATTTGGAAAAACAGAGGGAAAGGGGGCCCTTTCAAACATTTTCTATGATACAAATAAGGTCTTGATACCAAATCCTGGGAAAAGACAAAGCGGAGAAGGAAAACTATAGATCAAATTCCCTAATGAACACTGATGCAAAAAATATTAAATAAAATTTTAGCAAATAGGCTACAAACAGCATCAAAAAGACAATATGCTATGAATGGATTAAATTTGTACCAAAAATGTAGGGCTGGGTGAAATAAACAAATCTCTAAATATGTAAAGAGCCACCTCTTCATTCCTCTCTCAGCTCTCCGAGAGTCTCTGTGCCTTCTCTGACATATCACAGTCATATTCTCACCCTGAAAGTTCATTCTGCCTCACAGGGCTCCTTTCTTCAATTGGTTGGTTCCATTTTAAGGAAAACACTCGGCCTAGGCATGTCTTCATTTCTCTCAGGGCTCCACTCCTGGCTTTCTAGACTTTCTCCACTAAGACACAACAGCCTTCTCACCTTGGAAGTTCACTCTGCCCCTGCAGCTTCCTTAACTCTACAACAGACATGTTGAACATATGGCTGAACCAGATTAAAATGTAATTGGGAAATATTTGACAAAATAAATAAAACTTAGATAATGTTAATATGTCATTTTCTAAGTCAGTATGCAGCTCTCAGAGATCCATTTCTGTGTGAGTTTGACAGTACTGGTCTAGAAGTGCACTCTACCCTAGCCTTCTCACATGCTAAGCACATTCTCCCTCTGTCACCCCTTCCTCTGGTCTGTAGGTGCCTCCCAGAACCTCAGTTTTAAGGAAAGTGCCCAAGCCAGTCATGTCTTTATTCTCTGGGCTCCACTCCTGACATTCTGGACCTCCACCTATTCTCTGTGAGTACTGCCCCTATACTATTTCAGTTTCCTCTTATGTGTTGTCTAACCCCATTAAAATGTAAGCTCTTTGTGGAGAGAGACTGTCTTTTTTATATTTTAATCCCTAATGCTTATCATAGTAAGTGACTTATAGTAAATACTTCATAAATGTTTGACTGACATAACAGACTATATTAATTAAAATTATAAAGAAATAATTATATCAATAGATGCTGAAAAGGCTTTTGACAAAATGCAATACCCATTTCTAATAGTAACATTAGAAATTGTAGGAATAAGTGGACTTTTCTTAAAGTGGTATATATCTAAAACTAAGAGCAAATGGGTATGTAAGATCAGGGGTAAAGTGAGGATGCCCATTATCCCCACTACTGCTAAACACAGTACTGGAAATGCTAACTGTAGCAATAAGACAAAAAAAAGGGAAGGTACATCTATCTGGAAAAACCTAGAGTCACCTAAATAATTAACTGAAACAATAAATTCAGCAAAGTTGGGGACATAAAATAAATCCATATACATCTTGAGTATTTTTATATATTACCAACAAAATCCAGCAGTTAAGAGATATAAATTTCATTCAAAAATATCTTCAGAGTATATAAAATACTTGAGAGTGTTTACCAAGATGCACACAGGAACTATATGAAAGCAAATACAAAACACTCTTTATGGAAACAAAGATAGACCCAAATAACTGGAGAAATATTAACTGCTCATGGGTAGGTTGTGGTGATATAATAAAAATTAGAATACTATCTAAATGAATTTACTTTTTCAATACTATCCTAATCAAACAGCCAGAAAAAAATGAGGAAATTGATCTGGAGAAACAAAAGGTCAAGAATCCAAGGGAAATAATTTCTTAAAAGAGAAGGAAGGTATCTAGCAGTACCAGATCTCAAACAATACTAACAAAACAGTAAACGTTGATAGTTAAAAAAAGGTTTGATCAATAGAAGTACACAACATACAGAAGCAAATGAACCTATAACCTAGTGTTCAATAAAGCTGAAGACCTCAGCTTTTGTTGTTTTGTCATGTCCAACTCTTGGTGACCCCCTTTGGCATTTTCCTGGCAAAGATACCGGAGTGCTTTGTCATTTCCTTCTCCAGCTCATTTTACAGATATGGAAACTGAGGGAAACAAGGTGAAGTAATTTGCCCAG
Source organism: Phalanger gymnotis (assembly GCA_028646595.1). Lineage (NCBI taxonomy): Eukaryota > Metazoa > Chordata > Mammalia > Diprotodontia > Phalangeridae > Phalanger > Phalanger gymnotis. Next base: position 17,373,739 of record CM053628.1, on the reverse strand, counting down.
GATCACACAGCTAATAAGTGTCTTGGGCCAGATTTGAACTCAGGAAGATGAGTGTTCCTGACTCCAGGCCAAACACTCTATCCACTGCAGTGCCACCTAGCTGCCTGGAAAAGCTCAACTACTATGGCTAAAGAGTCGATATTAACAAAAACTGCTGGGAAAACTGGAATCACATGGAAATTAGATACTGACCAAGATCTCACACAATATACCAAGATAAGTTCCAAATATACACATTAGACTTGAAAGGTGACATCATAAGTATATTAGAGGGAGCAAAGAAGAAATTATTCTTCAAATCTAAGTATGGGGTAAAGTTCATGACCAAACAAGAGATAGAGAGGATCACAGAGGAAAAAGAACTGGAGAATTTGTATGATAAAAAATTTAAAAGTTCTTGTACAAATGCAGTTAAAATTAGAAGGTAAACATTAACTGATAAAAGATATTTGCAGCAAGTTTTTCTGATCAAGATATTTCTAAAATATGTAAGAGATTAAAATTCAAATTAATAAGACCAAGAGCCATTCCCCCATTGAGAAATGCTCAAAGGATTTGAACACGTAGTTTTCAAAGAAAGAAACTGAGGCTCTTAACAACCACGTGAAAAAATGTTCCAAATCACCAATAATTGAAGAAATTCCAAGTAAAGCAACTGTGAGTTTCCACACCTCACACCCATCAGAGTGGCAAAGAAGACAACATGAGAAATTTTGGAGGGGCTGTGGGAAGACAGACATACTTTAGAACTGTTGGTAGAGATGTGAACTGGTATAGGCTCTAGGCCTTCTGGAAAGCAATTTAGAACTATGCCCCCAAAGACACTAAACCCTGCTTCTCCTTTGACCCACCAATACCACTGCTAGGCCTAGATCCCAGGGAGATCAACGAAAGAAGACAAAGATCCATGTGTATATAATATTTATATTAGTTCTCACTATACAGTGTGTCCCAAAAGTCTTGGTGAAGCTTAAAGTGGTATTGCTTAAAACTGCACTAAGACTTTTGGGACACCTTGTATTCAGACATACAAATATGTATATGTATATATGTATACAAATATGAAATTTAGTGCAGTTTTAAGCAATATAGCTTAAGATTGCACTACGACTTTTGGTATACTTTGTAGTAACAATGACCTGGAAATTAAGGGGACACCCATCTATTGGAAAGTGGCTAAGCAAATTATGGCATATGAACAGAATATTCATGTGCTATGAAATTTATAAAAGGGACCACCACCAAGTTGCACCATCACTGCCAAGCAAGCCATCGACCCAAGACGAAGCAGCAAATATCTGAAGGAGAGACAGAAGGTAGTGTTAATGAACGGAGTGAATCCCACTCCAGGCCCTGGAGGAGGCAACTGCCCAGGCCACACCTATATCCATAAAGACTCAGAAAAGAAAGCTAAGTCCTTGGCACTGTCAAGTGGTTTAACATCAGAATGGAATATCAATCAAAACGACACTAAAGATTTGTTTATACATTGGACAGGTATCAAGAAAAATAATCCATGGAAATATCTATGTAATATGAACACTGGAAAAAACTATAGAGTGGTTAAAAGGGAAATGACAACAATTATACAGCACTTATGATGTGCTAAGTGATTTACAATCATTATCTCATTCGATCCTCACAAAACTGTAGGAAGTAGGTACTATTATTATCCCTGTTTTACAGATGAGGAAACTGAAGCAAACAGGTCAGGTGACTGTTAGGGTTACACAGCTAGTACGTGTCTGCAGCCAGGTTTGAACTCGTCTTCCTGACTCCGGGCCCAGTACTCTATCCACTGTACCACCTAGAAGCCAATATGATTGGCCTAGATGGATTTCCAAAGGAAGGTAGCCACTAAGATGCAGACTATTCTATTATCAAAATGGCTATTATGGCTGGCATCATGGGCATACTTGTAGTAATGATAAGAAGGAACACAACTTAAGTCAATAGCACACAAGAATCTCAACTATCATTCATAATATTGAAAGAGACCTCCTTGACCACACTCTGCCCTGGCTACTAAAGAAGTAGAAGACAAGTAAAACCAATATGGAGCCACTGGTTCATACCAACCATCTCATCATTGTGGTTACCAGTGCCCAAACAAGTCACTGACCTTGTCCTCCTAATGCTCCTTCGCAAGACAGCAAAGTGGCTAAAAGCACCAATGACAATCTTGCTACAACCACCAAAACCATCTGTGTTGACAGATGAGTGGCTCTCTAGGCACTTTTACCATCACAGGTATACTAAAATAAAAAATGAAACATAAAAACTTTACTAATACCAAAGAAACATCCAAGCAATAAAGTGGAAGAGCAAATTATTAAAGATTTTTGGAATCAGACTTTTTTATTCTTAAGTTAAAAACAAGAGAAAAAAAGAAATGGTGAAAGGGAAGCTGTGAGAGAAATCTGGGAAGACCTGTATGAATTCATGTAGAGTGAAGTGAGCAGAAGCAGAAGAGTAATTTATACAATTACAATATTTATACAAGAAAGAAAAATAACTTTGGAACACTTGGGAATTCATCAATGCAGTGATTGTGGAGTACGTATGATGAAGCATGCCACCCATTCCTCGACAAAGATGACAGGACTCAAGAACATGAACTATTGTGATTATTTTGAGTCACCGTCTCATTAACCCTATGCTCAATGATACCTTGCTGCTTGGGGGACGTGTTTGTGACAAGTTAGAATAAGTAAATCTTTAAGAGTCAAGAATTCAGATCGAAGTAATGACCAGTTACAATTCCTGAGGACTAATGACGTATAACTCAAGGTGCACAATAAGACATATATTTTTGGACACAGCCAACATGGGAATTTGTTTTGCTTGACTATGCGTATTTGTTCTGAGTTATTTTTTTAATTGGGAGTGGAGGAAAGAAAAGAAATGTGAACTGACTGAAACAAAAAAGTAAAGTGTTAAGTAATTTCCAATCCCAGCCCGGCTTTTGACTAGATATTAACCAGAACGCTGGGGACTGCATGAGCTCCCCAGCAGTCAAGCTCGTTCTGCAGAGCAGGTGCAAAGGTTTCCCTCATCTGGTCTGTAGTGGGTGGAGATAAAGTGCCGAGATGATGGTGTGGGGCAGCTGGGATGATGCCATATTAGAGGAGCATTTTTTTAGCCTAGTCACTTTCTTTCACTTGCCATATCCACTGCACAGATTTGAATTGAATGGAAGCTCTCCAAGAAAAATAGAATGACTCTATTAAGCTTTCAGAGGATGCAACTGATGGATGTGCTGTTTGTTCGGATTCATAGATTTCCAGGATTTGAAAACCAGAAGTGACCTTGGAGGTCATGGAGCTCGAGTGCCTCATTTTGCCCTTGATTCTGAAGGTTATTCACCACTCTCGTACAAGGGCCTTAAGTTGGTCATTTTTTCTAGGACATCTCCTTCATTCAAAAGAATACTCAACAATTTTACCAAGAGGTGGCCAAACTGAACCCGCTGACTTTTCTCTTTCAATATGTTGTACATTTGGGACCCCTTAAGAAGAGTTTAGGCTACAGCTTTGTTATTGATGAAACATCATTTAGGACCTAGGGAGACTCAACTTATTTAAAATGTTCAGATTTCCCACCATCTGGTTTCATTTGAGAGGGCTCTGGTGCACCGGAATGAAAATTAGGCCTGAGGTCAGTGGACTTGAATCTGAATCTCAGCTTTAGGACGTTGAACAAGTCACTTGCCTGTGTGTTATGTTAGATGACTTTCAAGGTCCTTTCCAGCTCCAATCTGTATAATAAAAAGGATCATTTCCTTAGGTGCAACTTGCAGGTAGCTATTTCTTTAATGCAGTAGACAGTTTATCTGAAATGAAAGGTAATGCCTAAATTTGAAATAGTAAGAAAGCACAAGAAAACGCTTTTCAGAAACGCAGTGAGTTAGCTGTGAGAAAACCTTCATTTACCAATGTGTAGTATGGATCCGAGTGAATGACAGGGCCATAGGTTGAAGAGCTAGAAGGATGAGGAAGCTTAAAAAAGGATAAAAAAGCAAACTTTAGAGTCTGGCACTTAAAGCCCTTCCCAGTCTGGCTCCAGTCTGCTTTTCTCAGCTTATTGCTCATTATTCCCCTTCACATACTGTGCCTTCCAGTTTGCAGGGCTTCATACGTGATGTTCCCTCTCCCACCTGTCCCCCATGCCTACAATGAACTTCCTCCACCTCTCAGAACCTCTAGTCCCCTTCAAAGTCCAGCATGTATTGGATATGTTGGATGTAGAGCCAAGAAGACCTGGAGTCAAATTCTGCCTCTGACACTAGCCATGTGACTTTGGGCAAGTCACTTAAGATTTCTGGACCTCAGTTTCCTCAAACAAGCCTTCTAGTTGTAAATCTACATCCTTTCCCGATTACCAAGCACCCCCTGGTTGAGGAGGCTTCCATCTGAAAATACTTTTTATTTTGTATTTACTTATCTGCTTGTTTTCCCCACAGATTATAAATTCCTTGAGGGCAGGGAATATCTCCTTTCCGTCTCTGTATCTTAAGAGCGCACTTAATGTTTGTTGATTGATTTTTTTGTGACCTGCACTGTGAGGAGTATCTATATTTATGAGATTATAGGTTTATTGACATATCCAATAAACAAAATGCTCCCCGATAGAAAATGAAGTTCCTCTTAGGGGCACGGCTGAGTCAGTTGCAAATTTCCTTCCGTTCCAGAGTTGCTATCTGAATTGCTGCAGCACCCTGAGGACCCAGGGACTTGGCCATCAGACCTGTAATGGAAACCTCTTATATGTGTTGTCTCTTCCAATTGGAGTGTTAGCTCCTCTGAGAGCACAAACTTCTTGGCACAAGTATCTGTCTGTCTGTCTCTACTTCCTACCTCTCTTCCCCTCCCTCCCGTAATATGGGAGAGCTATTATTATTACACAGGAACAAAAAAGAGAGGTACTCTTCTGACTCTGATTCGGTCCCCTGGAAGGAAAGCCTGTTTATCTACAAGACCCCTCCAGAGATCGATTGATCGATTGTGTGGCAGCAGAGATGGCAGTGGACAGGCGATAAGAGAGTTTCTGGGCCAAACCTCCAGGAAGTGGAAGGAGAAACTCAGGCCTTGCCCTTGACTAGTACTGCCCAGTTAGGAGGATTGTGCAAGTCCTAGAAAAAGGAAAAATCTTTCTAGTAACCCTGCCCCCCCCCACAATTTTTTTTCCTGGTCAGAGGGCTTCAGGCCAAGGTTGCTTGATCAGGTAGGGCTCTCTGCTGAGAGAAGAGATGGTTTCACTCTTTATGGGTTTCAGGACAAATTCTTTGCAATTTCTGTCAGTTGAGATAAGACTTGGCCTATAGCCAGTGTTTTGTTAGCCTCAATGCTTTCCTGGGAGCTCAGGGCCATTTTGCCATCTCCGTAGAGGCCTAGACATGAGCCTAATTGTGATGTTTCCAGAGAATACTCAGGGTGGAAGAATGAAAAAGAAAGAATTATGTGACATATCCTCAAGATAGAACCTGGTCCACGTAAAAATCCAAAGCTTCATTTCTAAGGCCATGGTTTACCATTATCATCCTATGTTTGTTATTGTGAACTCTGCTTTATAATTAAAGGAAGTAGTCTGAAATTATTTCCATTTCATGAGGAGGTAGTCAGAGGCTCAGGATGTCAAATCATGGATGCTAAGTTCCAAATACATTTTGGTAGTTCCTGTCACCTGTTTTGGTCAATGCTATTTTCAGACACTGATTTGGCAGCCCCTTTGCTTGATCTAGCAAATCACTGAGTTTCTAACATCTCTTGTAGACCTTGCGGGGCTGGGAATGAATGGTCTTTTTTCCAACTTGGTTTTTCTATAAATCTGAAATGTTTCTGATTGGATTTATCATAGCACAGAAACATGGGGCCTTCTTGAGTTTAAAGTGTTTACAAGGACAGCCTCTACCACTGGATTTGATTATCTCATTGACAGGAGTCGCTATCTCCCTGCATAGGGATGGATTTACTTATAGGCACATACGTAATTCATTTCTAAAATTGAATTATCTGCCTAGGGAGATTGTGTGTTTTGATTGTGTAACAGTCCTTCTGAAACTGCCTTAAACTTGATAAAAGCCAGATGGAAAGCGGAAACGGTCCATTTCATGACTCTTTAAATGGTTAAGTTTGTTAACCCTCGTACTTCACATTTTTTGAAGTTCAGTGGTAGTGTGGAAACAATTTGTTGGTGAGTTTTCAGTATGCAAAATAGCTAGTGAGTTCTTCCACCGATCTGTAGCTATCGCCTCTAGCTACAAACAAATCCTTTCACATGAGGGAAAAATGCTGACAAGTGAGCTGTTTTACCTTGAGAGTTTATTTAAGAAGCATCTTTGAGGGATCTCTGCTGTGGCACCATGTAAACCCTCATCACTTGCTGTGCATTTTCCTCATGACAATAGTTGAGTTTATAAAAGGCCTGCCAGTTTACAAAGCACTTAAGAAACATAATCTCACTCAATCCTCACACCCCCCATGGGATAGGAAGAACAAATGTTATTGGCACCATTTTAAGGCTGAAGAAACTGAGGCTCCCAGATGCTAAAGGATTCAGTCAAAGGTACGTGTGCCCTAAGTGGCAGAGCAGGGACTCCATGGATGCTCCTTCTTGTGGGTCTGTGTTGTGTAACACTCTGAACTAAGCCCTGATCTTTAGAATCTTAGAATGCATTTTGAAGAGGAAACAAAGCCCCCCAAAAGTGAATAGCTTTGCCCAAGGCCTCCTATGCCAAAAGGAAGTATTTTTCAAATACATTTTTCTTGAAAAATAAAAGATACTCACTTAAAGATATTCACAACAGTTCTGGAGGGTCTACAAAAAGAAGAGGCCACCCATAGCAAAAATGGATCAGCATAAGGGATGTATATGACCTATTTATGACCTGATTACGAGAATCAAAAAAATAGATTAACAACAGAGAAAGTAAAAGAATCATTAAGTTAATAGATGGAATTGAGAGCTATTTTTAGACAAGCAAAATAGATAAATCATTATTAGCTAATTTGAAAAAGGAGAAAGAAGAAAAACAAGTTACCAGTATCAAAAATTTAAGAGGAGAATTCATAACAAATGAAGAAAAAATAAAGGAAGTTTTTGGAAGCTATGTTGTCTAACTATATGCCAAAAGAACTTTTAACTTAGATGAAATTGATGACAATTTACAAAAATAGTTTCCAGTTTAAAAGAACAAGAAACGTAGAATGTATATAGCCGAATCTAAATTAGAGAATCCTGAAATGAATTCCCAAAGAAAAACTCCTACCCTTCTGGATTACATAGTGACTAGTACTAGGTGAATTCTTTTAAGCATTTGAGGAGCAGTTAATTCTAATTTTGCATAAGCCATTTGCAAAAATAGGAAGAAATAGATCTTATTAAATTCTTTCAAGGATACAAATATGATTAATATCTAAATCAGGGAAAGTCAAAATAGAGAAAACTATAAGCCAATATTCCTAATGAATATCTATACAAAAATTTCAGGTGAAATATTAGCAAAGAAGTTATAGCAATCTATCAAAAATATCATAGGTGATGATCAGGTTGGATTGACACCAAGAATGTAGGGTTGGTTCAGTATTAGGAAAACTATCAACATAAACAGACCATATTAAAAAGAAGAACAATACAGATCATATAATCATATCAAGAGATGCAGAAAAAGCTCTTGAAAATACAACCCTTATTTCTGTTGAAAACATTAAAAGGCAAAAGAATAAAGGAGCTAGCATGATATGTGATGGGAATAAGCTAAAGACCTTTCCAATAAGATCAAAGCACCATGATCAGTATTGCTATTCCACATACTGCTAGAAATGCTAACTATAGCAATGAGATAAGAAAAAAGACATTGAGGTACTAAGCAGTGGGAAGGAACAACATTATTACTTTTTGAAGAATAATATGCTTTACTTAGAAACACCAGAGAGCTAACCAAAAAAATTAACTGAAATAATAATAAATCAAGAAAAAATTGCAGGATATAAAATAAATCCACACAAATCATAGGCATTTCTATATATGAACAACAAAATCCTTAAAGAGGAGAAAGAGAAATTCAACTTAAAATAATTGCAGAATATATAAAATACTTGAGAACAAGCATACACAGGAACTATATAAATACAACTGCAAAACACTCTACAGAAATAAAGATTGGCTGAAATGAGTGCAGAAATATTGGTTGTTCACGGGCAGTCTGAGTCAAAATAATAAAAAGGACAACAATACCTGATTTAATTTACTTATATAGTGCCATACTAACCAAACTAACAAAGAATTACTGTATAGAGCTAGAAAGACATAACAAAATTCATCAAAAGGAACAAAACATCAAGAATCTCAAGGGAAATAATAAAACAGTGGGAAAGAAGGTGAGCTAGCAGTGCGAGATCTCAAAGTGTACTACTATAAAGTAGAACTTATCAAAGTGATTTGGTACTGGTTAAGAAAGAGAGATATCCATTAGTGAATCAGATCAGGTTCTTAACATACACAGGAACTTCAGCTACTGGGGAAACACTATTCAACAAAAACTGCTAAGAAAATGGAAAGTGGTTTGCAGAAAGTAAGTTTAGCCTAACACTTCACAATATATACCAAGATGTTCCAAACATATATCTCACTTAGACATAAAAGGTGACAAAAAATTAGAGAAGCGAGGAAGAATTTCCTTTTTGGAATCTAGGGATAGGGGGAAGGTTCATGATCAAATGTTACATTGATTTTTATCTCTAATAGGTTATGAGATATTTTCCTTTGATGGGGGGGAGCAGTGGGTTACATGTGTTGGAGGTGGGTTGTGAGGGGGGGGGGGATATACCATGAAAGCAAACATTGTGGCTATGTGGTCTATGATGATTTAATAATGATGATATTATATATGAAAAATCTCATTTTCAAGATAGATAAGGAACTGATTCATATTTATAAGTCCAAGAGCCATTCCTCAATTAATAAATGATCAAAGGATACGAACAGGCAATTTTCAAAAAAAAGATATCTAAAGCTATTAACAACCATATGAAAAATAATCACTAATAATTAGAGAAATGAAAATTAAAGCAACCATGAAGCTCTACTTCACATCTATAAGACTGGCAAAGATGACAGGAAAAGAAAAACACTAAATGTTGGAGGGGCCACAGAGGCCATTCACACTAAACTATTGGTGGACATGCGAACTGGTCCAGAGCCATTCTGGAAAGCAATTTAGAATGATGTCTATTGGGCATCCAGATTAGGAAAATGCTTGAACCAACTGAGGTACATCGGATCTCTGATTAAGAGCTGGAAGGGACTTTTGAGCCCATGGCCTTATTTGGCAGAGGTGTCACGTGACCTGCCCAGGGTCCCACAATACATATGCTCGACTCCAATGCTTTCTACATGTTGCTTCTCTGATGAATGAAATGGATGATTATTATGCAATCTGAAAAGATGGCTATGAAGAATACAAAGAAACTTGGGAAGATACAGTAGGCTAAAAATAGGAATCAGAAGCTTGGGAGCTCAAATCCTACTACCTTGGATAAATCATTTAATCTCTTTCATCCTCGGTCCTCAGATGTGAAATGAAGATGTTAGCTTATCTGACCTCTGAGCTTCCTTCAAATTCTAAATCTATTATTTTATAACTTGTATGAACTGATACAAATTCATCAGAACATAAACAATTTGCATAATGACTGAAATAACATAAACAACACTGAAAGACCTGAGAGCTCTAGTAAGACCCTATACCTCGGTGGCTCCAAGTACAGAGTAAATCCAGGCTGTTGACTTAGTATGTTGGCCTATCCTTTGTTACATTGAAGAGGAGAGGGGAAGGAACAGTGGGAAGTGACAGTGGCAAAAAAAAATCCAAGACTATCCACTGAACTTCTAAAAAGAGACCCACCACAAATGACACGTATATACAGATGTACCAGGCACTGTGCTAAGCACAGAGGACATAGACACAATCCAACAAAGTTGCCCCTGTACTCAAGGAGGTTACAACCTAATGTGAGGGGAGGGAGTATGCAAGAAGCATGGTGTGACAGAGGTGGGGAGGTGACTGATGTTATCTGTAGGACCAGGAGAAGCTTCCTGGATGAGGTGGCGCGTGAACGAGGCTTCGAAATTCTGCCAGATAGCCAAGGTCAGGACAAAGGTACTTCCTTCCAGCACGATCTCAGTGCCCACCCCTGCTCTTCACACCCCAGCATGAGAAGAGGATGGGCCTTATCAGAGCCAGAGTCCTGGCCACCTCCTTCCTGGGGCAGCCTTGGTACTGTAGACCATAGCAAGGGCCCTAAGGGATGTTTCCATGGACAGTGGGCAGACAACATAGCTCGCTGCCCAAGCAAGGCAGCTCATAGCAGCTGTACAGAAGATACTGAGCTGAGCCTGGAGTCGAGAAGACCTGAATTCAAATGTGACCTTAGACACTAGCTCCTCAATTTCCTCAACTGTAAAATGGAGATAACAATAGCCCCTATTTCCCAGAGATATTTGTTTAAAAAAAAAAGCACCTAGCACAGTGTCTGGAACACAGTAGCTGCTGTAAGAAATGCTTATTCCCACCTTTTCTTCCACCCTTCTGGCTACAGTAGGCCTCAACTGGCCAGACCAACAGCCCAACAGGTAAAGGAAGGCTGACGAAAAGGTGCAGCAAGGTTTAGGGCTGGTGAAGGTTGTGTGCCTGCATAGGATGTGCTTACATGTTGCTTCCTGACAACACAACCTAACAGGGTTTTTTTTGGTTTTTGACATAGAGACCATAGAGGAAAATGCAGCCCCAGGGCTAAAGACGTCACTAAACCATAGAACAGGCCTGCACAACCTATGGCCCCAAGGGCCACTTGTGGTACTCCAAAGGATTTCAGCTGGTGCGCAAAATGCCTAGAAGAAGACATCTTCTACGTTTTTCTCCAGGCCACAGGTTGTGCAGGCCTGTCACAGAAAATAGAGAGGCTAGTGGTAACAATTATTTCCATTAAGTTAGAAAACATGCTACCCAAGCCATAGAGAAAAGCTCTAAGGTGGCTAGAAGACCCCAGAGAAAATACTCATTTGGACAAGAGATGAAAAAGAGAGAAATAGTCCTTCATGGAGACAGAATATCTAGAAAGAAGACCATAGAGAAAATGTTGCCCCTCCCCCCTTAAAGGAAGCTAACTGTAGAAAATAGGCCTCCAGATCAATAGTGATATCATATAGAAAATAGCCCTTTGGATGACTTGAATAAGTCATAAGATAAATGACCCGTTGGGCCAGAGAAGAAGGGAAGCTATAGAGCAGAAGCGTCAAACACAACACTCGCAAGTGCTACCGAGCCAGATTAAGATGGAATTGAGAAACATTTAACAAAATAAATCCAAATATAATAGAACACAGATGTTAGTATGTGGCCTTCTAAGTCAATAGACTGGAGACAGGGATCGGTATGTATGCCCCCTTTCTGTTCGAATTTGACATCATTGCTGTAGAGAACAGCCCTATTTCAAAAAATAGTGGCTAGATCATAGAGAAAATGCTACCATAGGGAGAAGGCCCACCTATGTCAAGAAGGTCCTGCCTGTACCAAGGGCTCTTGTATGGCTCAAAGGGAGAATAGATAATGGACATCTCTAGTCTCTTCTCCCCCACCCTACTCCAAGGGAGACTTCCATTTCTGCCAAGACAGGAAGCAGGAGGTTGGGGCTGGAGGCCACTATTTTGCCTTCCTCGGAGAAAGGAAGGTACCAGGCTAGAATAGGGATGGGGATCCTGTGCCCTCAAAGCCACATGTGGCCTTCTAGGTCCTCTGGTGCAGCCTTTTGACTGAGTCCAAGTTTTACAGAAAAATTCCTTTAATTAAGGGGATTTGTTCTGTGAAGTTTGGATTCAGTCAAAGGGGCACACTTAAGGACCTAGAGGGCCACCTGTGACCTCGTGGCTGCAGGTTCCCCACCTCTGAGTTAGAATAACTATTTGTTCCCTTAAATATTATTAGCTTGGGGATTTGATTGGGTTCAAGATAACTTCTGATCACTTTGTCTCATTAGTAATGGGGGAGAAGGATCCCAAGCTTGACCATTTTCCTACCTAATACCAATTCCACAATGAATAATAGCAAAGAAAACTCATTTATCCAAATTAGTAGCAAAAAGGAAATCAGAGAGGATATATGTAGGAAGACGAATACCAGACAATATAGAGTGAAGCAACATTCTCACTGGGAATGAGAAAACTCAGCTTAAGCAAGAGTCCTGGATCTCACCCCAAGGGAAGTTCCCCCAAATCTCTAGTGTAGCGAGCTGGGAACAGAGACATGATATAGACTGCCAGCCCCTCTCATGTCTTCCCAGGGTCTTTTCCTTCAGCAGGGGTTGAAGTGAGGTTGGCCTCATCCATCATCTCCCTCAAAGCCAGCAGCACTGAAACAACTTGCTGCTTGAAGAGTCCCGAAGAGGAAACAAAGACTGGAGCTCTCCCCAACTCCTCACAAAGGGCAAGGCCTTTATCCTACAGGGCCTTCATTTTGACCCTTAAGGAGAGAATCTCATACCAATTAGCTTAAAGTCATTAAGAAGATGAGGAAACTTGGAAGCTAGTGACTTGATGAGAAATCAAGATATTGTCAAACAGAATCAAAGGAATGAAAAAAATGGAAGACAGTGTGAAATATCTCATTGGAAAAACTACTGACCTGGAAAATAAATCCAGGAGAGATAATTTAAAAATTACTGGACTACCTGAAAGCCATGATCAAAAAAAGAGCCTAGATATCATCTTTCAAGAAATTATCAAGGAGAACTGCCCTGATATTCTAGAGCCGCAGGGCAAAATAGAAATTGAAAGTATCCACAGATCACCTCCTCAAATAGATCCCCAAAAGAAATCTCCTGGGGGGGGCGGAGCCAAGATGGCGGCTGGGAAGCAGTG
>CM053628.1:17335811-17360324 GCA_028646595.1 Phalanger gymnotis | reverse complement strand
ATAAAAAAGGGGGGATGATAGAAGGGAGGGCAGATGGGGGTGGAGGTAATCAAAAACAAACACTTTCAAAAAGGGACAGCGTCAAGGGAGAAAATTCAATAAAGGGGGATAGGTTAGGAAGAAGCAAAATATAGTTTGTTTTTCACAACATGAGTATTGTGGAAGGGTTATACATAATGATATGCATGTGGCCCATGTTGAATTGCTGGACTTCTTAGGGAGGGTGGGTGGGAAGGGAAGAAGGGAGAGAATTTGGAACTCAAAGTTTTAAAAAATAGATGTTCAAAAACAAAAACAAAAAAGTTTTTGCAGGCAACAAGAAAATAAGATATACAGGCAATGGGGCATAAAAATCTATCTTGCCCTACAAGAAAGGAAGGGAAAAGGGGATAGGAGGGTAGTGGGGTGACAGATGGAAGGGCAGACTGGGGAACAGGGTAACCAGAATATATGACATCTTGGAGTGGGGGGGAGGGTAGAAATGGGGAGAAAACTTATAATTCAAACTCCTGTGAAAATCAATGCTGGAAACTAAATATATTAAATAAAATTTATAAAAAAAGAAATAGATAGGAAAAGAAATTTCATTAAAGATAACAACATGCATTAAATATCTGGATATTAGCCTATGCAAAACTCCTATTAAAAACTAGATTTTTTTTTACAAAAACACTAGATGATCTCTGAACTCCCTCCTAGTAAAGAGCTTATAGTCTAACAAGAGAAGACAACACATAAAAACTGGAAAATGCTGGAGGAAGGGGAGAACACATGATGGAGAAAGAAGTTCAGAGAGTCAGGAGTAGAGCTGAACACTGGCTGGCCTGGGAACTTTCTCAAAATGGAGGGCCTGGAAGAATGACCAATCAGAGGTAGATATAACAGGGGTGAAGTGATCTTCCATGGTGAATAGGTTACTAGTATAGCTTTCATTAACAATCATTTACTAAGTACCTACTAGTAATAGACACTGTGTTAGGCCCTGGGAATATCACAAAAATGAAACAATCTCTGACCTCAAGGAGTTTACAGTCCACCAGCAGCGACCTGAACATACATAGTACATACATGTAGCATGTGCTATGGAGCTATTCTCTCCACACCAACCTGCAGTGGTAGGCTGAGTCCCCAAAGCAAGATTGCTACATTTTTCCTGGATTCTAGGAGTCACCTCAAGGGATTGAATGCTATAGCTTTCTAATGCCATCACTTATAATCTGCCATGTGTTTCCTCTGTGATTATCAACTGCTATCAATTAGCCAGCCAAGCTTAATTAGCTGTTAGAAGTGAGTATTTACTGTGGTGGTAGAGTTGATACAAAACATCAAATACTACCCCCCCCCTCAGATATGTGATACACTTTCTCACCACTCCATACATGCTTGCTGATTTGACATCAAGTCCAAGGGAAAGTGGGCTCAAGCTTAGAGCACCTGTAGGTAAAGGTTAACTGTTCAAGGCAGCCAGGGTATAGGATCTTAGTACTTACTTTGAGTGGAGTGAAATAATTGTTTAACCAGCTCAACCCAACCCCCACATACAAAATATACACAAAATAGAAACAGTGATTTGGTGGTAAGGAATTATCACTTGGGTGTAGAAGTGAGATCAAAAGGATTTCATTCAGAAGGTGGTGCTTGAGCTGAGTCTTGAAGGAAACTAGAGATTCTGGAAGATGGAGGTAAGGCACAGAGGCAAGAGATGAACTGCTGTGTGAGGAACAAGAAGAAGAATGGGAGTGAGTGGGAGTGAGTGAGTGTGAGTGAGTGTGTGTGTCCTAATTAGTCTTCCTGCCTCCACTCCTTCTGCCTTCTCCAATCGTTCCACACATCTACCAAAGTGATTTTCTTAAAGCACAAGTCTGACCATGCTACAACCCTGCTCAGTAAACTCCAATGTCTCTCTATTACCTCTAAGAGAAACAAGGTGAGGAAATTAGGGATGTGAAGGGCAAATCTTAAGGCAGGAAGTCCTGTTTCCAAGCAGAAGATGGCATGGGAGAAGCCCAAGTTTCCTGCTCTACCCTGCCTCCCCTCCATGTCTGGTAGTCTGTGTTCAATGTTTTATGATCCCTTCCAGCTCAAACATATCATACCTTTTCATCTCTAGCATTCTATGGGTCTTTTGTATATGTAGCCAAATGAGGGATACATCCTTGGGTAAAAACTCTTCCTCTCAGGTTTGATTGATACATAATGAAGTATTAATCTTCTCAGATCCATTTATTTGTAAAGCACATCTCATCAAGCTCACATTTTTTCATCTTCTCCAAAAAATACAAGATCTGCTGCATAACTTTTACTAAAATCAAAGTAAATAAACATTGCCCTGCCCTTCCAGTTCAGTAACCCTATCAAAAGAGGTCACAATGTTTGTCTGGCCTCTCCTGTCCTTGCTGAAGCCACTACTTCCTTTTCTCGATGTTTATTTTAATCATTTTAATAGGACATCCTAGAATTCTTCCAGGAATCAAGGTCACTGGCTTATTTTCTTGTCTTCTTTGGAAGCTGGAACACTTGTCCTTTTCTAGTCCTATGGTATCTCTCCAATTCTCTACGCAATCTTTCGTATTATAGTTAGTGGCTCATCAATCCTATCTTTCAGTCCCCACGGATATAGTTCTTCTGAACCAGGCAATTTGAATTCACCAGGGCAGCAAGGTGCTCTGCTTATTTATTTTGGGTATCACCTCCCTATTAGTCATTTTTGATCTGTCCTTTCTCATCCAACGGTTATTCTCCTGGGGTAGAGAAACCAGAAACTAAGAGTTCTCTCCTTATTGCCTTCTCCATTAGTGAGGATCACTTCCCTCTCGGGCCTCACATGACACTAAGTTTGCACTTTTGATGCACTGGGTCACTGTGTGTTAACTGTGTATTTATCTCGTACCTGCTAGACTGTAAGCTCCCTGAGAACAAGTACCTCATTTCAGTTCCACTGAAGCTATCCCAGTACCCGAATATTCTGCATCTAATGTTCATTAACTGTCTGCCCAATTAAACTGAGCTGAAATCTGCCTCTGTAGTTACCACCTACTCATGTGTTCATTCATATAATACACTAATTCAATAAGAAAGCATTTATTAAGTGCCTACTGTGCTTGACACTGGACAGAGTGGGGAGCTACAAAGCTTAAATAACAGTCTCTGTGTTCACAGAGCTTCAGACATATAATTGTGTAATTGTATCCTGGGTTGGATCTTGGAGATTGACCCCAAAATAATATCTGTAAAGTGCTTAGCACAGTGCATAGCACATAGTAGGCATTTAACAAATGCTTATTTTCTTCCCTCCTTATTTTCCCTCATCTAGAGTTTATTGTGGGAAATCTCAGAATAAAGCTGATGTCTAGGTTTCCAAAGATGCAAATCACAGTGGTCCCTAGTTCCCATCCAAGCATTCAAGCTAATACATGCAAATAATGGCTATTTCACCCAATATTTCAGCCTTTGTTTATTCCAGTTAGTAAAACACAAATGACTCACAAAAGCCTGTAAGGGAATGTAGAAAGTTCATGGACTCATCAGATCCCACAAGCAATTAATACAATTTGCCTCCCTCTCTCCCTTTTGCCAGAGTCCTATACAATGCCCTTATTCCCAGGTTCCTTGTGTCACCTTGTGATTCTGGACACCTCTCCAGCAAGGAGACACACTTAAGGCTGCCAGACAACAAACTGACATGTGGTGAATACCTATAGAATTCCACAGAGACCTTCTAGGGACTCAGACTACTCTGGAAAGGAAACACTTTGGGATAAGCAATCACTTGCCCTTGCACTAGCACTGAGTAACTCCCGTAACAGTGGCATGAAAATCTTCTCCTTCATGTTGTAGCTTTTGTTCCTTGCTTTTCCTCCAATTTGTGAACTGCGTGATTCTGCACAAGAACCAGAGGCACACTGCTCAGGAAATTCTTCTCTAGACAGCAGGCCAGATCTCTATCTCCAACTTAGATTACTTGAGAGACAGTTCCATGGGCTAATGCAGTAGAAGAAATTTGCCTTCTCCGGCTAGAAGGCTAGATTCCTGAATCACACTACCTATAACATTCTTCCTTTCTCTAGAAGGTGGGAAAGGGTAAGCAAAAAAATCCCCATCATCAATAAGCTGCATTCTTTATGCCTCTCCTATAAATCTCTCCAAAGTCACTATTAATAAGACCTAGAAGGGAAAGGGAAGGAAGACAGGTGATTAGGAGGAAGATGGTCAGAAGAATAAATCAGGAATATGCAAAGATGGGGCTCAGTGTACTTCCTCAGGCCCCAGGGACCCATCAACCTGCTCTGGCTGAGGGCCAGAGAAGGATCCAGGGCTCAGATGCAATCATCAGGTTTCTTCTCCAGACTAGGTAGTAGAGCCTAGGATACTTGGCTGCAAAAGTGAACAGACACAGCACGGCACCTTTAGCTTCCACCTCTATTCCAGCTTAGAAACAAGCTCAAGAGGAAGAAAGTGGGGATGCAAAGGTCAAACCTGAGTGCTGGAATGGGACAGGAAATCCTCCTTCTACAGAGATTGGTGAGCAAGGGAGGGACCTAAGTAACACTGTTATATCACTGCCAGGACAGCACAGGCCCAGAGGCTCTCAAGTCCCTAACACTCTGTCCTGAGATACCAAAGAGAGCCCTGAACCTCAAAGATGGTGGCAGGGAGTAGGGAGGAATACAAACATAAGCAAGTGGTAAGCTCAAAAGCCCAGGGGACCCAGGACAAGGAGAAGCAGAGCATATCACCTTACCCAAAAGCATAGCACAGGGTAGAGCCTAGCCCAGGTATCAAGCCCTAATTTAGTAACTAGAGCTGGAGAGATGAATAAATCAAAGAAAACAGCAACCTGTATCAAAAATTATCTTGAATCTACTTTGAAAACAACTGCAAGCAGACTCAAAGGGAAAAATGGATTTTCTACAAGGACTGAAGCAAGGGATAAAAACATGAAATAAAAGCTGTATGGGAAATTTGAAAGAGAATAAATTTCTTAAAAGAGAAAGTAATAAACCTTATCTAAAAATGGTCTCTCTGAAAACAGGAAGAGACCAAAGAGAAATCAATGACTTCACGAGACAGCAAGAAATATCAGAAAAGCAAAAGATGAAAAAAAAACATGTTACTATATCTTAAATTTTAAAAAATGACTTGGTAAACAGATCAAGGAGAGATCATTTAAGAATTATTGGACTCCAAGAAAATCATGATTTTTTAAAAATGCCTGGAAATGTAGGTGTATATGTGTATATGTGTATATATGTATACATATATGTGTATATGTTATTTCAGGAATTCATAAACTAAAACTGCCCAGTTCTATTATAAACACAGGACAAAGTCAAGACAGAAAGGAACCCCACAAGGACAAGTTCCAGGAATGTCATAGACAAAGCTCTTATGTCAAGGAAAAATGCTGCAAAAATCAAGGAACTAAGGTCTGGATCACACAGGACCTAGCAGCCTATTCTAAAAACCAGTGGAGAACTAGGAATGTAATATTTCTAAAAGCAGAAGATAGTATAATCCTACATGAAAATGGACTATTAAACAGAATAAATAATTTTAAAGCATTTCTGATGAAAAGACCAGGGCTGAGTAAGAACTCTGAAACACAAACACAGAAGTCCAGAGAAACCTAGAAAGGTATATTCATTGTAGCAAATGAAGGATGATGTAATTGTAACGTTCTAGTAGGGAGAGGAGAAACAAGTGACCCTTCATAACCTCAATGTCTTCAAAAGAGTTAAGTAAAACTGGGAGGTGAGTTAGAATGAGTGGGACGGATTAGGTCTATTCTGTAGGTTTTAAAAGGAGAAAGACAACAGAGGGTAAAAGGAGGAAAACAATAGTAGAGAAATACAGGCGTAGGAGGATATACAAACATGGAAGAAGGCAGAGTGCAGTGGGGATCAGCTGGACCTCACTGCTAACTAAAACAAACACACAGAAGAGAGAGTTAATTGTTTGGTGTACACGGTGGTATAGAAAGACATCAAACTCAACAATGAAGCAAGCGGGAATAGGGGGAGGGGAGAGTGAGGTTGGTTAAAAGGGAGGAAATGTTACTTTGCCTTAAGAAATGACCAGAGACAATTTCAGAGAATTCCAGGTATTAAGAAATGACACCAAGTGGAGCCAGTAGAGCAATTTATACAAAGACAACCTTTTAAAGAAAAAAAAACCATTAAATACAAAAAAACCCAATCAAAGCACTGACCCACCGTGTCTTCAGAGAATCAATGATGGAGGATGCTATCTACCTCCTCCTGATGTAGGTGATGGAGGATGGTGACGGATTCAAGGAGCAGAGGTATGCATTTTTGGACATGGTCACTATGTGAATTTGTTTTCATTAGGCTTATTTGTTAGAAGGGTGGGTTTTTTCCTTTGTAATTTTCTGTTAATGGGAGGGAAAGGAGGATCAGAAGATTGAGGTTTAGCAATAGGATGCTACAAAAAGAGGGCCAGTATAACATTTTTTCAAAGTGAGCAGAAGAGAACAGAAGGAAATTCTGAAAGAAGCACAGACAAACAAAACAGTTTTGAAAGTAGCTTAACATTTTTGAACAAGACTAATAAGGGAATTTGTCAAGCTTTACCATGCATATTTGTTACATGGGTTTTCTTTTTGGTTTAGGAGGGAAAAAATAAATGCTTAATACTTGAAAAAATTCAGTTACATATTTTAAAAATGTTAAGGAATATGTATAATTTATTATCTACTTTTTTTAAAAAAAAAAGAGCAAGTGGTGTGAAATGGAGATTTACAGTTTTATATAGAATCCTCTTATTTTATTCTGTTGTGGGTACAGAAATCCTCTTTTAGGGGTGTTTACATTTTTAAAAATGAATAAAGATGGCAAATGAACATCTGAATGCACCCCAGAATTTGCTCAGAGTCTTCCAGGATGAGTGTTACAGAAACGCACCAAGATGTGGCATGTGTTCTATATCCTAAGGTCCCTTAGCTCTAAATTTATGATCTCCAAAGATTTTAGTAACTTCTATTGAATAACTATGAATTCTTCCGCCAGCAGTATATTAATGTGCCTATTTTTCCACAGAAGCCCCAAATTTGACTATTTCAATTTTAAAGAGAAGAGGAAAAAAGAAGAGGAGAGGAAGATGAGGATGGCCACACAGGAGAAGATGGGGCTTAAAGAGATTTGCCCGTGTGATTCCTCAGGCTCCAGGCCCAGTACCAGAGGCGTACCTTCCTGGGAAACAAGTTTGATAATAATGGGGCGAGGCAGGCAGGGGTGTGTGAGAATGGTTTATTGACTAGTAGACAGGGTCTGGGCCCTCAACGTCACTCCTTCGATGAGCCGAGTCCAGTGGAGGACCCCTAAAGCTCAGCATCGTGGTGGGGCGAGCTACTGGAAACAAAACAACAAGAAGCTAACCTCCCCACGCTACTGGGCTTAGGAGAAGAAACTTCAGGAGAAAGAGAAAAATCCAGTGCAGGAGGCCCTGGGGCAGAAAATCTTTTTCCTGGCAGAGGATAGGGGAAGCATCTGCTGGACAGACTACAGCCCCTAAAATGGATCCAGAACCCCTACAAAAGTCACTCTCCCCTCCACTCCACCCCAGGTTCCTTCCCATGTAAACTGGCTACAAGCCCAAGTTGCATGTTTCAAGTTCCCTCTGTCCTTCTCTGATATCAAACACTGAACAATTTAGAACCTTTCAAATTCCTTTCCAGAATTGTAGACCACTGTTCAGGTCCACCAATATTTTCTTAGTGTGTCTGTCTGCTCTCAGTCCATCCAACATAGTGGGGTGGCACAGCTATGCTAATACAAACTCTCTCTTCTCATGTACAAGCCCAAGTTGCACATTCTAAGGTCCTTCCCTTCAGTCTCTGACACTCCATATTCTCCAGTTCTTTTTGGCTCTAAGATCAGACCCTCCCAATTCTGTTGTCTTGAGTACGTGATGTTCTAAGGAGTCACGGTTCTGACAGTCTGTGTTCTAGTTCTAATAAATCTCCTTTTTGGCTCTGACACTCTAGTCTAGCTTCTAAGATCCCATCCAACATGGACATATGATGTTATAAGGTTCCTTCAGGCTCTTACATCCTACTCTATCTTCTAAGGTGCCTCCTAGCTCTGCCATTCTACAGTTGCTCTAAGGCTTCTCCCAGATCTTTAGGAATAGATGTGGTTATGCAATTGCTTTGCTCAAAGTCCTTCCATGATTATTGAGTCAAATGACGATTCCTTAGTCTGACTTGAAGTCCCTCTACTCTACTTCTGAGCTCTCTCATACTGATCCCTATTATGATCCCATCAAACTGAACCATGAGACACAGCATGTCCAGCCTGTGGCCCCTAAAATGAGAAGCAGCCCTCACAGTTCTGGAATTGGTCAGATCATAGGAAACAGGTTCAATTCTGGTTCTATCACCAACTACTTGGGACAAGTCACTCACTTTCCTGGTCCTGTTTCTTCGTTTATAAAATGGGGGGGGGGGGTCTAGATGGTCTTCTTAGGACTCTGCTAGCAATTCTAGGACTACTCTATGTTCCATAAGCTCACTTGCCCTCTTATTTCCCCATGCCTTTGCCTTTAGTTGGAAAACCTTCTCATTCTTTAAAGTCCAACTCAAATGCCACCTCCTATGTGAAGCCTTCCCTGAATTCCCTTCCTCAGTCTGCAACAGACATAGAAAAAACAGTGAATCTGAAGTCAAAGGGCCTTGGTTCTGACACTTGTTAGCTGTGTGACCTTGAGCAAGTCCTTTGGCTTCTAAGCAGCCCACTTTTCTCCACTATAAAATAGGGGCAGGGGGAGTCCTAGATTACCTCTCATGTCCCTTATAGTTCTGCATCTGTCATCTCTCTAGGACCATTTATAAGTTCTGTCTCAGAACTTATAAAATATTTTATAGTCTCCTCAAGTAGATGGCAAGCTCCTTGAAATCAGGGATTGTATAGGACTTTGAAGCTCAGCACCCGGAATTTCTTTCCACAGTAAAATAACTGGGGTTCAGAGCAATGATATTAAAGCCTTACAAGATCCCCCAAGTGCCTTGTATCAAAACTAGAGAAAATTAAACTTGGAGTCATTTAGGAGGTATAATCTTGCATTCAATTCTTTGAATGGTGGGAAATCACATATAGTAGCCAGGGTAACTCCCAGTTAACCAGAAGGCCCCAAGCTGTACTGGAGCACATTCACTCCCAATACTATACTCCAGTTGAATATAGACCTCCCTGGTGTATTTCTGTCTCAGTGGTTTGGGTCTGAGTCTGCAACAATTCATTTCCCCTAATGCGTTTAACTTAATTTTATTTTAAATGACCTAGGAGAGGGAAGAGGAGAACTTAGGGCATGACTCTAAGGTTTTGCCTTTATAAGCCCCTGCTCTCTGTCTCCTGTGACAATTTCCTAGCCAAATATAGCTGGTGTTTCCTAGAGGTACAAAGCCAGGTGTGCTATGTGGAGATTGTGTGTTCTCTGCCTATGTTTGGGTTAAAAGCACCATTTGGGTTGATATTTCCTTTACAAACAATACACCAGGTCTCAGCTTGGTCAAGCCTCTAGGGTTCTGTCAAAAAGAATGCAGAGCCAAGCAATGTTTTCTCTTCAAACAATCCCCTAGTGATCTCTTCAAAGGTCTAAATTGGCTAAGATTTCCATCTCACCAGCTTTTCTTTTAAAGCCCTCCACAATCTGGCTGAGGCCCAGCCTATCTTTCCGGGCCGATTACCCGTGACTCCCTCTTACACACGTTGGCTCCACCCAAACTGGACAATTTGTTGTTCCTCAATACACAACAGTCCATCTTCGGCTTCCTTGCCTTTGATGTACAATCAATAAGCTGTGCCCCATGCCAGGAATATTCTAGTGTCTCACTTCTACTTGGAAACTGGCTCCCTTCAAAGCTTAGTTTAAGTGCCACCTCCCCTTCAAGTGACCTTGCAGGATTCAATCGATCAATAATTTACCAGGCACCTACTATATGCCAGGCACTGTGCTAAGTACCACTAGGAATACAAAAAGAAGCCAAAGACAGTCCCTGTCTTCGATGAGTTTACAATCTAATGGGAGAGACAACATGCAACCAAACATACAAAGCAATCTATAAACTAGATAAAATAAAATAATTAAGAGAGGGAAGGCTTTAAGAAAGTTTGGAGAAGGCTTCCTGTAGAAGGTGAGATTTTAGTTGGGACTTAATGGAGGCCAGGGATGTCAGTAGTCAGAATGGAAGAGGAGAGTATTCCAGGCATGGGGGGGTGGGGCAGCCAGAGAGAATACCCAGAGCTGAGAGATGGAGGGTCTTGTTCATGGAACAACCAGGAGGCCAGTGTCAGTGAATTCAGGAGTACATGTCGGGGAGTAAGGTGTAAGAATATGGGAAAGGTAAGAGGGTTAGGAAGGGATCTTACCTTTAGAAATATGGACAGAACTCAGGAAAAATCTGGATTGAAGTCCAACATATACAGGCTGTGTGACCGGGAAAATTAGTTTACCTCTCTGGGCCTTAGTAAAACAAGAACGCCCCTCCTTTGTAAAAGAAGGGGATTTAACTTGCTTATTTCTTAAGGCTCCTTCTAGCTCTTACTCTGACCCTATGATCTGTGTTTCAGGTAATTCTCTAAGACTACATGTCTCCAAAAGTAACTCAGAGCACTAGATTTGATACAGTGGAAAAAACATGGAATCTGGAGTGGGAGGACCTAGGCTTGAATCCTGTCTTGGTCACTTACCATCTGCATAATGTTCCTCTCAGAGTCTCAATTTCCTCATCTGTAAAGGGGGTTGGACTGATGATCTCAAAGTTTCCTTCCAGCTCCAAGAATCTATAATCCTAACTTGTAGAACAGTTTCAAATCTTCAATGATTAAGGGGAGTTTCCTCGCCAGGAATTCCCCATGCTGATGAAATCACAGGTCCAGACCAAAAAGAAAGCTTGTCTGTAAATGTGCTGGATGTCTTCACCGCCCAAAGAAAGCTCCTTGAAGCAAAGTTTTCTCACTTTCGTAATTACATCCCCCTGCCCAGCAGAGTGTCTGACATAGAGCAGGTCTTCGTGAATGCTTGATGATTTTTCCTGTTGGCTTATCTCCACTCCTGTTGGAAGGACCTTTTCGCATTTTAAACCTCAAAATTCACTCAACAACCAATATATTGTTCAGGAACGGTAATCATTCTTTTAAAAATATGAAAGACTAGAGAGTCAAAGCCAGAAAAGTCATTTAATTTGTTCCTTGCCTCCAAATAGGCCTAAAATTAGACCATCCCATGAAAGGCATTTATCCTAGGACCTCCTCAGTGACCTTTTCACAGTTGAACGTATACTCATTATTCAGGTTGTTGCTATCGATCAGTCATCTTTCGGTCATGTCAGATTCTTGGTGACCGCATTTGGGGTTTTCTTGGCAAGATGCGTTTTGCCGTTTCCTTCCCCAGGAAGGAGTCAACTGGGTGTCCAGGATCACAGAGCTAGTAAGTGTCTGAGGTCACATTTGAACTCAGGACTTCCTGACTCCAGGCCCAGTACTCTATCCACTCTGCCACCAGCTGCCATTATTCAAACAATCCAAGCCTAAACATTTGCACTGAATCAGGAAACCTTGCCTTAGGCCACCAGCTGTCATCTATGATTGGGACTAGCCTTCTTGACAGCCATACCTACTTCTTTAGACTCTAGAGAGCAAGGACTTGGGAAGTTGCCACTCATGACCCAACAGCAGAAAACGCCTTGCCTTTCAATTCAATAGGAAGAGGTGGGCCTGAATGGCTGACTCCCCAACATTGCACTCCTCAGATTCCACCCTGCCACCACCCCACCAAAAAAACCCAAAAACAAAAATCAACAAACACGCCATAAGTAGCAAAGAGGCAGACACTTGACCCTGCCTCATGCTCCAGTGAAATGGAATCTCCTTGAGGACAGGGAGTGTGTTTGGCTTTTGCTTGTGTATGCCCAACACGTAGCATAGTGCTTTGCACACAGTAGGCACTTTATTGATGTTTGTTCTGGAATTGCAGGGATGGAGGGCACTGACCTAGAAGTGTGGGGCATGCCTGCCACCTGGTGGCTGCTGACCCTAACTGCATTCAGTGTGGCTTTCTATCAGGTTTCTGGGGATAATGACTTCTCTATGTGGTAGGGCTGTCACCGACATCATGGAATTTTTTCTTTTCTCTGGCAACAAATATAGTGAATTTTGCATTTGGGGCTAGAAGACCTGGGAGGGTCTTGATTGGGTGATACGAAGTCCTTTCTCCTCTCCAGGTCTTAGTCTCCTCTTCTCTAAAATGAGGAGAATGGGCTAGAAGATCTCTAAAATCTCTTCTTCCACAAAATCCTAAGATCCATTTCTCTACTGTGGCTTCTACTGTGTGCGGAGCACTCTGCTGGGACCAATGTTTTTGCTTGTCCTTTTTCGAAGAGGACCAATGACATCCCAAGGGATGTCTTGACTCTCATGTGAATTGGATTTAAGTGAAGCAGAATTGAGTAGTAAGCTGTCAGCCTCACCCTCTCTTCCAGAATCCTCGAAGTTCAGGGGCAAGTCAAAAGTCAAGAAGCCTGGCTGGGACAAATCCAAAGGGTAGTTAAGACTAGGTCTCTTGCCTTCAAGGTCTTATGGTCTGGAAAGCTGCTGTGCCCTCTTTTCCAAGCCTCTCCTTTGAACTGGTTCTCTAAAAGTTTCAAGTATGTTTTCACACATTCGAACCTCCTAAAGCCACAGGTGAGAATGCCACAAGTACTGGCACACTGCAGCCATAGTTACTGGCGCCCAAACACCTGGCCAACCCAGTCAACTCATTTTAAACCAGCATTAGTCACGTCAGTGGACTTTTTTTTAAAAAAAAAATCAGTTCAGGTTCTCACAATCGACTGCTTGTCTGAATCATTCCTATTCCATTTGACTAACCTGGTGTCCTGTGGTACCAATTCAGGTCTGATTAGCATATGACCTATTTAAACAAGTGAGAGAAGATACCTACCTGGCTATTTAACAATTTAAATGCCTAGCAGCCTTTTTCAAGGGGGAAGGTCTTTAAAACATGAAAGTTGAGTTGGAAAACTGAATAGTGCCAGCAAAGCCAAGTGTTTCCCCCAAGAACAAAGTCAATGTCAACGTCCCTAAAGTATTTCATTGCAAGAGTAACAGCTCCATAGCACAGATGGACAGTTGGCCAATGGAGTGGATGGTTTGGCTTTGGTTTCTTTGCTTGTGGGATTCCTTCAGTGATCAAGTATTACTTCCAAAAGAGAGAGGAGAGAGGGGAGAGGGGAGAGAGGGAGAGAGGGAGAGAGGGAGAGAGGGAGAGAGGGAGAGAGGGAGAGAGCGAGCGCAGATGTTTTAGAAACCACGTGTGCATTCTCTGCTGGGTCAGGAACTCCATTTGAGCTGAATTGAACTAATGGAAAACACCATAGCCAACACACCCACCAGCTTGACATCACTGTCATCCCAAACATTCAAGGAAACGAACATCAGCACTGAGATGGGAACACCTGACACCATGGTGTAAAGGGCAAAGTTTCATCTTTTGTATTAGAGAACATCTTGAATCTCACTGGGGGATGGGTCCCTGGGACCATTTTATATATGGACCATATTTATAATGGACCAGCCACCATTTTATAAGCTTAAGTTTGCAAGATCAAGGCAGGTTGATGCAGTGGATAGAGCTCTGAGCCTGGAGTAAGGAAGACCTGAGTTCAAACCCTGCCTCAGACATTTACTGGCTGTGTGACCCTGGGCAAGTCACTCCACCTCTGTCAGCCTCAGTTTCCTCATCTGCAAAATGGAGATAATAATACTACCTAACTCCAAAGGGTTGTTGTGAAAAGAAAATTAGATGTTTGTAAAGCACTTTACAAATCTTAAAGGGCTGAATAAATGCTAGCTATTACTGCTAGTTCTATTTCAATTACAGAACTAAGGGTGCAATCAGGGTAAGTGGCCACCAGATGGCAATTGTATATAACATATTGCCATGTGCTCCTGAGCTGCTGCTGCTGCTCATTTGGAGGGAGATATCAGCATGCTTTTCCTTTACAAAAAGAACCCTTAATTAAAACAGTTAAATTAAGACATTATTTACTAAGTAACATGTTTGAAAGATAATACCAATATTGCAAGCTTTTCAAGGGAAAAAGTCCAATAGCTGTCCTATGCTCAGCTTCCACTTTATTCCCATCACAAATCAAATGCATGGACCTATTTTAGAAAGTACCTTTTAAACTCAAGGTAGAGTCCAAAGCTTTTCCAGAGGTTGGAGGCCTGCTCAGAGTTGAAGTTCCCCCTAGGTGGCTCTTCCTCATACTCAGAGGAAAGCCATTTCTCTCTCCTCACAGGTTGCTTGCTTCCAGGCTCCACGGTCCTTTTCTCTAGGCCAGTGAACTAGTTTGCTCCCCTGCGATCTCACCATATAAATGCTAAACCTAGCATGAGCCATGAGCAGGAGGCAGAAAAGGAGCCCCGGTCAGAAGAGGTTGGCTTGGGGTCAAGGTCAGTCAGCAGAATTACAGGCTGCCAAAGCTGAAAGGGACCTTAAGAGTTTACCTAGCTCAGTACCTTTATTTTACAGAAGAGGAAACTGAGGCTCAGAGAGATGTCTTACCTAGGGTAGGTGAGTTAATCCAATCACAACCTGCCTGACTCTCTCTTCTGACATGCTACTTTATCTTTGGGGTTAAGAGGGAATTACTGTTTATGGATTACAGATTTAAAAAAAATAGATTATAATGGAAAAAATATTTTACAGTCTTTCCCCCCTCTTTTTTCAGGCTTCTCCTTACAATTTCAGATTAAAATAATCAGTGTTAAAGGAATCCATTGCATTTCCAAAATGTATGTTTGGAAACTAGGCATTTATCACAGCTGGGATAAAGGAGAGGATGACAAAATTTTAATTAAGCTTTTAAAAGTCAGCTTTTCTTCCACTAATGGACATTAATAATGCATATAATTTTTTCTACCTAGAGAATACTCCTCTGATAAATAGAAAAACACATAACTAGAGTGAAATAAACTTTAGCGTAATGAGCATATTGGATAATAAGGGCCCAATCTTCAGACCGCCCTCAGATTTGCCCTTCTTGGCATGTCACACACAGGGTGCACAGCTATTTTTGTCTGCTTCCTCTCCAACATACAGAACTTTGGGAGCCAGTTTCCAGCCAAGAGTAAATGAGGAGTTGGTATAGTGTAATCATGAAAAGCCTAAATGACTATGGAGACAGAAGCAGCAATGACTCTAGAGATGTTGAGCCTGAACGGAGTTTGCATTCAAAACGGAATGTGATGATCTCTCTCTTTTCTTTCCCAGCATCAAGAGAAGTAGTAACTGTTTTGAGCTGTCCTATCTCCTACCTAACTACCGTGTGACTACATGGTGCCTGTGTCTTTGTTCTTCCCTGATCTTAGGCAACCTCATCTCCAGAGCTGGAATTGACCAGATTACAACCTTGTAAATTTCCAAATATTAGAAGTCATTAGAGTCCCATGTAGCAACCCAAGTTCATAACAGAGTCTGTGAGAGGGGCTAGCAGTTGCTGACAAAGAAGGAAGTGCCTCAAAACACAGGTGGATAGTCACCCCAAGGTGGAAACAGCTTCAGAAATCTTGAGCTCCCACTTGCAGACCCCCGGGGAGAGAAGGACTGGCCAGGCACCCTTGAAAGGTACCAGTTCTGAAAGCCCAACAGAGAACTACACTTAAGGGGGTCTTAGAAGAGTCAGGACTATACAAAAGGAGAAAAAGCCTATCAGGGTAAAAGTCAGCCACACCCGCCCCTCATAGCCATAATGTACCTTATTATGACTGTACTTCAAATTTGAGGGCCTTCAGGATGCAAGTGTTCTGGAGGAATAATTTTTAAATAGTCTTTTTGCTATACCATTTGAGATTAATTTAGTTAAGAGACTTCTACTGGGTTTTTCATACTAGAAAGCACATCCGATGGGGTCTCAGGACTGACAGTACTAAAAACCCTGGCCCGTCAGGACCACTTTGAGAATGCTGAAGGGAATAGCAGTCAGCTGCCTTCTCGGGCATAAGGCTTTGCCAATTTGAATGGGAGTTGGAGAAGTGGATCTAGGGTAGAGGGCATACTTCACTTAAGAGGGAAAGTAATGTCAAATTCTTCCAGATTTCCATAAAGACTATGCCAGGAGTACAAGTTCTGGCAGATTCCATCATGCTGGAAAACCTTCAATGGAAGTTCCAGCAGCAATGGTAGACTGCTTTCTGAGGACCAATCTCAGTACAGTGAAGCTAATGATCACTAGGGTGGCTGGCCACTTGGCATAATGATTTTTTTTTACCAGGGAAACCTATGATACAAAGAAAATTACAAAATGACCTGTGTGGCCTCCTTGAACTTCTGTAGTGATGGGGGCAAAGACTCTTGCAACTTTCAGACCATCTATTAACACTTACTTAGCTATTGGTACTAAAAATGTGAGATCCTCGTCTAATGACCAACAAATGGCCATATTACTGGAGGAACTTAATCAACTCAATATTGATATCCCTGCTATAAAGGAAACCTAAACTTAGAAAAAAGCTGAAGTTCAATGGAAGGATGCTAACAGTTTCTCTTCAGGGAGGCAAGTAAAACAGTTTGCAGAATTGGTTTTATCAGGCACACAAAGAGAACATCATTTCACGGGGCATTTGGGTCATCTCATATTACAAAACTCATGATGAATATTGCAAAAAGATCCATGAGAAAAATGACTGGCATTTGTATAGCATGTTCAGTTTTCCAAAGTGCTTCAGACATCAATTCATTTGATCCTCACAATAACCAGAAGGTAGGTGCCACTACTATCCCCATTTTACAGTTAAAGAAATTCGGAGCCAGAAAGGCAAAGTGACTTGCCAAGGGCCATAGAAGTACTAGGTGACTGAGGCAGGATTCAAACTCAGGTCTTCCTGACTCTAGGCCCAGTGCTCTATCCACTGCTCTACACCACCCAGCTGCCTCAAAATAACTTAGTATCTGAATATCAAAATAACAATAACTATTACAGAGGATAAAGTAGAGAATTTTTTTAAGAATTAAGGCCCTCCGAATAAAATCAGCATACATTTTAATACTCAATGACTTCAATGCATTGGTGTGGCTAGGCAAGGACTACAAAAAAGGTTGGAAAATGGTCCAGGAATAAGGAGAGAAAAAGGTCAGAGTGACATACTATCCAGAAGCCTCGCACCTGTGCTTCATGAATTCTTTCTTTGAGAAGAGTTAAAAGATACTAGGCATGGCAAACCCTGAATAACATCACAAAAATGAAAATGATTTTATTTTAATGGAGAGGGAATTATTCATTATTGATACAGGAGTCATTGTACAATCAGTTGGCTGTGTACAGTCAAGACCACTGATTTGTTAAAGCAAAAACCAAAAGTAGTATATAGCCCAAAGATCAAAATGAGAAAAAGATATTATGTTCAATTAAAACAGTTCCAACCTGACCTGTTTTGACAAGTTACTAACAACGAAATATGGGAAATGAATAAAATAAAGTTATTAGCATATATTACAACAATTTCATATAGACCAATGTAACTCAACTGTCATAATGATACCAAAATTGCCTAAAAACTACCTTAGTCAACAAACACTTGATATACCTATGAAGGAGAGAAAAATAGCAGCAAGAACACCACTTTAAAATATAATCTCATTTGTAAAATCTTATAGAGAAGATTGGTGGGAGAGTATCATAAAACAGCAAGAATTTAGTAGAGAGAAAAGCTAGTTTACAGAAAGCTTGGTCAAAGACCCAACTAAATATGCTTAAATTTAAGGAAGGCAAACAAATGAAAGTCTAAAAAATCTGCAAAGGTTTCTTTTAAACAAACTATTTTCACTGTCAAGGACTGTACAGACACCACATCTGAACTATTAGCATCACAGCGTCAGATTTGCTTAAAGAAGAAATGAAAATTACACTGAAGAAAACAAAGATGTTTTGGAAAAGCAGCCAGATTAGACCAAGAATATATCAAAAGATGTCTGACCTGAAGGTGACTATTTATGAAGGAGGGGAAGTACTACAGGCATGAAAAAAAAATCTCAGACCTTCTGAATACTCAAAAAATGCAGCCAAGAGAATATCAATAATTACTGACTCTCATGTCTTATTTCCCATTTAGATGATTTTAAATTCACCTCTTCTCAAGGCAAGCCACTCCACTTTTGGACAGCTTTAACTGTTAGGCAGTTTTTTTTTGTTTTTTCCAGACACCAAACCTACATTTCCCTCTCTACAATTTCCATTCATAGGTCTTTGTTGTGTATTCTGGGGTCAAGTAGAAAAAGTCTAGTCCCTCCTTGCCAGTACAGCGTGTCAAATACGAAGACCACGCTCACGTTCCCCCCTAGTTTTCTCTTCTGCAAGTTAAATGTGCCCATTTTCTTCAATATGCCACAACCTCAAAGCCCTTTCCCACCATGGCTGTCCTTCTATAGACACTTTCCAACTCTTTCTTAGACCAAGATGCTCAGAACTGAACACAATACCACAGATGAGATCTGACAGGCACAGAGTACATGGGACCACCACTTCCCTATTCCTACAAGCTGTGCCCCTTACAGTGACTACTTTGGCTGCCATATAATACTGTTGACTCCTATGGAGCTTGCAGTACATTAAAACCCATAACTCTTTTAAAAAGCAACTGCTATCTAGCCACACCTCCGCCATCTTCTACTTGAGACATTGGGTTTTCTGTGCTCAAATGTCTATCCATCCCTGGTGGATTTCATCATACTCTATCCAGCCTAATGCTCTCACCTGTCACAATCTTTTGTAATCCCAACACCTAGTGTGCTAGCAAACCCTCCTGATTTGTCTGTCATCTGGAAATCTCATGACCATACCATGCCTTTGTCCAAGTCACTGGGTCAAGCAGGGATCACTGGAGACCCGATACACCAACATTGACCTATGCACAACTACTCTGATTGTGACTACATCTGATTGTATCATTGTTTAGGCTATAGCTTTTTATCTTTTCCCCAAGAACAGCATGAAATACTTCATGAAAATCTTTGCTATTTCTCAGCATTTCTTTATCTGGGCTACTGACTCTCTATTAGTCATTTCTGTTCTATCATTTCCAGTCCGAAGGTCCTCCTATGCAGAGAAAACAGAAACAAGACATGAAATGTGCAGAACTGCTTTCTCTGTTGTCATTTATAATTGTCCCTTCACCTTTATTTGATCCTCCTCTCCCAATAGAGCTTTTAAAAAACTTTTTTGTTGCCTTTAGCTCAGCAGGCTCAATTTATTCTGAAGTGCAGCATTCCTGATGCTATTTTTATAGGACGGACATGCTCATACTAATTCTGTTACCTGGCCTTGCTTCCATCTTCTGGACATTTTTTAAAAACCCGCTGGTCTCTTCAGATGGATTCCATTTTTTGTCTTCAGAATTCCATTCTTGAGAATCTCTCATCCCTCCAGAGCTGTTTTCTCCCCTGAAGCACTTTGGGACATGGGAATTTATTCATCAGTACTGCAAAGAGACAATGAGCTGGTTCCAAAACTGAACAGGAGGAAGAGAATGGGCTGGGTTGACTTTAAGAAAGCGTAAGATTCTTCTGATGACTCCAAGCTTCTATCTGAAACAAAAGTGCCTCTTCTTAACATTATGGAATTTGTTTCTAATTAGAAATTAGATTAGAATTTGATTTTGAATTCATTTCTAATACCCATTCTCCGAAGGAATGAAGTTGAGGACTATCCAGAAGACAAAGGAGAGGAATGTGCTACGTGCGACGGTGTGACATCAACGGAATCAATGGAAAAGACATCATCAAAGATCCATACGAAGTAAAAAAAGATGATGGGCTGGTCTCGCAAATATTCTGCTGCCTGCGAGATGTTTCCCTTTGCCTTTAACTTGGTTGGAGCATATGACATCCAGTGGAGTCTGTGAAAAAGGTACATTTTTACACTATTACTTTGGGGTTTACTGATTTATGTACATCCTGCATCTCGTTCATTAGAATAAAAGCTCCTCAATGGCAGAGATGATTTTGCTTTTAGCTTTGTATGTGTCCCAGCCTAGGCCCTTAGGAAATGTTTGATGAACTGAAGTGACCTTTCAGGACCATGTGCCACATTACCTCTCCAACACGTGCTCATGAGGTCTATTAATATGACAAAGTCAGCAAATTAGTGGAAAAATACTGGCTCTGGAGTCAGAAGATCCGAAGTATAAACTCTCCTAAAACAGCATGCTCCACTGTGTGTCGTGTGTAAAGCATTCCTTAGGCTCAGCTGTACAAATTATCTGGTGCTGTGTCCACACTTGGCATAACCTACACTCACCCCAGGGGGAATCTATTTGTTCTGAAAGGTCCCAATAGCAACCTTGCCTCACTGATTCAAATAACCACATACTTATCTAACAAAGCAAATTTAGAAACTAGCTCTTTGGTAGAAGGAGATGGGGGAAAGGAGAGGAATGTTTCAAGGCATGAGCATGTATAATGAATGATAACAGGCTCCTGATGCAGGCATAACATACCAAGTGTAACCCTGAAAGCAGGCCAAGATATTTATTACTAAATTGATGGTTGAAGCCAAGCATTGCTCTAATTTCAGACAAAGGTTCATGTTCTGCTTTGGTTAAAAATGAGCCATTTTGCAATACATCTCATACCAATTCCACTGAACACAGATTTGCAATTGTTTGGATTGTATTCCATACTACTTAAGTGTCACAGCTCTAAATCCCTGCATAGCATACATGTGTGACTGTTCTGTGTGCTGTCATGAGACCTGACTTGGAAGCCTGGCTCTGATGCTGTCTAGCTCTGGGACTCTGGGATGGTTCCTTAACACCCCTGGGCCTCAGTTTTCTTATCCATATATGGAGATAAGAATACTGGCACTACTTATCTCACAGGGTTATGAAGAAAAACTCTTTGTATTCTTAAATAACTCATTTCCATAGGACTGTAAGAAAACCACGTATTCCAGTGAATGCTATGCAACAGAGATTGAGCTTCTTAGATCTAGAGAAAGAGTTTTTGGACTAAGTAGGACCAAAGGCAAAGAAGCTCGAAGGAGCAGAGTGGTTACAAGGAGGAGAAAAATTGGATCATGACTTCACTGTGAGTTTTACGGATTGTGTGGTTCCAGAAGAACAGGAGTCAACTCTCTGCTAATCCCAGTTGCTTTCCAGTGGAGGGCTGCCCACAAAGAGCGTTAGTAGAAAGCCAGCGGATTGCACAGGTCTCTGCAGGAGGTGGGGCTCATAGGAGAGGGAAGGAAAGTTGTTCAGGTATGTGTGTCTATTGCTAAGTAAAAGCTTGTCTTGTATCTGAGTGATAGCATGGGAGCTGAGGGACCTTTTACTTTTGCTGTAGAGATCTAGACATAGCCCAAATCACTGTTCCTAGAAAATGCTGGAAAGAGATAAAATATACCAGGGAAACCCTGGTAGGAGGCACAAGCTGAAATGAGTATAATTAATGAGAAATGCCAAAGAAGGAACCAAGTTTGTGTGAACTCAAAGCTTAAATTCAGGGTTACTCAAGAAAAATCATGTTTCTTCAAATCCCAGTTTGGCTAATTACCACCTTGGACTCATCACTTCACCTTTGTGAACCTTCATTTCCTCATGATTACTAAGGCTCCTTTTAGGTCTAGATACTAATGATCCTCATTTTTAAAAAAATCCTTAAAATGCCATTTTTTGTAAAAGTAATCATGATTTCAATGTGAAGTTGTACTGAACTCCTGAATCTTCTATAATGTTTGTGATGATTATCTCAGGAGGTAGAAGCCCACTCTATTCTTTTCCAGAAAATTCGGACCAAATTTAGGAGAAATTATTCTAGCCTTGAGGGGAGGAGGAGATAGAGGTACATAGAGAGTGAGATAGATTTTTTTAAAATGCAAATATGCACTAACAATAACTCATTTTTCTAGGGTCTTCAGGTTTCCAAAACAATTTCCTCACTAGACCCTGAGACTCAGAGATGTGAACTTCACAACTAGAAATGGCTTATGTCATGATTCGAACCTTGGTCTCT
This sequence comes from Phalanger gymnotis, assembly GCA_028646595.1. Lineage (NCBI taxonomy): Eukaryota > Metazoa > Chordata > Mammalia > Diprotodontia > Phalangeridae > Phalanger > Phalanger gymnotis. Next base: position 17,338,301 of record CM053628.1, on the reverse strand, counting down.
CATGACTCTCAGTCCACTGATCTTTCTGCTATATCTCTGTGACTCTTCAAGTCAGATTCTCTAAATTCTTTAATGAAAATGTTCACAAATGTAAAATATATGAGATTTGGTATTTCCCTGGTTAATATAGTCTTGAAACAATGAAGAGAAGGGATTTCAGTGATACCATTGCCATACTCTTGTGACTGAATCTGTCTTCAAGATGGTGTAGAACAGGGGTTTTTAACTTGAGGTCTGTGAACCTGTTGGGTGTTTTTTAATACTTTAAGAACTGTATTTCAATATAATCTGTTTTCTTTGCAATCCTACATATTTTATTTTACGCAATTAAAAACAAGATTCTGAGATGAGGTGCATAGGCTATCAAAGTGGGCAAAGACACATAAAAAAACTAGCAGTGAGTAAACCTGTGGCTGTTTCTTTGGGAACTCTCCTCTTGAGCCAAATGTCATTTTACAAAGAGAGAGGTTCTAAAAATATATGCAAGAAAACAAAACAGGGAATGAAGTTATTTTGGATTCCTGTCTGGAGATATAAACAGCCTAAGAGGGAGTTAGTAAAAAATAAAAAAAAATATTTTCATATATATTTACATAGTATTTCATATACATATATGAGAAAATATTTATACAGAGACAGATGCAGAGAAGAGAAAAAGAAAAAACCATCTGCTACCTGTACATACTACTGGCTCTGACAATGCACTGAATCTGAAGTGAATCTGAGCTAGACATGTGACCTTAGACAAGCTACTTCCCCTCCCCTCAGTTTCTTTATCTGTAAAATGGACTTAATTCCTCAGGTCCCTACCCGTTCTAAAAATTGTAGGATCTGTAAATGTGTGTTGACACATTTGGAAATGCCCCAAAAGTTAATAGATTGTACTATAGACCTTTGACCTGCTAGACCTATACCCCAAAGAGATCAAAGAGATGAGAACCCATATGCACAAAAATATTTATAGGAGCTCTTTTTGTAGTAGTAAAGAACTAGAAACTAAGGTGGTACTCATCAGCTGAGGAATGGCTGAATAAATTATGGTATATAAATGTAATGAAATATTATCGTGCTATAAGAAATGATAAAAGAGATAGTTTCCTTCCCTAACCACTGCTAATTCCAGTACCTTCCCTCTTTTCATTATTTCCTATTTATCCTGCATACATCTGTATACACTTTGCATAATGTGTTTGTATGCTGTCTCCCCATTAGATTGCAAGCTCCTTGAAGGCAAGACTTGACTGGTGCCTTTTTTTTGTATCCCCAGTGCTTAGCACAGTGCCTGGTATACAGGAGGCACTTAATAAATGTTTATTGACTGATTGCATTCAAAGTAAACTTGTAGGAACTGATGCAGAGTGAACAGAACCAGAACAATTTATACCATAACAATATTGCGAAGTCTAACAATTTTGAAAGACTTAACTCTGATCAACCACAATTCCAGTGGGCAGATGATGAAGAATGCTGCTCACACCCTGACAGAGAAGTGATAGATTAAATACGTAGAATTAAACACACATTTTGGGACATAGTCAATACAAGAATGTGTTTTGCCTGACTACACATATTTGTTATAAGGGTTTTGTTTTCCTTCTCCCCACACCTTACCCCTACTCTGGGGGAAAGGAGGGAAGAGGGAGAAAAAAATGCTTGATAATCGAAAAAACAGAATTACAACTTTAAACATTTGTTTTGACATAATTCTCTTCAAATTGTTAAATGAATATGTTGATAATTTTCAGAAAAGCAAACATTTTCCACAAATTTACTACTTTATTGGGTTCAGTGATTTCTTGGGGTTTTCTTGGCAAAGATGCTGGAGTGGTTTGCCATTTCCTTCTCCAGCTCATTTTACAGATGAAGGAACTGAGGCAAACAGGGTAAAGTGACTTGACCAGGGTCACCCAGCTTGTAAGTATCTGAGGCTGGGTCTGAACTCAGGTCCTGCAGACTCCAGGCCTGGTGCTCTATCCACTGCAGCACCACCCAGCTGTTGAACTCTCCTTAAATGAAACGTTTGCTATTTTATGGCCTTGGTTGCAATATGTATATATACACACATATACATACACACACACACACACACACACACACACACACACACATATATACACACATACATATATATACACATATATACACAAATATATACATATTTATATTACAATGCTTATTGCATATAAAATACATTGCAATATATAATTATACAACTTATACATATATATATAACCGTGTGTATGTGTGTATGTTTGTGTGTGTATGTGCGTGCGCGTACATACCAGCTAAGATGTCCTCGTCCCTAGTCTGACAACATTTGGGGTACTATATTCAGTTATGGGCACCATGTTTTTTTTTGTTTTGTTTTGTTTTTCTTTTTTTTTCTTTTTATTTAATATGTTTAGTTTTCAGCATTACTTTTAACAGGAGTTTGAATTACAAATTTTCTCCCCATTTCTACCCTCCCCACTCTAAGATGGTGTATATTCT
>CM053628.1:17318992-17335311 GCA_028646595.1 Phalanger gymnotis | reverse complement strand
CTATCCACGTCCATTTTATGGGAGAGTTCATCCCATTCACATTCACAGTTATGATTACAAACTGTGTCTTTTTCTCCATCCTGTTCCCCCCCCCCGTTTATGCTTTCATTTCTCCCTCTCCCCTTCCACTCCTCAAAAGTGTTTTGCTTTTAACCACTGCCTTCCTCAATTTGCCCTCCCCCTTGATTTCCCTCCCTTCTGACCACCCCCCACCTTTTCTTTCCCCTTTCCCCTCCTACTGCCTGTAGGACAAGTTTGATTTCTATACTTTTCAGAGTATGTTATTCTCTTTTCGATAAATTCGATGAGAGTAAAGCTCATGTACTACTCTTCTCCCTCCCGTCTTTCCCTCTACTCTAATGTGTTTTTGTGCCTCTTTGTTTGATGTAATTTACCCTTTTCTACTACCTCCTTACCTCTTCTCTCAGAACCCTCCTTTTACATCTCTTATGTTTTTATCATTATATCAGTTATTTTATACTGACACCCACAGTCTATGTGTATCCCTTTCAATTGTCATAATAACTGTACTATTCTCAGGATTGATGTGTGTGTGTGTGTGTGTGTGTGTATACACACACACACATACATGTATACATATATATATACACACACATATATGAGTGTGTATATATATATAAAACATATATAAAACAATATAATTCTATATTAGGATGTAAACAATTTTCCCTTATTGATTAACAAGATTTGTGGGGGTTTTTTCCCTGTTTACCTTTTTATGTGTCTCTTGAGTTTTGTATTTGGAGATCAAATTTTCCATTGAGTTCTGGCCTTTTCATCAGGAAAGTCTGGAATTCCCTTATTTCACTGAATGTACATCTCTTTGCCTGAAAAATAATGTTCAATTTTGCTGGGTAGTTGATCCTTGGTTATAGTCCAAGCTCCTTTGCCCTTCGGAATATCATATTCCAATTTCTCCTGTCATTTAATGTAGAAGCTGAGAGATCCTGCGTGATCCTGACTGTCGCTCCATGATATTTGAATTGTCTCTTTTTGGCTGTTTGCAGTATTTTCTCCTTGACTTTGTAATTCTCAAATTTGGGCATAATATTTCTTGGAGTTTTCAATTTGAGATCTCTTTCAGGGGGTGATCGGTGGATTCTTTCAATGACTATTTTCCCCTCTGGTTCTAGGTCCTCTGGGCAGTTATCTTTGATAATTTCTTGGAAGATACTGTCCAGGCTCTTTTCTTCATCATGGCTTTCTGGTAGACCAATAATTCTTAAATTGTCTCTCCTGGATCTATTTTCCAGGTCAGTTGTTTTTCCAATCAGATATTTCACGTTTTCTTCTATTTTTTTAAATTCTTTACATTTTGTTTTACTACTTCTTGATGCCTCATGGAGTCACTAGCTTCCACTTGCTCAATTCTAATTTTTAATGAATTTCTGTCTTCATTTTGCTTTTCAGTCTCCTTTTTCAATTGGTTGACTTTACCTTTCGGGGTGTCATTTTCTCTGTTTAGATTCTCAATCTCCTTAGCCATTTTTCCAATCTTACTTTTTAAAGATTTTATTTCATCAGTGGTTTTTTTTTTCCATTTTTACTTTTACCTCCCTAATTTGGTTTTTAAAATCCTCCTTTAGCTCTTCCAGGAATGCTTTTTGGGCTTGAGACCAGTTCACATTCCCTTTTGAGGTATCAGATGTGGGTATAGCGTCCAATGCTGTCCTCTTTCGAATTGGTACTTTGATCTTCCCTGTCTCCATAAAAAGAATCAATGGTCCTCGGTTTTTTCATGTTCTTCCTTCATGTTGGTTAGCTTTTTCCTGGCTTTACAGTGGATTTCTGCTTTTGGGGTTCAGGGAGCTCTGTCCCAGGTTTCTTGTTCTGGGAATTGTGAGCCTAGTTACTGGCTTTATGTGTTCTGGCCTTCGGTTTCCTGAGGTGTGGGGGAGGGGTCGTCTGGCTACTGAAAGTCTCCTCTTCCCCTGGGGCTGCTCTCCAGCACGGGTGGTCTCAGCCACTGTCTGTGCTGGTGTCTGCCACTTCTCTTCAATGTGCAAAAGCACATCTGGGTTCCTGGTGTTGACCCTTGCTGGCTCCACCCTTTGGGACTCAGGAATTCCAAATGTTTGGCTACTGAAGCCCCACTTCAGTCTCCTCATATTCCAGGGTTTTTCCTCAAGTATTCTCTCTGGGTCACAGGGAGGGCAGAATGAAGCCATTATGTCTCCTGGAAGTTCAAGAAGGCAAGTTTCAAACTTTTGGGCTGCAAGCCTCAGGATTGGAAGTCTCATAGTCGCAGGTGCTGCACTGCTGCCTTCTGTTGCTTCGTTAGACTCCCGTCCTGTGTTGGGAGGCCTGGGGATCTCCGCTGGTTTCGGGTGCCCCACTTCCTCCCAGCCTGGATCGCTGGCTGGTTTCCACAGCTGCTTCGGCTTTGGTGTGGTCTGGTGCAGCTCCTCAAGCCAGGTGCTCTTCTAGCCTACAGATCTGTCCTATCAACCTCGTGGACTCCCTTGTCTTGGAAATTTGCCCCACTCAGTCTACTAGTGGCTTCTAACTCTCAAATCTGCTCAGATTCACTATTTTAGAAGTATCTGACAGAACTTGTGAGATAGCTCTGGTAAGACACTATTTTCACGTGGCCATCTTGACTCTGCCCCACTGTCCTACATAGTCTAAAGCATCTGACTGATTAAGACCTTATCCTCACCTTACTATGGTGCCAAGTCTAAAATTGGTTGGTTTTAATCCCACCCTTACAAAAAAATGCACTAAATTATATTCCTCAGTACGTAGTGAATCACCTGCTGCTGGACATCTTCAAGCCAAGGCTGGATAACCACTCATTCAAGGTACTCTAAAGGGAATATCTGCCTCTGAGGACCCTTCTAACTCTGTGATTTTGTGTGGAAGATGATTTCATTTATTGTGCTTGGCCCCAGCAGGAAGAACTAAAAGCAACAGGCTAGAACAATGGGAAGGAAGATTTCAGCTGGACCATGAGGAAAAAATTCTCAATAGTCACAACTGACTAAGGGAAGGCAGTAGGGGGGAATGGCAGTAGTAGTGGTGAGTTCCCCTATACCAGAAGTATTTAAAAGGGCACCAAATGACCCCTTGTCTAGAACACTGTAAAGGAGAATACTGTTCAGGATGAGGGTCCCTATAAGGTTCTTTGATACTGTTATTCTTTGATCTATAAAATATTATTTGGTCAAAAGGTTTTACCAAAAAACAGATGATCCTAGAAAATTCAGATATCCCCAATGATAATCTCGGGGTAATTTCTAACTTGTAAGATGGTATTGTGGATAGCAAGCTGGCCTTGGGGAGTCAGGAAGATTTGAGTTTGAGTCCTGCCACTGACACAGACTGTCTGTGTGATACCAAATAAGGCCCTAGACTTCCCAGGGGCCCCAGACACCCAAGACTGTAAACTACAGAGGAGGTGTTGATTTGCATTGGTAGGAGTTTTCATCTTAGAAATTTCCCAAACCAACGAAATGGTCCAGAACAAACATATATGTAAAATATATATGTAATATGTACATATAATATGTATGGAATTATATCTATAACTAATATCGCTTACCTTTATTGGGCAATAAATGGGTAGCCTCAGATATATACATACCTAAATAATAATAAATAGTTCTACTTTTAATAAATATTCATTACTGTTGAACATTTTGATCTTTTAACAAAGCATTTTAATAAAGTCTCCAGCACACAAAAAATTTATGCAGAAAAGAAACCCTTCTGGAGAAAATTAATTTCCTTGACTCTACTCAAGTTTCAGAAGAAATTCCACTGTGAAGAATATTCCACAAAAGAAAAATACATACAAAAGAAATTTAACAATCCTTTAAAAAAAGACAGAAAATGTTCCACATCAATTCCCCCAAAGCTGTCTTTGTGTTGGCTCTGGGGTGAGGAGTTAAGATTGATTGCACATGGTACCTGGGAGATTTCAGAGCAAAATGGGGAATATTTACTAACAGACAGGGCCTTATACCTTGTAGGGGTTTAATAAAGGCTTGTGGATTATTACTGAGCTGCAGGGCCTGTGTCCTGACACTAGCCAAGATGTTGCCTTTTGTCAGGTGGGACTTAGATTTATAAATGCAGCTGGCATTGGAAGGAACTTTAAAGATCTAATCCATCTAATCATAAGGGAACTAAGGCTCAGACTTACCTAGGGTCCCACGGATATTAAATGAATTTAAGCCCAGGCTTTCCAATGATTTGAAGGCCCACATCACCACCACACCACCCCCCAGTGGAAAATGGACATGCTCATGGGCATCATGCTGAAAGGACAAAGAGGGAAGCATTACGCCAATCAGTCTAGACTCTAGAGCCATCCCTTGGTGCATAGTGGATGATGTGTTTCACTAATAGGGGTTGCCTACAAACAAACTATCAAAAATGGATCCCAGAAGGCTGCATTTTGACTTAGAAAATCACAAATTAACATGATGTACTATATTTTTATTTTGAAACATTTCTCAATTATGGTTCTTGCTGCACTTAAGAGAATTGTAGGCCACAAGTTTGCAACCTGCGGCCTACAACCAGAATCAAATAGTTGGCTTGGACACTTGGGAGGATGGACTCTCCTGGGAGGAGCTATCATTTGTATATGGCTCAAAAAGGGAGTCTTTCTTCATCAAGGACTTGAATCTTTTCTGCTTTTTCCCTTGGCTATCTTCATTCTAGAAATATCCTGAGATGGCAATAAGTGGGAGATCCCAAGTCACCCAAAGCTGTAAATATTAGCTTTGGAGAGATATATGACAAAGGTAGATGTGCCTGTCAATGCAGACAAGCACAACTCTAACATCTGCCTTCTAGATGGAGTGGGAGATTTCCTTCCTTAGTGTCTAGAAGAAACTAGAAATTAAGCTAGGTTCTGATTCCAGAATCTAGTCTTCTGGCCAGATAAGGTGGTTCTCTGGGTCATCATCAACTTCAGAGATCCATGAAAGCTTAAATGAGAGGAATGAGAGGAAGGCCCCACCACTGCACCGAGGAGATCCTATAAAGAGAATGTACATAGAGACAAAGAGAATAATAAAACAGGATGTGGGAGTGACAAAGAACAGCTGTAATCTGCACTGGTAGAAAGATCACAGGGCTATCAAACTTAGCACAAGTCTCAACATTTATGACAACCTAATGAGAGAGAATCACAGAGCAACTCGATTCCTCATAAAGATAGCTCCCTTGATGAAAATGGGGAGCCCAACTGTGGTGGTAGAGACCAGTGAAGATTTAAAAGCCCAAGCATTAGGAATAGAAAAGCAAAATAAAATAATTCCACAAATAATGTGATATCATGTTGTGGGGGAGCAAGGATGACCCCCAACACACAGACAGACACACAGGCACACACACACACCCCTCAAAACAGTGCCAGGCACTTATGTGCTCTCAATCAAGCCCTCAGCCTCACCCGTTGTAAGAACCATCCAACACTAGAGGGCACTCTGGGGTAACTGCCAAGCTCCCTGGGTATTTCATCTCTCAGTCAGTCAACAAGCCATTATTAAGTATTCATTATATGCCAGGCATTGTACTAAGAGCTAAGGAACGATGCAGATAAAGAAAGACAAAAACATGGTCCTTTCTCTCAAGAAGTTCACATTTTAATGGGGGAAACATTAGGTAAATGACCAGGTACATACAAGATGTATACAGAGTAGATGAAAGGTAACCTGATCATCTACTCCCCCATCACTGTTTTGTCCTGGCAGAGAAACTTGCATAGTTCATTGAAATTGAGAGCCATGCTGTGCAGGGTTACCCAAGATGGACAGCTCATAGTGAAGAGCTCTGACAAAAGGTGATTGACTGGAGAAGAAAATGGCAAACCACTCCCAAGAAAATAGCATAGACAGTTTTAAAATGCATAACATCAGAAGATAAGCCCCTCAGGTTGAGGGCCTAATATGTTATGGTCCATGAGGTCATGAAGAAACGGGAACAACTGAACAACAACAACCCTGATCATCACGCAGTAGCAGGGGGATTGGAGTAGTTGGGGCAGAAGAGATCAGGAAAAGTTTACTGCAGAAAGCAGGATTTGAGCCAAGTCTTCAAAGAAACTAAAGAATCTAACGGGTGGAAATAAGGAGAGAGAGTGCTCTAGGCATGGGAGAGAACCAGTGAAAAGGCATGGCATCAGGAAACAAAGTGTTCTGTAGGAGGATCAGCAAGGAGACCAGTGTCACTGGGTGGCAGAATACATGGATGGGAACAGTGTAAAAAGACTGGAAAGGTGGAAAGGTGCCAGGTCGTGAAGAGCTTTAAATGTCAAACATAGGATTTTATATCTGCTATTGGGGATGATAGGGATCCTTGAGGCTTTAATGAGTGGAGTGGGATGGGGTACATTGTCACTTTGGCAGTAATGTTGAAGATGGATTAGAGTTAGGGGGCAAAAGCTGATGAGTTTCTGAACTAGAGTGGCAACTGTGTAAGTGGGGAAAGGTTCTAGAGAAGAAATGAGAAGATCTGGTAACTAAGTGCATGTGGAACCAAGGATGGCACTAAGGTCATGAGTCTGAGTGACTGGAAGAATGAAGGTACACTCAATTAACAGCCATAGGAAAGTTCAGAAGAGGGGAGGGTTTGGGGAAAAATCCAACAAGCTATCTTAGACATGTCGAGTTTAAGATGACTTCTCTGGGCTATCCAATTCCTGATGTCCAAAGGGCAGATGGGAATATCAGACTGGAGCTCAGGAGAGGAGTGTGCAAAAAATCTGAGAATCATCTTTTATTAATTAAACGCGTGGAAGCTGATGAGAGAGATCACCAAGGTAGAAGAGAAGAGGACCCAGGACAGAGACACTCTCAAATGGACATGACCTGAAACCAGAGAAGAAGCGTCAGAGAGATAAGGGAAGAGAATAGTGTTGTGAAAACCTAGAGTATAAAGACAATCCAGGAGGAGAAGGTGATCAAGTGCTACAAAGGTCAAGAAGGATGACCACTAAGAAAAAGCATCAGATTTAGCAATTAAGAGACCAGTTAACTGATGCCTTAACTCCACCCTTTTGTGGGTAGTGTTGCTGTTATCTGATCAGATCAACAGCTTGTAGCCCCCATCTTTCTTAGGAAAACATGTCCCCTACACAAATATTACCTTTTAAATCAGAATGATAGAAATGAATCAGAGCTCATGAACATACCAGTGTACGTACACTATGTCACCTATGTTGATTCTCCTCCAGTCTCTGCTCCAGGACCCTCCTTCCCTACACAGTCAGGCCAAAGAGTCCAAGAGGTCAGTTCCCCCAACCTGCTCCCAACTTGGAACCAACAAAGCTATTTCCCAAGGCTTTTTCACTCACAATAAACTTTCATAGTAGGTAAGTATGTAGTCTATAGATAGGAGACAGGCACTCCCAAAGAATGACACAGGAGGCTTCACCAGTAGGGCAGACTCTGCTGCGGGCTCTGCTCCTGGATGTACAGCATTCTCAGGTACATGTATTTCATTTCCATCTTACTGTGTAACTGGGCAGGATCCAAGACAATCTCCCCCAAAGGATGCAAACTGCCCAGTCTTCTTGGTTCAGCCAAGGCAAGAAGAAATAGAAAGGCACTTGGCTACCACCAGTAGATACCCATTCTCTCTCCCCCTTATCCACCTGCTCCAAAGTCCCCATGCTTCCCTGATATCTCCCATGCCCTTCCTCAATATCCTGATCACACAGAGACATAAACCCAAGTGAAGTTGAATTCAGTACATCAAGGATGTTAGCAGGGCCATTACAAAGAATCCCACTCATTTTAATGTGAGATTATAGAGAATGATACCAGCTCCCATCTCTATGGGGGGTAAGGAAGGTGAGCAATCATGAAAATGGTAGAGCTCCTAGGGGCTTGGAGCCCCCACCCCTCAAAAACTGATGTCCACTGAGGGGAAGGGATTTAACTAAGATCATAGAGCTAGTGAATGACAGAGTCTAGGCCTGACCTCAGTCATTCAATCAATAAGCTTTTATTAAGTGCCTACTAAATGTCAGGTGCTGTCCTAGATGCTGTGGATACAGACAAAAATAAAATGGTACCTGTTCTCGAGGAGATGATATTCTGATCCAATTCCAGTGACTTCAAATTCTACTTTACTTCTACTCCTGGGCTGCTGGTGACATGAACAAGAATAGAAGCAGTGAGGGGCCATCTGAGCAGCCCCATTTTCTGTGTGTGTTCTTTTTGGAACCTGGGGAAGGAGAAGGGGGGTTGTGGTTTACAACACTACGATAAACTGGGATTGATGTTTTCATTTTAAACCATGCTTTTGTTTGTCATCAGCTCAGATGGTTTTAAAATCAGTTTTGCTTCAAAAAAAAAGACAAATAAAAAAGACCTCCATTTCCTATGAGGCATTTTTTAGAAAATCTAAGAAATAGAAAGGAGTGTGACTCTGCAGACCATGCAAGTGAAATAAAAGTGTTTGCAGTGGACAAGAGGAGAAGGCTCCAAGGGCTGGGACTCATTACTGATGAAAGGGAAGTAATCACTCCAAAGAAGCCCAGTGCTTTTGCAGCTGGTGAGTTACTGCTGCCTTGGGGCACATAAGCCATGGTGCCTGCCCATTCAGGACTGTCTCCTGAGGCTAGTCATTTTCCCCATCATGCATTTGGGGGCTTCATCTTGAAAATAAGACCCAGTGGCTTAAATTATGCCTACAATACAAACGATACATGGCATTATAACATCGGGTTGGCAGCATCAGCCCTTAACAAAATTGTCAAGTAGGTGACTTTTCCTGCTGGACCTCCGCTTGTCCCTTCAGTCTTTTTTTTGGCAGGGCAAATGGGGTTAAGTGACTTGCCCAAGGTCACACAACTAGTACGTGTGTCAAGTGCCTGAGGCTGGACTTGAACTCAGGTCCTTCTGATTCCAGGGCCGGTGCTCTATTCACTGTGCCACCTAGGTGCCCCCACTTCAGTCTTTTATACAGCATCTCTGGAGTCCTCTCTTCCCAAACCTACTCCCAGCAGGTGCTTGGTCCTTCCAGGTTTGCTCTAAAAGAACCTCATCAAAGTCAGATCTCTGGAAAGGATCTGGCACTGTGTCATACTAAAATGCTAAAGATGATGGAACATCTGAATCACTGAATCACATAATTTTGGACCTGGAAGGAATCTTAGAAATCTTCAAGTCCACCCTCTCATTTTACAGATGAGGTAATTGAGGCCCACAATGACGTGATTTTTACAAAATTATGACAGGCTTTTTTAAGGCAGTAAGGGAGCCTAGAGATCCTCTAGTCCAGGGAATTTTAACCTAGAGTCTGTGAACTTGTTTAAAAACATTTTGAAAATGCATTTCAATATAGTTGATTTCCCCTTTAATCCAAAGTATTTTATTTCATGTGTTTAAAAACATCATTCTGAGAAGAGATCCATAGGCTTCATTGGACTGACAAAAAGGTCCATAACACCAGATAAGGAAAGTGATGTTTGAAGCCACTCATTTTACAGATAAAGACACCAAGGCTCAGGGAAATAACAATAATTATTACAAGAGGCAATGAGGCTAGAGAGCTGAGTTCAGCCTGAAAGTCCTGGGTTGAAGCGCTGATTCTGGCATATATTGAATATACGACCCTATATCATCACAGGTCCAGTTCAAAAAACATCTTGATCATGAGAGACTGCATGGCACTACAGTGGGTAGAAAACCTGTCTTCAGGTCAAGAAGACCTGGGTTCAAATAAGGGCCACCACAGAAACACAGACTTGGACATCATAGGACCTTAAGAGGTGAGCATTTGAAAGAGAAAAAAAACAGAGGTTCAGGGATGTTACGTGACTTGGCCAAGGTCACACAGATAATAAGTGATAGAATGGAGATTCGAACTCAGCTCCTTTGACTTCAAATTCAGCTAAATCAAACCCAGAATTCTTAAACTCAATCCTCTTCCTACAAAGAACAGCACCATTCTTTTAAGTCCCTTTCGAACTACAAGCTAAGAGTCGGGTCATCCCGCTCCTTTTCCCTTACTGTACAAACAAACTGGCCTACTTGGTAGATAACTTTGTCTATATGAAAAATAAAAAAGCTTCTGCACAAACAAAACTAACACATCTGGGATAAAAAAGGAAGTGGATCACCTTGCGAAAAAAATTGGTATTAAATTTCTGAGGTAAGGGTTTGATATCTAAGATATGTAGACAACTAATAGAAACAGATAAGAACAAAAGCCATTCCCCCAAAAATAAGTGGTCAAAGGATACAAAGAAACAATTCTCAAAAGAAAATTTGTAAACTATTAGCAACCATACAAATGAATGTGCCAGATAATTAATGTTAAGAGAAATACAAATCAAAACAACCCTGAGGTTTAACCTTACATCTAGCAAACTGGCAACAATTATAAAAGACAGAAATAATACTGGAGAGATTGTGGAAAGACAAGTACACTAATGATTTCTTGGTGGAGCTGTGAATACAGCTTTACGGAGTACAACCACTCTGTAAAGTAATTTGGAATTGTGCAAAGAAAGTGACCAAAATGGCCAAACCCTTTGACCCAGAAATTCCATTGCTGGAGAATGCCCCAAGGAGGTCACTGATTATAAAGAAGGCTCCAGAAACACCATACTATTTACAACACCATATTCTGTGGTAGCAAAGATCTAGAAACAAAAGCAGATGCCTATTAACTGCAGAACAGCTAAACAAATCATGATACCAGAAGGTAACAGAATATTACTACGGCAATACTTAAATGAACTGATGCAAAGTGAAGTAAGCTGAGCCAAGAAAACAATATACACAGAGACCGCAACAATGCAAAAGGAAACAACACAAAACAAAATGAATATGGCAAAATTATATAAAAAAAAAGACCAACGAAGATGAGATCTCTCTTCCCCATGCTTTTGCAAAAGTAGGAGGTCTACAGGTGTCCATATAACGTCACATTCGTTTAGGCTACTCATTGATTTTGCTGATTTTTTTTTCCTCTTCATTCTCTATTTTTTCTTTAAAAAAATTTCTTTGTAACAAAGAATGGTTTTCTGCAGGGCAATGGAAGGCGAGACAGGTGGAAATTCGACTGATAATAAAAACAAAAGATATCATTAAAATGTATTTGAAAAATAAAAACAAACTATTCTTTACCCCTAAAATCCCCAACATGTGGCAGTCTCCTACAAACACACAGAGTCCAGGGGGAGAGCATAGTTAGCAGGAACTTAGTTCCTAACTATAAAGGTGGTGAGGCACATGTGTAGGGAGAACATGTGTGCTCCTGATTCTGGAAATGCAGGGCCCTAATTTCTTCTCTTGGCCCAGAGAGTCCTCCTGAAGTTGACTATGCAGCATGTCAGGGTCATAGGTCAGTTGCTCTACTGCTAAGCTGGGCTGGCTCTTCATAGGTTACTTAGCTGCTAGTCACAAACGCAAGGTAGATCACCCTGCTTAGGCCTAGCTGGGCCAAGCACGTCACTCAGCTGCTAGCCTCTTCCCCAACTGTAGCAATCTCCTGGCCTCTTTGAGATTGCTGTTCTATGGGCAAGTACAGTCACCATCATCTCTAGCCTCTGACTTGGATGGGTATTACCTCTCTTCTCAGATGGACTACTACTTTACTTTTTCAGGAAAGATGATGCCTAATAGATTGGCAGAAGCTTCTCCTTTTGACTTCCTTAGGTCCTCGGTTTTGAGGTTTGTCCCTTTTAGGCAGGAAGCGGGAGAAGCCTAGCCTTTTCTGTTCAACACTTATTCCAGTTCAAAGCATGTCCAACTCAACAAGAAAAAAAACAATTTTGGAGGCACCTGGGGTTAAGTGACTTGCCCAGGGTTGCACAACTAGTAAATGTCTGAGGCCTCCTGACTTCAGGGCCAGTGCTCAGGGCTGGTTTGACTGGCATATTAAATATACCTGTGATGGGATGAAGCCAGGTCATGAAGTGTTTTAAATGCCAAACACAGGAATTTCTATTTTATCCCAGAGGCAATAAGGAGCTACTGAAGTTTCTTAAACAAGAGAGTGAGAGACCTGTGCTTCAGCAAAATCAATTTGGCACCTGTATGGAAGATGGGACTGAAGAGAAGAGAGGCCAGTAGCAGAGAGATCAATTAGGAGGCTATTGGAATAGTTCTAGTGAAGGGTGATGAGAGCAATGTAGGTAGAGCAAAGACAAAAGATGTGCCGGGGAGGTGAGACTGGCAAGACTGGCAAGCGCTTAGATATGGAGGGGGATAGGTTGTCCACTTAGGTGACTGGAAGGAAGAACCCAGAGAAGGCAAGGAAAGGGGTGGCTTTAAGAGAACAAAATAATGATTTTCATTTTGGACCCGTATTTAAGATGACTATGTGACATACAGATAGAGATGGCTAGCAAGGCCTGGGGAGAGATGAGAACTGAATACAGAGACTTAGGAATCATCTGAATAGATGATTCCTGAGATAATAATTGAGCTCATATAAATTAATGAAATCATGAAGAAAATGGATGGAGAACAAAAGGAAGATGGCCCAGAACTATTCCAGTTCCAACCCTAGCATACTCCTCTGCACAGGTGGGACATGGACTACTTTGAATGAAGAAAAGATTTCAACAAGTCAAGTTGAGGAGCAAGTGCATTCTAGACACAGGGTAGTACAAGGAGACAAGAAGGGGTTAAGACAGGACTAAGAAAGAGCTAACAGTCCAGTGTGACTGGAATATCAGGTATGGCAAGAGGAGTATGGATGAAATAAGGCTGAAAACGTAGGCTGGAGTCAGATTGTAGAGCACCTTGAATTACAGTCAAAAGAATCCATATTTTATGTTGCAAGCAATAAATAGCTTGAAAGCTTTTGATCAGGGAAGTGACATCATTAGACCTGTGCCTCAGGAGAATTATTCTGGTAACTGTGTAGATGGATTACAGAGGAGAGTGGCTGAAAGCAGGGAGACCAGTTGGGAGGCTACTATACTAGCCCAGGTGAGGGGTGATGAAGGCAGAGGAAACGTGAATCAGAGAAATGACAGAAAAGCATTTACCAATCCACACGAAGCTTCCTCAGCTTTCTTAATCCCCCTTCCTCTTCAGCATTTGTCTCCCATAAGGGGTTAGCTTGCATCTACACAGTCAAAAACATAATGGAGAATGGACCATCAGCCAGTTAATCTGATCCAGATAGATGGCCAAGTTTGAATAATTTGGACAGCGGCTTTGAAGTGGACTGTTCGGACAGATCAAGGTACCAAAATGACTGCCCAGCCTCCACTCAGTTTGTGGCTTTGCTTAATACCCCAACTTTGCATGGCTAATTGGCTATGCTGCCCAAAACGGATCGTGAAATCCATTCCCACATGAAGCTTTGGAAGAGACCATGGAAAAGCAGACACTAAAACCGTGTCTATATGATGACCCAATATTCAGGGAAAAACTAAAAAGTGCCATCAATTAACAATGTTATGTGTAGGCAGTGCCAAACATCTGTGTATTGGTAAACACATCTTGGCCATTAAGTGATTTTTTTATTCTTCATTTAAGAGAGCAGCACAGCACAATATAAAGAGTAAGAGAATAAGGCTCATCTGTCCAGATTATGGCCTCAGCTCTGCCACTCTTTACAGGCAGTCACTTAGATACCCAGTCTAGACCTTTTCACTTTCTTTTTTTTTCTTTGTATAACCCAGTGTCTGGCACAAAGTAGATGCTTAACAAATGTTTACATAACTAAACAGAAATGGATGGCACAGAAAGAGTACTCAATTTGGGAGTCAAAATCCTGGGGACCTTGGACGAACCTCTTAACCTCTGAGCCTCAGTTTCTTTATATGTTAAAATGGGGAGGATAATACCTGCGCCACCAACTTTAGAGGGCTCCAATGAGATAGTGGATGTAAAATGCTTTGTAACCTCTTAAAATGCCATACAAATGCCAGCTACATTTGAAAAAAATAGTGGGAATCGTGCCTGACCTTTGTACCCCACATCAAATGAGATCAAATAGAACACTTTGCAAAGGTCAAAGTACAAGAGAAATGAAAAGCCTTACCACTTAGATGTTTGGAGTCATGTAGACACAGCCTACCAGATAACCAAACAGCCCAGGGTACAAAACATGAGACCGTCCCGAGTGAATTTGAAGACACAACTCTACCCATGTCACTCTCTTCTTCTAAAACCCTCTACACAGGCCTCTTAACCAGACGTTCAAGGCCCTTCACAATTTGGCCCCTAGCTACCTCTCCGTCCTTATCTCACAATACTTCTCCATGCCATGTACCCTATGCTCCAGCCCACTCTCACCCTGCCTGCCTCTCCCCTGCTACATAGATAGGCTGGCCTTTAGCTGCTGTGGAGAGACAAAGAGGAAGTAGAGAAAAGTGCCACAGTCCAGGTCAGAGAGATGCCAGGTTGACATGCCAACAGACATAAACAGAATTAGATAGCACAGAAAGAGTACTGAACTTGGAATCAAAATCTTGGCTCTACCACTTAGCTAGGTGACCTTGGGCAATTCTCTTCATCTCTAAGTCTCAATTTCCTTATCTGTTAAAATGGGGATAATAATAATATTGCACCATCCTCACAGGGCTCCAAAGAGATAATGGGTATAAAGTCGAAGGCTTCTGTCCTTGCCAAAGTCAGTTGTTGAGTCCACTAACCCTGCAATTAGAAGCAGCTAGAGGACCTTACCAGTAACAAGAGAGTCAAGATCAAGAAAAGCAACAGCTATGGAAGTTTCTGTCTTCCCCTAAGGCCACCATCAGTGGAGTCTGTGCTCTGCACTAAAGATCTAAGACCCAGGTCAAGAGTTTCTAAGTCTTCACCTAACGATTGGTCCCAATGGATGTGTGAGTTGAACATTAGTTGTGAACTGTGTCACACTGCCTATACTCTTTGGTCCATACAGTAGCAACAGACATGAGGGCTAAAGTAAACTTATTTATTTCCAGGAACTCCTGTGTTTGGAGCAAGTGATATACTGCCTGGAAACTGCCTTGGTCTATAGAGAATGGGGATACATAAGTGCAGGTAAATTTTGTTTATTACATATTGATTTACTGTCTTTATTGGTTCTATGACAAAACTTGAAAGCATTATTAAAGCAGGCTGTCTATACTTGTGAGGACCATTATGCCAGGGTCCCATGACTAGTGTTTTGTGAAATATACCAAGTTCAGTGTACAGGGAGTTATCGGCTGGACAAGGGCTTAAGAAGTGATTCATATTGGGTAAATCCACGTGAATTCGCACCATCTGGGTATCAAATTGGTACAGATACGGAAAGAAGAGTGGAGCTAGGGTCATCTGCTCCATGGGAACCATAGAGAGTTAGCATTTCTGGCTGCATGAAACATAAGTCAGAGTGAGTGTAAGACTCCTTACTGATACTGCCTATTGAATAGAACAGGCTGGTGGCTAGCAGTACCACCTGGTGGTTAAAGTTGAATGAAAGTGATTCGGAGTATTCTTAAATATTAGTATTTTACAGACACCTCCCCTCAGTTTAAAGCACAAGAGTAGGCATGCTCAGCCTGCCACTTACCAGATGTGTGACTTTAGGTAGGCAAGTCACAACCTTCTACTCCTTAGTTTATTTTGTGAAATGATCAGATCTGCCAGGCATGTTTCAAGACTCAAAGGAGATTCAGTATGTGGAAGTGTTTTAGAAACTGCAAGGTTCGATACAAATAAATTAAATTCTGGTTGAAATGAAAATGATTCTGGTTATGCTTAAATACTAGTATGCTACAGACATGGGTGTCATTACTCAGTCCCCCAACAGGAACCAATTTACTAGCAGTGATTCAATTAGACAAACATGTATCTAGTGCCTTCTATGTGCCAGGCAGGCCCCATGCTAGGTACTGTGATACGAAGACCAAAGTAAAACAGTCTCTACCCTAGAGATGCAGTACTGAAGAGTGGGTAGAGAGCCAACCTGAGAGCCAAGAAGATTTCTGGCCAGGTCATTGCACATCTCACTGACTTAGGTGCCTCTCCAAGACTCTAAGTGGCAGAAAGGGTACCTACCTGCTTTGGGAGAGGGAGTTTTCTCATCAGGGAGTTCTCTACATCAATGAAATCACAGGTCTATCTTGTATTCCTGTCCCTATCTTTGCCCTCAAAAAGCTAATGGTAGAAAGAAACAAGTACATAGATAAATAGATATGAAATAAATACCAAGTGATTTGTAAGGGAGACCAAAGCAGGGCATCAGTTAGGCAGTGCAGTGGACATGTGTAGTAGGAAGGCCGAATTTATGATCTCAAATATAATCATGTATATGTTTGAATGGTCCGAAATCGCAAGGTATGAGAGATTCTCTAAGGAGAAAACAACAAGAAATTTATTTAGGCCCCACCGCAGCAAAAACTT
>CM053628.1:17298227-17310502 GCA_028646595.1 Phalanger gymnotis | reverse complement strand
TTTAAATTCATGCTGGAAAGGGTTTGTGACATTCTTAACTTGGGGCTACATCATGGATGGTAGCAACATGATATAATAATGCAGCAAAGTACAGTGGATAGGGTGCTGGGCCTGGAGTCAGAAAGACTTGAGTTCAAATCCAGTCAAGTCACTTTACCTTTCTGCCTCAGTTTCCTCAACTATAAAATAGGGATAATAACAGTATATACCTCACAGGGTTGTTTTGAGGATCAAATGAGTTAATATTTGTAAAGTGCTAAGCACAGTGCCTGACCCATAGCAGGCACTATATAAATGCTTATTCCCTTCCCTCCCTGTGAAAAAAGGGAGGAAACCTCTATAGCTATGTGTCTTCAGACAAGTCACTTTTTTGAGCCTCAGTATTCTCATCTTTAAAATGAGAAAAATAATATTTGCACTACTCCACCACATGGAGTGCATAGGAAGAAAGTATTTCATAAACCATTATATGCCAAAGAAACATGAACTATTATTATTAATATGGAGTACCAAACAGTGGATTAGGTTCACTCACCACTCCTTGTTGCCAAATGCCACAATGGAAACTTTCACCATACTAAAAGCACCTTAACAACATGGGGGGCAGGGCTTCTTAAACTTTTTCCACTCACAGCCCCTTCAGCACTTCTTAAACTGTAGGTTGCAACCCCCATATGGGGTTTAAGAAGTGCTTCGAGGGTAGACACAAGATGGCAGAATGAAGTCAGCATTTTTACCAAGCTTTTTCAACACACTCCTATGAAACAATTTTTAAAAGTATTATATCAAACCAAATTTTGAGTGGGAAAACCAACAAAAACTCATAATGAGCCATTTTCCAGCACAGGACAGCTTGGGGAAATAGCAGGATAGATCTGCAAAAAACTAGAATGGGGCTGCTTGGAAACATGGTGGCTTTGGGCAGTGAGGGCAGGAGGAGGGGGGTATGACAGCAGCAGGAGCAGCCAAGCTTCTGGAGAGAGTAAGGGGACTGAACATCTGCTCAGAAATAGATCCCAGGGGATCCCTATCCCTATACTAGCACTGGGCAAGGGATCAGGTGCCATTTGGAAGTTCTGTCACCCATTACCCAGTACTGGGATGCAGTTTCAGAGCACAGAAGAGTGGTCACTGTCAAGAGGAAGCAGGAGCCCACCTGCATAAAGACCAAAGTGCAGATAAGTGGGGCAGTGACCAGATCTCTCCCCAGATCATACCACTTAGAGAAGCACTAAAAACTTACAGGCCCCCAGACCAAGAGCTTTGCAAGAAAATTAGGAAAAAAAGGATTAAAGGCTTGGTAACAGAAGCACAAAAATACTGAAGAAAAAACTCCTTAAAAATCAGAATTATCCAGATGGTAATAGTACAAAACCTCACTGAAGGAAAATTTCCTGGATATCTTAAAACAATTAAGAACTTTATCAAAGTAGCAGGATATAAAATAAACCGATACAAATCATCTACATTTCTGTGTATTACCAACAAAACCCACCAAAAATAAAGAAATTCCACTTAAAATAACCACAGACAGTATAAAATACTTGGGAGTCTAGCTGCCAAGACATAAACCAGGGACTATATGAACACAATTATAAGACACTTCTCACACAAATACAGATTTAAACAACTGGAGAAATATTAATTGCTCATGTGTAGGCTGAGCTAACAAAAATTATAACACTACCCAAATTAATTTATTTATTCAGTGCCATACCAATCAAACTACCAAAGACTTATTTTATAAAGCTAGAAAAATTATTAATAAAATTCATCTAGAGGAACAAAAAGGTCAAGAATATCAAGGGAATCAATGAAAAAAAAGTGAAGATGGCCTAGCAATACCAGATCTCAAACTATACTACAAAGCGGCAATTATCAAAATAACTTGTTACTAGATAAGAAATAGAGTGGTTTATCAAATGAATAGATTAGGTACACAACATACAGAAGCAAATGAACACAGCAGCCTAGTGTTTGACAAACCCAGAGATCCCAGCTATTGGGGCAAGAACTCACTATACAACAAAAACTGCTAGGAAAAATTGAAAGTAGTCTGGAGAAGCTAGGCACAAAACAACTGACACCATATACCAAGATAAGCTTAAAATGTGTACATGATTTAGACAAAAAGGGTGATATCATAAGTAAATTAGGGGAGCATGGAAGAAATTACCGGTCAAATATATGGAAAGATGAAAAGTTCATGACCAAACAAGAGATGGAGAAATTCCCAAGTAAAATGTATAATTTTTATTACATTAAATTAAAAAGGGTTTGCACATATAAAACCAATGCAGCCAAAATTAGAAGAAAAGCAGGAAATTGGAAGGGGGGAATTCTGCCTTAAGTTTCTCTGATAAAGGTCTCATTTCTCAAATATATAGAGGACTGAGTCAAATTTACAAAAACAGAAAGCATTCCTCAATTCATAAAAGATCAAAGGATATGAAAGGGCAGTTTTCAATGGAAGGAATCAAAGCTATCAACAGTCATATGAAAAAATGCTCTAAATAATTAGAGAAATGGAACTCTGAGAGGCTGTATCACAACTCTGAGGTACTATATCACAACCATCAGATTGGCTAAAATGACAGAAAAAGGAAATGACAAATTCTGGAAGGGCTGTGGGAAAATATGCATACTAATGTACTACTGCTGGACCGTAACCTATTCCAACCATTCTGGAGAACAATTTGGAACTATGCCCAAAGGGCTATAAAACTGTGCATATCTTTTGACCCAGCAATATCTCTACTAGGTCTGTACCTCAATGACATCAAAGAAAAAGGAAAAGGCTTCATATACACAAAAATATTTATAGCAGCTCTTTTTGTGGTGGCAAAGAAATGGAAACTGAGGGGATGCTCATCAACTAAGGAATGGCTAAACAATTTATGGCACATGAACAGGATCATAGCACTATTTCACTGTAAGAAATGATGAAGGGAATGGTTTCAGAAAAACCTGGGAAGACTTACATTGAGCCAATGCAAAGTAAAGTGAGAACAACCTACATAGTAACAACATTATAATCAACTGTGAAAGACTTAGTAACCCTGATCAATACAATAATCCACCACAACTCCGAAAGACTGATGATATAAATTGCTATCTGCCTCTAGATAGACGCTTAACTGAGAGTGAAGATTAAAGCATATTTTCTTGTTTTTTTTTAATTTAGAACATTGTTAATGCACAAATATGTTTTGCATGACTTCATATATATAATGGGTATTGTATTTCTTGCTTTCCCAAAGGGTGGGGAGGAGGTAGAAGGTAAGAGATAATTTGGAATTGAAAATAAAAATAAATGGGCAAAATAAAATTTAATTTTAAAAAATCCATCTCCAAGGCAGACTTAAGTTTCTATTGTGGCCACAACATGGTTACACTCAATGCCGTAACCTACTCCTCTCTTCCACCTTACCTATACAGAGTGATGTTCATATCCATGATCTTGCTGCCATAAGTGTTCCCTTGCTCAAGAACTCTGCATTTCCTTTATCTGACGATAATCTTTAATTTTTCTGTCTCTCACTATGCCTTCTTCCTCCCAAACCTTCATGTTAACTGTGGCATTCAATCTGTTAGTACTACCTCAGTCCATCTAACTGCTCTAACTATACTCTCTTCTCTACCCAATCTTGAACCCTTGGAGAACAAGCTAGTTTACACTATTTCTCTATTTTGAATTTCCTGTTCCCTTGACAAGCACATCTTGCTACACCCCAAACCTGGATTACTCCTACCATCTGCCTATATTGCTTCCATTCATATTCTGCTGAACAGAATGGGGAAAAGTCACAAAATTGTGCTGTGTCCACCACAAATTTATGTTAGCTAATATCAACTGGGCCCTCATCATGGCAAAGCAATTCTATTCCTTCTTCCTAATTGAAAATGTTCTTCTCTCTAAGTTTCCCATGGTTGTCCTTCCTTTCACCGTCTCATTTGAGGACCTCATTTCATGCTTCATTTTAAAAAATTGAAGCCATTCACAAGGAAGATCCTTCTTTCCACATACCTTTTACATCATCTTCCACTATCTCCTCCTTCATTCCAATATCTGATCACTTGGTTCCCTTCAGTTTGCCAAGGTCAATCTTTCTACAGGCACCCTTGATCTTACTCCTTCCCCATTACCCCTTCAGCAGAGTTCCCATCATCCCCATTCAATCTCTCGCTATCTACTGGCCCCTTCTAACTTTTTCTTAAAAAAAAACAAACTCTCACTAGATCCTGTCATCCTATATCTCTTGCTAAATTCATCGAAAAACCATCTTGGCGCTTCTACTTCCTTTCCATTAACCCTCTGCAATCTGGCTTCCAGGTTTATAATTCAAATGCAACTGTCACCTACAAAGAGGCTCACAGTTTACAGGGGGGAAACGAGAAGGCTGTAGAAGAAGAGAGAACAGACACATACAGGGGTAAGTATGACATAAATTAGAATGTGATGAAGAGAAATCCAGACCAAGTACTTTGAGAAATTTGAGGAAGGAGAGATTGCTTTCAGACAGACAAAACAACTTGCTGTCATGGATCAATTTAAAGAAAAAACAAAACAGCCCTGGACAATGAGAATTAGTGTTCAAAATGATGACCTCCCAAAGCAAAGATCCTCAGCCATCAAAAAAACTAGACTCAATTATCTTTCATGAATTAAACTTAATCAGGCAGTCTAATATTTTAGAAAGATCCTAAACAACAAGTGCAAAACCAAAAGGGATTTTCTTTTAACCCCAAGTTAACGGGAATATCTGCACTCCTCTAAGCTGTGAGCATGAAAAACCAGCCTGAGTAACAGTAGCCCAGCTGGGGACTGAGGGCTAGAGATGGGCTCTGGCAGTGTCTGCTCCCACCTGAGCTATAAAAGGAGTGATATTTAGGCACAGATGGCGCTAAGGAGTTGGGCTAGTATACCCTTCAAACTGACCAGTGATAGTGATGCACAGCATTTGGAAGAGATTGGGAACAAAGGCCAAAGGAGGTTCAAATAAGTGGTATAGCCATATAACCCAACCAAGCACTTTGGGAGTCCTGGGTTTTCTCCTCTTGTGGCTTTATCATGTGTGTGCCTGGCTACTTAACCATCTGCAGGAAGGCAACCAGAAGCACATGTGTTATACGCCTGTCTCCTGGGTGTCTCTAGGAGTGTGTGTTTGTGGATTTGGGCTGCTGCTTCAGAACCCAGGCAAAATGCTTCCCAGGCAACTATGCTGGGAGAGATGCACAGATACATGCTATCCTAACTTCAGCCTGATGGCTGCTCATCTGATTTTACCATATGTGCTCACTCCACTGTCCATGGTGAAGTGGGCCTGGGGTCTGGCATGAGAACACAAATAAACAAGACTTCATTTGACTTGCAGTCTTCTGTAACTCTGCAAATGGCCCCAAATGACAATAGAGATGGGGAAAAAAATCAAGCCAACTTGGTAAGTCCTTCATTAAGGAGCTTTGGTTAGACTCGAAATATTCAAGCCAAGTCTTCTTAACGTATCTAGGCAAGGTCAAAGTTTTTTCATCAAATGAGCTAGGTTGTGTTACCCCTACAAACACTTCCACTAGTCCTTCTGCCATCTTTCTTAAACTTTATTACATAATTTAATTATGCATGTTTAATTTACTCTTATGAAAAGTACATATGGGACTAGTAAACCAAATCAAAACAGAAACACTATTAAGCAGCTCAATGCAACTTGAATTTGATTTAGAATAGTGGATGATACCTGAGAAGTTCTCTGGCTTTTTAAAAAAGAGCTAATAAGTAGGAAAAATATTTTTCCATTGGTAGCAAGTGAGATGAGGCAGGTCTTCTGTCCCTGCCCCTTTTTAATTTAAGATATTTTAGAATTGATTATATCCTTGAATTCAAAAGTAGTAAGAATAAAAAGGCTATTTCATAGATTCATAGACTATGAGAGTAGTAAGGGACCTGTGAATTCATCTAGCCCCAGAGCTCTTAATAATTTTGTGTGTCCTGGACCTCTTTCTCAGTTAAATAAAGTCTACAGACCCCTTCTTACAATGTGTTTAAATGCATGAACTAAAATACAAAGAAAACCCATTATAATGTAATACAATTAATCAAATATTTTTTTAAAAAACTCACATAAATGGTCAAAGGAGTTTTCAGATGAAATTAAAGCTATTTATAGTCATGGGAAAAATACTCTAAAACACTGATTAGAGAAATGCAAATTAAAACAACTCTGAGGTACCACTTCACACCTGATTGACTAGTGTGACAAAAAAGGAAAATGATAAATGTTGAAGATGTGGGAAAATTGGAACACTAATGCATTGTTGGTGGAGTTATGAACTGATCCAACCATTCTGGAGAGCAATTTGGAACTACGCCCAAAAGGCTATCATACTGTGCATACCCTTTGATCTAGCAATACTACTACTAGGTCTGTATCCCAAAGAGATCATAAAAAATGGAAAAGGACCCACATGTACAAAAATATTTATAGCAGCTCTTTTTGTGGTGGCCAAAAATTGGAAATTAAGGGGATGCCCATCAATGGGGGAATGGCTGAACAAGTTGTAGTATATGAATGGAATGGAATACTATTGTTCCATAAGAAATGATGAGCAGGCAGATTTCAGAAAAACCTGCAAAGACTTACATGAACTAATGCTGAATGAAGTGAGCAGAACCAGGAGAACATTGTACACAGTATCAGCAATATTGTGCGGTGACCAACTTTGATAGACTTAGTTCTTCTCAGCTATGAAATGATCTAAGACAATTCCAAAAGACTCCCGATGGAAAATGCTATCCACATCCAGAGAAAGAAAACAACTATGGAGTCTGAATGCAGATTGAAGCATATTATTTCTCTTTTTTTCCTTTCTTGTGTCTTTTCCCTTTTGTTCTGATTCTTCTTTCACAACATGACTAATATAGAGATGTGTTTAATGTGATTGTATCTGTTTAGCCTATATCAGATTGCATGCCATCTTGGGGAGAGGAAAGGGGAATAATTTAGAACTCAAAATGTTATAAAAGTGGACTGAAAACTAAAAATAAATTCATTAATTATAAATTAAGTTAAAAAAATAAAATTTAAAAAGTAGGTAACTAAACGTTAAAAAAAACAACTCATGGACGTCATGTTAAGAATCTGTAACTAGGCCAATTCTCTAATTTCACAAATAAAGAAAAGTGAAGCCCAGAGAGTTGAAGGAACTTTTCCACGGTTGCCCAGCTTGTTAGCAACAGAGCCAAGCATGGATTACAGACCTTGACTCAAGTCCAGTGTTTTTCCCACCATGCCATGCAATCTCACTTCAGTACTTATGAAGGTCCATATTCTACAATTACAGAGTCTATCAAAAGTGTGTCTATCTCAGATTTGAATGGGGTAATTTATTTCAAACATGAGACACTTAAAATGACTGATTTCTGAAGAGGCCAAATCTTCTGAAAATGGGCAAGTTGCTAAGAGATGGGATCTTGGCTAGTACCCTACCAGGATCTTACAATTCAATAAAGCCGGGTATATAGCTGGCCTCTGTAAGTTATAGGCCCCTGTGAGACTGGTCAAACAAATCCAATGTTTCATTCAAGATTTCTAAAAAATTTCATCTGACATGAAAAAGCATATTAGTATAAGGAATCACTAGTCAACCCCAAAAGCTGTCCCAAAGTGCAATGGGCAACCTAAAGAGCTAGTGAGCTCTTCATCACTGGAGGGCTTTCTAAAAAAAACCTGTTAGGTTTGCAGTAGAAGGAAGCCTTGTTCAAGCAGTGGTTGGACTAGATGGCCACTGAGGGCCCTTCCAAATCTTCTGAGATGTGACCTTCCATGCCCATCTTCTGTCTCCACTCTGCCAAGTGATCTCAGGGACCACACATCCCCAGCCTCTGGAGAGTTTGCAAGGACTAATGATGTAGCAGAATGTAAGTGTGAAAACAGATGCCCTACTAACTGTGCAGCCCACATACCTCCTCACGCTCTGCTCCCCATTTCCCTTCCCCATGCTCATTTGTTTGCCTTCTACTACCCCAAGGAACAGACGCCTCAATGTCCACATCCCCCTTTATTTGGCTCAGTAACCCATCCAGCTGAAAACCAATGCAGCTATTCATGATCAAACATCTTCATTCACTCTTTATTCTATTTATTCAGAGGATACATTTTTGTCTTTGCATCCCCAGTCAGAGAAGAAATATTTATGGGTGCCTAGCCATGTGCTAGGTACTGAGAATACACAATGGGACAAAAGACAGTTCCTGTCTTTGAGAAGTTCACCATCTAATGGGGGAGACAAGTAAACAAATATGTACAAAACAAGTTACATACAGGATAAATAGGAAATAATTCAAAGAGGAAAGGTACTAGAATGAGAAAGGGTTGGGGAAGGCTTCTTGGAGAAGATGGGATTTTAGTTGGGATGGATTTAAGAGAAGCCTGGTGGATCAGTATTTGGAGCAAAGGAAAAGGAGGGAGAATGTTCCAAGCATAGGGGACAGCCAGAGAAAATGCCTGGAGCTGAGAGATGGAGGGTCTTGTTCATGGAACAGCCAGGAGGCCAGTGTCAGTGGATCAAAGAGTACATGTCAAGGAGTAAGGTGTAAGAAGACTGGAAGGGGGCAGGCTAGGCTATGAAGGGCCAAACAGAGCATTTTGTATTTGATTCTGGAGGTCATAGGGAACCAGTGGAGTGGCACCCTCAGCACAGCACCTGGCACTGAGCAGGCACTTAACAAACGCTTGTTGATCACTTGATTAAGTTATAAGGTAAGTATACACATACACACACATATACACAATATATATACATATAAGTATATGTAATTACCTTATAATAAGTTAACACTGATTTTTCAGAGCATAAAAGTTTATACAATGAAATATAATTTCCAGGTGGATCTCAAAGGGAAATAAAAACATTCATGTTCATTTCTAAATTGGCCCCAAATAAGATCCTAGTTTAGATTCATTGGTGGTGATGATAATAATTCTAACTGTTTCCAGTTTCCATAAACACCTGTATCAGAGCCGGGTACCTTCACCTATTCAGGTTCCAGGAGCCGCATTCTCATCTTATCTGCAAACGTGTAGAAACAAGGGCCCACTCTTTCACCTTGAGTGGCTGCTCCTCCCTGTCCCTTTCTCCTCCTCATCCCCCCAAATCTCCTTTTGAGCAAATCCAAATGACACTGACTCTATTCCACCCTTTAAGAAGAGTGAGAGATTGATGGTCTACAGAACCAGATCCCCTTCCCCCACCCTGATGTTGAGATAATGATTTCATGCACTGCTTTCCTTCCAGGGTCATTTGTGGTTACATGGCTATGGTGACCTCCTCATGGTAGGAAATCCAACAAGAATTTCCTTGAGGAAGATTGCTCTGTTCCCAGTGTGTTGTTGAGGAGAGTTCAGCAAAGGGGTCTCATTTCTCTTGACTTCATTCTCAATTCCTAGGCTGCTGCTTTTCCTTTTTTAATTTTTTTTAATCCTACTTTCAAGGCTCTGCTTTTTGGCTTGAAAAATGACTTTGTAGCACTGTGTCTTTTTTTACCCCTTTTGCCCCTCTTTTTCTTCAGGGGTGGGGAACCTGGAGCCCCGAGGCCACATGCAGCCCTCTAGGTCCTCAAGTGCAGTCCTCTGACCGAATTCAGACTTCACAGAACAAATCCACAATAAAAGGATTTGTTCTATAAAACTTGGACTCAGTCAAAAGGCCACACCCAAGGACCTAGAAGATCACATGTGGCCTCGAGGCTGCGGGTTCCCCACTCCTGTCTTACATTATTCAGTGAGGTCCTCTCAATGAACCCATCTTGCAGGATTTACACCCTGGCCAAGTAGGCTGTCAGCTGCTAGGCCCTGAAGCTTTCCAGCACATTTTCTATAGGACAGCAGAATTGCTGATTCAGAAATGGAAGTCAGATCTAACCCGGAAAATTGCCTCAATAAGATAAGCCAGGTCCACTAAGACTAATGAAGAAAGGATATTTTTATTATTCATTCCCTTGATATAGCACTGAATGGATCCAACTGTATTGGGAGGTTTATTTGTATAGGAGATAGTCCCATGCAGAGTGGAAAGAGCACTGAAATTAGAGTTGTAGAACGTGGGTTTGAATGCCATTTATTTGCTTCATGACTTTGGGCAAGTTACTTAACTTCTGGTTCCCAGTTTCCTCCTCTGTACAATGAGGATGCTAGACCCAGAGAGCTCCAAAGTCAGCTTCCATATCTAAAACAATGAGCCTATGATCTTATGATAGCAAAGTGAGAGAAAACATACAGTTGGTGTCCATTCATTAAAAATAGAAATCACACAGAGAGAAGTTCACTCCCAATACAACCCAATATGGGAAACAGAAACATGTTTGGGAGTGAATTTATATTTGATTGTGGCTTGATAGCTAGAAGGCTGCACACAGGCAAACTTACAGTCTAAACAAGACCTCATCGTTACCTGTAAAAAAAAAATCCTGGGGCAATTACATACCCGAGAAGAATGGAGCCAACCTAGGGATCTTGGTGGCACATGCTATGTACCAACACAAACAAAAACCAAACAAACCAAAAGGAAACCTCCAAATTCAGCTCCACAAGTTTGAAAGAATAATCATGGGCTCCTAGGATCATTAGCCAGAAAGGACCTTAGATGTAAGAATCCAATCTCTTCTGCTTCCAAACTCAGCACTCTTTCCACCATAATATGCTGTGTTGTGGTTCGTCCTTTGCTCTCGAAGAGGACCATGACATCAGGAAGATGATGCCACAACTTGCAACTGAAGTGGATTTAAGTGAGGGAGGCTATGTAGAGTCACCAGCCTCACTTTCTCCTCCGGGGGCAAGCTGGGTCCAGGGGCCACATATAGATCAGGACAACTGGAGATGACCCAGCTCTCTGAAGATAGCTCATTCTTAGAACTCAATTTAGATTTACCTCAAAAGCTAGATTTATATCCAAACACTTATCTCTTTAAATTACTGTGATTTTCTCTTAAATGAGAAACAATTTGCATTATCTTTTATTTGAAATGAAATTCTCAAACTGGTAAGTAAAAGAAATCCTCTTTTGGGGACAAAGAA
This sequence comes from Phalanger gymnotis, assembly GCA_028646595.1. Lineage (NCBI taxonomy): Eukaryota > Metazoa > Chordata > Mammalia > Diprotodontia > Phalangeridae > Phalanger > Phalanger gymnotis. The sequence goes on along the minus strand of CM053628.1, from coordinate 17,299,433 downwards.
AATTAATGAAAAACTAAAATGTCTCATTAGGCATAAAATTCAAATGAATTTGACATAGGATCTTGACAAGTTTTCTTGGTATTGGATAAGTAGCTAAAAAGACAATTGGCTATCTGCTCCCATTCTAGAAGATGTTACCCCAAAATCCACGAGCCTTAGAGAAATTTCTAGTTGGGTCCATTTTATTATACTACTTGTGGTGGTTTTCCTGGTGGGATACATGGTAGCTTGAATTCAGTGTGTACCATCTACAACTCAAACCTAAGTTAAAACATTTATGATGCTGTCAGCTAGAAACAAATTAGTAAGCTTTCTGTATCTAAAATAATTCACCCTGGACTTGGATCGCATCAACTAATTGCATCTTATCTTTCCATATGGGTCTCCAAAATCATTTATCAAGGGGGTGTTTTCCCTGCACCTTCAGGAACCAGCGCTTAAGTGGACAGAGGAGGCTTCAAAGTTCTTTCTCTGACACATACCAACTGCGTGACCCTAGGAAGAGGTTACTCTTTCTCCATTTCTTCGCCTATCTCCCAGGATTGTTGTAAAGATCAAATGAGCTACTAAGCTATGTAAAGCACTTTGCAAACTTTAAAGTCCTATATAAAATGTTAGCTACTATTGTGGTTGTTATCATTGATCATAGATCTCAACCTTCCTCATCCTTCCATGGCTACTCACTCCTCAAAAACTCCCAAGACTAGACAATACATACACAATTACTTGGGTCATCAAACTTAATGCTCACACTTCTCTAGAACGTTAAGGTTTGGAAATTATTTTACATATTATGTCATTTAAAACTCACAACAACCCTGTGAGGTAGGTGGTATTATTATCACCATTTTACAGATGAGAAAACTGAGACACAGAATGGTCAAGTGGGTTTCCCAGGGATTTAAACAGCAGGATTTGAACCCAGGTCCTTAAGTACAGTACGCTCTCTACCATATTACATGCCTCTCTGGGTCACTCATAACTATGGTAACCAGATCATCTCATAACTTCTCCCCAGCCCAGGAATTAGTAGGTAATGAGGAAAGGCTGTTGAGATGGAAGAACGCAATATTCTCCTTGATCTGGGAGCTCTGGAATTTGGCGACAATATTCCTAGATTTCTTTTTGGGATCTATTTGATGAGGCAATTGGTGGATTCTTTCCATTTCTGTTTTGCCCTGTGGCTCTAGAATATCAGGGCAGTTC
>CM053628.1:17272834-17297727 GCA_028646595.1 Phalanger gymnotis | reverse complement strand
GGGCCAGAAGCAAGTGCAGCTGTAGTTCTGTAGCTGCCCTACCTCTGCTGCCCCTGGGGTGATGGCCAAACCGCAAACTCTATCCCAGTTCCCAGCAGCTTCTCCCACTAACCTACTCTGTTGTCCTTGGTGTTTGTGGGTTAAGAAGTCTGGTAACTACCGCAGCTCACTGATTCAGGGTGCTAGGGCATGCTCCACCCGGCTCCCAGTCTGGTTGGTCCAAGCCGCCCACGCTGGGCTCCGCTCAGCTCCCCTCCCCTCTGCTCCCAGCTCCGTGTGAGACAGACCTCACCCAGAGACCATTCAGGCTAGAGCCCTGCTTCCCTATGCTATTTTGTGGGTTCTGCTGTTCTAGAGTTGGTTCAGAGCCATTTTTTATAGGTTTTTGGAAGGACTTGGCGGGGAGCTCACTCTAGTCCCTGCTTTCCAACTACCATGTAGAACACAATATTCTCTAGCTATTTTGTTTTCTGTGTGCTGGAAGACTAGAGCTTATAGATGTACAAGCTACCACTGTAGCCCTCATAGACATGAACTCGACCACTCCATGTTGGCTTGGGAAAGACCCGCTTTCCACCTTTCCCTAGGGTGGTAGGAAGTTGAAGGAAATTCATAATATCAAAGGCAAGGGCCTCTAAGTATCTGTCTGTTGTAATTAAGCAAGCACCTTACACAAAGGAAAACCAAAAAACACTATTTGTAACCTGGTAGAAGAATTGTCACAGAAAGACACTACCAACCTGTGGAGTCAAAGGGCAGAACAAAGTAAAAATCTCCAACTTGTTTTATTCTCTTCTGGCCAAAGCATCCCCACAAGTGGGAGCTATTTTGAGTTGTGACTTATTCAATTTGCAACTTCTTGAGAAGTCCCAGAGGTCACGAATTAAATGAAAGTAGAAAAGAAACCCAGGCCATGTGGATTAATCACAAGTGCGAAGCTCTTCAGGGGAACTCAAGCAATACCATTAACCTCTATCCTCCAGCCCCCTCCCACACAATCACACCAGTGACTCAACACAGCCAGTTATAAAGGCCTGAGGAAATCCATTCCGTACATAACAACTATCTTTGGCAAAGAACCGCAAAGGAAAAAATGAAAAACTCTCCTTAGTTTATGAAACCCCTTAGAGCTAGAATTCTCAATAGAGGCAACAATTTAATCTCGATTGCTCCTTGAAGGTCCCAAAGTCTCATCAGAAAAAGAACATTTCAGTTCAACAAATGACATTGTTGCACTCATGTTGCCCTGTACCAAATGTTTTGTATTCCTGGGGGAAGAAATTACTTAGAGGAAAAAAAATTCTTGTGACCAAGAATACCTTTCCCGATGTTTTGGGAAATGTCCAACAAAGCCCTCCTTCTTTTGAAAGCACTGGATGCACACAATGACCAGACCATGAGGCATAATGGAGAGAAGGCTGGATCTACAGGCAGGAAGTTCAGATCTAGACCCTGACACTCACCAGTTATGTAGCTCTGGCCTAGTCATTTAACCTCTCTGAGCCTTGATCTCATCTGTAAAGTTGGGACAATAAGACCTACTTCTAAGAGTACCTTTTCACCAGTGCAGAGTGGCAGCATGGCAGTAGGGAGAGAGAGGTGGCAGGAAGACCTAGGTGCAAGTCCAATCTCTGACACGTACTGGCTGGAAGATGCTGGCAAGGACTTATCTCAGTACTCCCAGGCTGCTATGTGAATGAGAGGGTGCAGAAAAGGTGAGATGCTTATTCTTAGGAGTCTCCTCATCTGGGATTCCCCCATAGCAACAAAGTCACAGCTCCAAGTCCAGTCCCTATCTCTAATACCTAGCACAATGCTTGGGAACAGAGTAATTATTTGATAAATATTTTATCATTGTTTCTACACTTTGTTTCTAGTGTAGTTCTATACTACACATTGTTTTCTACACTTCTACACTTAAAAAGCTATACAGCTAAAAAAAACTACACTATAACTTGTATTTTGGGAAATACCTTGGAACCACTTAAGAGACAAATGAACTTGTCATTTATAGTCTAGATCAATCCATAAAGGAGACCTTCAATCACAGGATAACAGGTTCAAGGCTCACACTGTGTAACTGCATAGTCATTTTAAGTACATTTAGTCAGATTTGTCTTTGTGTCATGGGTTGCCTTTGGGGAAGCTCTCTCTTTTTCTTTTTTTAGGTTCTATCCCAAAGTCCCCAAGCTCGTTGTATGAGTCAGGTTCTGTTTGAAAAGGAAGCCACAACGCTGCATTTCAGAGGTATCAAAGTTTTTCTGGATCAGGTCAGGAGAACAGATTCTTAAACAGAATTATTTCAGTCAAGGCCTTAGAAAGTGTGACCTGCCACCACTCAAGGTTACTGCCACACCAAAATCATACTCTGATGATATTAAAAAAAAAACTTATCTTCAAAGGAATATGCAATTGAGAAGGAAGCTAGTCCAGCCATGTAATCAATGGCTATTCCTGGTATGCTAATGATGTCAAGAGAACACCAACAAAGGATATGAACAGTTTTCAAATGAAGAAATTAAAGCTATCAAGAGTCATATGAAAAAATGCTCTAAATCACTACTGATTAGAGAAATGTAAATTAAAACAATTCTGAGGTACAACTTCACACCTATCTGATTGACTAGTGTGACAAAAAAGGAAAATGATAAATGCTGAAGATGTGGGAAAATTGGAACATTAATGCATTGTTGGTGGAGTTGTGAACTTATCCAACCATTCTAGAGAACAATTTAGAACTATGCCTAAAGAGCTATCAAACTATACATACCCTTTGGTCTAGCAATACCACTAATAGGTCTAAATCCCAAAGAGATCAAAGAAAAAGGAAAAAGACCTACATGTGCAAAAATATTTATAGCGGCTCTTTTTTGTGGTAGCAAAGAAGTAGAAATTGAGGGGATGCCCATCAATTGGGGAACGGCTTAACAAGTTGTGGTATATGAATGTAATGGAATACTACTGTGCCATAAGAAATGATGAGCAGGCAGATTTCAAAAACACCTGTAAATACTTACATGAACTGATGCTGAGTGAAGTGAGCAGAACCAGGAGAACATTGTACACAGTAACAACAATATTGTGTGACAGACTTTGATAGACTTAGCTCTTCTCAGCAATGCAATGATCTCAGACAACTCCAAAAAACTCCCGATGGAAAATGCTATCCACATCCAGAGAAAGAATTACAGAGTCTAAATGCAGATCAAAACATCTTATTTTCTCTTTTTGTTGTTTTTTCTTCTTTTGTGGTTTTTCCTTTTTGTTATGAGTCTTCTTTCACTACATGGTTAATGTGGAAATATGTTTAATATGATTGTGTACATTTAGACTATATCAGATTGCTTGCCATTTTGGGAATGGGAGGGAGGGAGAAAAAATTTGGAACTCAAAATCTTATAAAAGTTAGTGTTGAAAACCAAAATAAATTTTTAAAAAGAGAGAGAGAAAAAACACCAAAGATGGACCCAAGTGTCGTTGGTAGACCACATGTAGCACACTTCTGGAGGGATAAGGATAAAAGCTGCTCAGGTTAAACAAGTATTTGATGGGTTTCTATTTGCATCATTGTAAGGTACAGCCATAGGGATGAAGTCACAGATTTACTTGAGCACTGAAGAGCAATATTTTGATGAAAGTTTTTCAGCTAGAAGGCAGTGGCTTGAGCTGAAAAGAAAAAATTCATGATAACATTAAGGCCTGATGGTAATAAATATTAAAAATATTAGCAAGAAAATCCATCACAATTTTATCTAAATTGATTAATTTTTGGCTAAGATGTTTTTAATTTGAGGAAAACTGAAATAAAGATGAATGATATTTAAGATATATTAAAGCTCAAAGAAATCATCATGGAATGAGAATTGAAATTTCTAATCCACAGTATTTTAGATACGGTACAAAGAGCCCTAGATTTGGGGTCAGAAAATCTGAGTTCCAACTGTGACTATAACTCATTTGATATGGGATCTTGGGCATGTCATTTAGCCTCTCTATGCCTACTTCCCTATCTATCAAAAGGGTATAATAACTGTATTTGTATAATAGTGTAGCTTGGTGGACAAAATACTGTTTCAAATCCAGTCTAGTCTCTAATATTAGCTGTGTGACTCTAGGCAACACACTTGTGTTGGGAGTTTCCACAATGGGAGCTTCTCATGCTAAAAGAATTACAGATCTTTACCCTACAGATTCACTATCTACCTGCCCCAGAGGGGCTGTTGGAAGCATTAAATAAGTTATTAGCTATAAAGCACTCTGTAAACTTTAACCCACTTTAACTCACTATAGAAATGCTTGTTATCATCATAATCATTTCTTCCAAGGATGCCTTGGCATATACTGGCATTGTCCTATGACCAAAAGCTAACAACCCCTTCACAGGTTCTTCCACATAACAGCTTCAAGAGTTACTGTACTTTAAAAAGCCAGTATCTAATTCTGGCATTCAAACCTTTCCCTAATCTGGCTCTCACCTACCTTTTCAGCTCTTTCTCATAGAACTTCCTTTCAGGCACTCAAATTTGCAGCTACACTGAAATATACTCCATCTCCTCTCCCTGTCCTGTTCTCTTGTGTCCCCTACCCTGCTTCATTTCTATCTTCCCCACAATCCCAGCATGTCTCCCTTCCTAAACAGATAATGATCTCTATAGCCTCAATTTCTCCCAACTTTTTCCCTAAATCTTTCCTTTGTATCAGCCACATTCTCCTCTGCCTGGCAGTTCCGTGTATACAGGTCTTTCTTTTTATTCAATTATAACTTCCCTGAAAGCAAAGTTTGTGCCATAGCTATATGTACACATACAGGAGATATATGCATTCATAGCCTTCATATCCCCTGTACCTAGCATTAAGCATATCAGTGCTTAATAAATGTCTGGTGAATTAAATCACTGGGTGGCCAGTGATAGAAGCCTTTGTGAATTTTGCTAGGCTGGCCCTCAAAGGATAGAAATACAGTCTGTCACAGTCTCAGAGAGCATAGGGTCACTTCCACACCATAATGAAGCAATATCTGAGAAGGATATTTAAGGCATCTTTTTCAAAAAAAAAACCTTCATAAATAAATTACAATAAGCAATGCTCTGTCACATTGTCTCGTTTTCTTGCTAATGTTCTCCATGTCTGTTAACATCAATTTTTAATTACGCATAACCTGTATTCAAAATAGCTTGGGTTAGAGGTCAGAGCCAAGATGGTGGAGTAAGTCAGGAACTCACCCGAACTCTCCCAAATTCATCTCCAAACTACTGTAAAATAATGTCTCAAAATAAATTCTAAAGTGGCAGAATCAACAAAAGGATGAAGTAATACAATTTTCCAGCCCAAGACAACTTAGAATGTTGACAGGAAAGATCTGTCTCACTTGGGTAAAAGGAAAGCACAGTGGAGGCAGTGTCTAGGTAAGTCAGCAGCATGCCATGACCCAGCAAACCAGTTTTGAGGCCCCTCAGCCCAGGCACAGCAGCCTAGCTGCAAGGCCCCCCATGCCCCAGTGCAGCAAATCAGCTGTAAGGTGCCCTGAACCTAGTGGAGCAGGCCAGCGGAGAGGCCCTGCAGCCCCAGAGCAGTAAACATTTTTTTAATTTTAAAAATTGAAGAAAATGTGAAATATCTCATGGGAAAAACAACCTAGAAAATAGATCCAGGAAAAATTAAGAATTACTACGCTATCTGAAAGCCATGATCAATAAAAGTGCCTAGATATCATACTACAAGAAATTATCAAGGAAAACTGCCTTGATATCCTAGAACCAGAGAGTAAAATAGAAATTTAAAGAATCCACTAATCATCTCCTGAAAAAGATCCCAAAATGAAAATTCCAGAACTCTCAGGTCAAAGAGAAAATACAAGTAGTCAGAAAAAAATAGTTAAAATATTGTAGAGCCGCAGTCAGGATTACACAAGATTTCGAAGCTTCTACATTAAAGGATCAGAGGTCTTAGAATATGATATTCTGGAAGGCAAAGGAAAAAGGGTTACAACCAACAATCACTTATGCAGCAAGACCAAGCATAATCTTTCAGGGTAAAAAATTAATATTCAATGAAATAGAGTTTTTCAAGCATTCTTCATGAAAAGCCCAGAGCTGAAGAGAAAATTTGCTTTTCAAATACAAGATTCAAAAGAAGCATAAAAGGTAAACAGGAAATAGAAAACATAAGGGATGCAATAAGGTTAAACGGTTTACATCTTGAGGTAGAGAGATGATACTCATAACTCTTAAGAACTATATAACTAATAGAGTAGTTATAAGGACTATATATTGACAGAGGGTGTGAGTGTAAGTTGATTTTGATGGTATGATATCCAAAGACAAACAAAATTAAGGATAAAAAAGAGGATTGTACTGGGAAAAGAAAGAAAGGAGAGGTAGAATTGGATAAATTAACTCACATGGAGAGGAAAAAAAGAACTACTGGAGAGAAAGATGGCGTGGGGCAGGCATAGCTTGAATATTACTGGATGCTCTTTATCACCACTATTATTCAATATTGCACTAGAAGTGTTAGCTATAGCAATAAGAGAAGAAATTGGACGAATTAGAATAGGCAATGAGGAAACAAAACTATCACTCTTTGCACATGATATGATGGTATACTTGGAAAATCCTAGAGAATCCACTAAAAAACTAAGTGACAATAGCTTTAGCAAAGTTACCGGATATAAAATACACCCACATAAACCATTGGTATTTTTATATATTACCAACAAAGTCCAGTAGGCAGGAGTTGTAAAGAGAGAAATTCCATTTAAAATAACTGTAGACAAAATAAAATATTTGGGAGTCTACTTGCCAAGAGAAACCCAAGAACTATATTAACACAATTATAAAACACTTTTCACACAAATAAACTCAGATCTAAACAATTGGAAAAATATCAATTGCTCATGGGTAGGCCAAGCCAATATAATGACAATGACAATTCTGCCTAAATTAATTTACTTATTCAGTGCCATGCCAATCAAACTACCAAACAGCTGTTTAGTAGAAGGTCAAGAATATTAAGAGAATTAATGAAAAAAATGTGAATAAAGGTGGCCTGGCTATACCGGATCTCAAAATGTATTATAAAGCAGTAGTGATCAAAGCAATCTGATACTGGCTAAGAAATAGTGATAGATCAGTGGAATAGATTAGGTACATAAGACACAGTGGTAAATGACCATAGTAATCTAGTATCTGATAAACCCAAAAACACAAGGTTTTGGGACAAGAATTTACTACTTCGAAAAAACTTCTGGAAAACAATATGGAGAAACTATGTATAAACCAACATCTTACACCATATACCAAGATAATGTCAAAATGGGTCTGTGATTTAGACATAAAAGGTGATACCATAAACAAATTAGGAGAACAAGGAATAGTTTACCTGACAGATGTATGAAGGAAGAATTTATGACCAAATGAGATCAAGAGCATTACATGGTATAAAATGGATAATTTTGATTATATTAAATTAAAAAGGTTTTGCATGAACAAAATCAATGCAACCAATATTAAAAGGAAAGTTGGGGGAAAATTTTAGCAAGTCTCTCTGACAAAGACCTCACTTCTCAAAAGAGAACTGAGTCAAATTTATAAGAATATAAGTCATTCCCCAAGTGATAAATGGTCAAACGATATGAATAGGCAGTTTTCAAACAAAGAAATCAAAGCTGTCTATAGTCATATGAAAAATGCTCTAAATCACTACTGATTAGAGAAATGCAAATTAAAATAAGACTTACCACCTCACACCTCTCAGACTGGCTAATATGACAGGAAAATAAAATAATAAATGTTAGAGGGGCTATGGAAAAACTGGGACACTAATGCACTATTGGTGAAGTTGTGAACTAGTCCAACCAGTCTGGAGAACAATTTGGAACTATACTCAAAGGGCTACAAAACTGTGTATGCCCTTTGACCTAGAAATATTACTACATTAGGTCTATATTGCAAAGAGATTAAAGAAAAGGGAAAAGGATCTATTTATACAAAAATATTTCTAGCAGCTCTTTTTGTGGTGGCAAAGAACTGGAAACTGAGGGGAGTAGCAGAACAAGTTGTGATACATGATTATAATGGAATACTATTGTGCTATGAGAAATGATAAGCAGAATGCTTTCAGAAAAAAAAACCTGGAAAGATTTACATGAACTGATGCAAGTGAAGTGAGCAGAACCAGAACACTGCACACAATAGCAGCAATACCGTACGATGGTCATCTGAGAATGACTGAACTTTTCTCAGCAATACAATGATCCAAGCCAATTCCAAAGGATATTTGATAAAAAATGCTATCCGCGTCCAGAGAAAGAATTGATAGAGTCTGAAGGCAGATGGAAGCATACTATTTTTCACTTTACTTTTTGTGGTTTGGTTTTTTTTTTTTTGGTCTGTGTCTTCTTTCACAATGTGACTAATATGGAAATGTTTTTTTGCATGACTGCACACATATAACCTATACCAAATAGCTTCCTGTCTTGGCAAGAGGGTAGGGAGGGAGAGAATTTGGAACTCGAAATTTTAAAAATTGAATGTTTAAAATTATTTTTACATGTAATTGCAGAAAAAGTAAATTTTTATAAAAAAAATAACTTGAGGGGCAGCTAGGTGGTGCAGTGGGTGGAGCACTGGCCCTGGAGTCAGGAGGACCTGAGTTCAAATCTGGCCTCAGACACTTGACACATGTACTAGCTGTGTGACCTTGGGCAAGTCACTTAACCCCAATTGCCCTGCCCCTCCAAAAAAATAACTTGGGTTGCCTCCCTAGCAAGTTCCAGGACCATTAGGTTACCAAAGACAGAACATGCAAAGGGTAAGTAGTTAATCAACTTGAATTATCAACTTAAAATGAATTGCCAAAATCTTTAACTAAGACAAACTACAGAAGGCTAAAATCTCAGCAGTCATACCAGTTAGGCACCCTGGAAAAAGACCACATAGAGATTGACACTACAGCATGGAGATTTTGGATTGCACACACAGCACACTGACATAGGAATAGCTATAGTGGAACACAAAGTTATATGACGTAGCTAATTCTCAATGATCTTAATTTCTTAAGATGGACGGGACACGTAGAGAAAAAAAAACAGGTAGCATGGACAAGCAAAAAGAGCACTGGATTTGGAGTCAAGAGGAGATGATTCCAAATGTTAGCTCTGCTACTTGAGACCTGTGGGAATTTGGGCAAGTCATTTCTCCTCCCTGAGCCTCAGTTTCCCTCATCTGTAAAATAAGAGTCAATGACCTGTAATTTTTAATGTTTCTTCCAAGTCCAAATCTATGAGCTTATGGCCTGTAGGAGCCCAACAAGAGACAGCCAGCAAGGTGCTGAGTGTAGATGAGGAGGAGCGGAGGTCAATCCACTTGATGTACATTTTAACTCCTAGATCAAGCTAACAGGGATCTAGCCAAGCACTGGACAGAAGATGGAAGTTGTTTCTTGCTCATGCACAGAGACCTTGGCTAGGGGCCTGAGCTCTTAGAGCCATTTGGTGGCTTGTGCTAAGACTGCATTCTGAATATCTTTTCTAGGCACTGATACTTACCCGTGTCCTCCTCCAGTACTCATGTAAGAGAAAGGTGTACCAGTAAAGAGGAAAACACTTTGAATCAACATCAAAACATCCTCACAGACATAATAAGAATTGATGAGGGCACTGACACGTACCAATCCAACCCCATATCATTTCAAGTTCAAGGGTGTATGGTGGTAGGCCAGAGCCTAGGAACATGACCTCGAGTCTTGCAGAGAATGTAAACTACCTTGAATAAATGTAAACAGCAAAAGAAGCTCCAACTATCCAACAGGCAAACTGGCATGGGACCCTGGGCCATCCTGGCACTCTGCCTTCTTTGTTTTGATTCTGTATATCTGACCTGACGTTGGTGTGGGGACCCACGACATTACTTTGTCCTGCTGCCGCCCAGGACAATTGGCCTCTTGTGAGTAAACTTCCTTAAAAATCCAATTAAACTAATTAACCCTAATAAAACCCATTAATAACCAAGCTGGTACGCGCCCCTCTTTCCTTGGTATCTCAGCATTTTCTCAGAGGGCATACAACTACCCTACAACTGGCATAATTAGGGCAGGATAGTCTGCCCCCTTACATTTGGAAAAGTGGGGAAGACAGTGTGTGTGTATATTTATTTATGAGATTTAATGGAAAGCCACATCAGTAACTTTGTTAAAGTCATTCAAGCATCTGAAGTCATCAGAAAAAAATAATCAAAATCAATTTCATAATCACAGGAATGCAAGGATAGAAGCTGTGTTAGCGGAAAGAAGAAAACATAGGTAGGGAACGTTATAAAAGTATAAATGAAATTGAAAACAGATTTGATATTGGGGTAAATACAAGGAGTCAAAGATGACACCAAGGCTCTAAGCCTGAGTGACTAAGAGGTGCTCTCAACAGTAACAGAGAAGTTCAGAAGAGGGGAGTGCTGGGGGAAGAAAAAAAAGAGTTCCTTTTGGAGATGCTGGGACTTATGTTTATGGAACATTCAGTTTGAGATATCTAAAAGGTAACTGGACAGGGGTGGAAATGGAGCTCAGGAGAGAGATTACGGCTGAATCCACAGATCTTGGAATCATCCATGTAGTTTGAATTGTTGAATGTACAGAAGCTTCTGAGATCACTAAATAAGATAGTACAGAGGCAAAAGAGACCCTAGGATAGAGCCTTGGGGAGTAATTACGGTTAGTAGATGGGGTCTGAACGAAGAGCCAGCAAAGAAAACTGAGGAGTAGTCAAGCAGGTAGGAAGAAAACCAGGAGAGTGGGATGAAAACCTAAAGAGAAGAAAGTATCCAGAAAGAGAGAGGGAGACTGGCAGTGAGGTGGCAGAGCAGATATAGCAATGCACCTTGAATTGGGAAGACAAATTCAAATGTGGCCTCAGACACTGACACCATGTGACCTCGGTTAAGTCACTTCATCTGTTTGCCTCAGTTTCCTTGACTATAAAATGGAAGTAATAACAGCCACTATCTCAAAGGGTTATTAGGAGGCTCAAATAACATTTGTAAAGTGCTTATTTTAGCACAGTGCCTGGCACATAGTAGGCACTAGAGAAATACTTATTCCCTCTCCTTCCCCTAATCAACAATGTCAAAGGCTGTGAAGTGGTTAAAGACAAGGACTGAGAAAAGGCCATTGAAGAGCCCAATGGTAACTTTGCAGAAAGTAGTTTCAGTTGAATGATGAGGTCAGAAGCCAGACTGGGGTGGGAGAGGTAGAGTGAAGAGGTAGATGGTTAGAAGAGAAAAGACAGTAAGCAGATGGACCACATGTAAATGGATTTTTTCGAGGAATATAGCTAAGAAGAAGAGGAAAGAAATATGATGGCAACCAATGGAGACAAAGAATGGGCAGACATGGGTCTATTTATAAGCAGCACAGAAAGAGCCCATAGCTGGGAAAAGATTAAATATTATAACTGAAGATGATAGTGGGAGAAATCTGGAAAAGATAACAGAGGATGGGATGTCAAGGGAACATGAAGAGGGGCTGACCTTGGCAAGGAGAAGGGCTACCTCTCCATGCAAGACATGAGAAAAGAAAGAGATAATGGGAATGATATCAAGGGGATATAAGGTGAAAAGAAGGAAAGAAGATGGAGCTCTCAGCAAGAGACTTCCATTTTTTGGTGAAGTGTAAAGTGAAGAAGTCCTTAGCAGAGGAGATGTGATGAGAGGCTTGAGAAGAAAGGATCAAAACGGCTACTGTGGTGAGAGAGAGAGAGAGATTAGATGGTGGGTTAATCCAGGGTTGGGATTCGGCAAGATGTGATTGACAATGGGACAAGGGAGCAAGAAATTTGAGAGGAAAGAAAAGTATAGAGTTGAGCTGAACTGGTTCACCAAGAGAAAGGAGAAAATAAGACGCTTACTATTATAATAATTTTATATAACTATGTAATACAATAAATTCTATAATAATTATAATATATTATATATAATATTATATATTATAATAATATTAGAAGAAGAAGAAGCTTGGGAAGGCACTAAGGGAGAGAGGGATTGAAGGTCTAGGTGAAGACAAAATAGGCTTAGGAGAAGCAAGACAAAGGGAGAGATGGAAGAGTAAAAATTTATGATCAGCTAAAGGAAATTCAGAATGCTTGAACAAGTGAAACATTTGTATGCAATGGAAAGATTAAGGATAAAACTATCTGTGTATAGCTAAGGTGAAGCAGACGAGTAGGTTGTAAGAATTGGTCAGATCGAAGGAGTAGGAAATTAGTGTCTTGATAAAGCATCATAGAGAAGAAAAAGATTGTGAGCCAAGACTCTCTCTTGTATCTTGTGTCTGGCTTACGAATTCTTCTCCTATCTAACCCTAACCCTTCCTTCCTATCTATATTTGGGAAATACATAACCTCCCACTCTCCTCTATTTTTATGTGAATTTTTATCTTTATATTATTGGCCAAGGCTATTCTGAGGCATTCAGCACTTGTCAAAATCTATTGTCTGCCAAACTGCTCTCTGGGTTTGCCACCAGTTCTCACAGAACAAAGTCTTTCTGACTAGTCTTCATCTTTGTGTTTAAACACTAGACTGCTGGGCAGATTTGCTTATAAAATCTATGGCACTGAGGCTTCCTTTTCCATTTCTTATCCAGGAGGAGATTTTCATAATTACTCACTTATAAAATAGTTTAAGTCTAGTAATACCAAGTCACCTGCCTTCCTACTTCTTCCATCAGTTGCTCTGATACTGTTCCACATGAATTTCATGATTATTTTGCCCATGTCAATACACAACCAATATCATCCATTGGCAGAAAGGTTCTCATCTCAAGCCAAGACCAAAGAGAACCAACACAGCTGGATCGCCATCCAACATCACGGCTGTAGCTGCCTCCCAGCCCAAGGTCCTCTCTACTCTACCACCTGCCCAAAGCCGCAGCCCAAGCCTGGCACCGGAGACTGAATTGGCAGGCAATACGGTGTTATGGGAAGCAGACTGAAATTCACAGCCCTAAAGATGAGCCCTGATAGTCACTTCACCTCCTAAGCAGAACCAGAGGAACAAGATAAACAGCCTATAGTGCACATCCATGCAGCATCTTCAATTTCCAAAGCATTTTTCCTCACGAGAACCTTGGAAGACTGAGGATACAAAAAGTTCCCTCTCAAGGGGCTTCCCCAGAGTCAGTTAAATCCAGTTCAGACAGAGTCCCGCTTGGAATGGGAAGCCACTAAGGCTGCTCCTTCAACTCCTGGGGCCATTTACATGTCAGAATTTCTCAGAGGTGAAGGAAGGGAGAGGGAACAGGACAGAGCTAGCCACTTCCAAAGACTTCCATGTGCCAGAGTCCACACTGTTACAGCCCGTCCAAAGCCTGGCTTCGGAGAATGATCAGAGAGAACGTGGGTCAGCTACTTCAGACATTTCCCACTTGGGTCCTTCCTGTCTCTCTGAGCCTCGGTTCCCTCCTCTGTAAAATGAGAATTGCCAAGGTCCCTCTCAGTGCTGGAGTCAGCATGCTCTGAACTAGCAGCCAAGCCTCAATCACCACTTTGGCACATCCCAAGCTGCCTCAGACAAAGTCCAGTCTTCAGTGAGAGATGAACTTAAGTCTAGGCCCAGATGGCTTTCACCCAGGGGCCCTGAGAGCAACCTCCAAGATGGGCTCTTTTCTGCCAGTCTCCACAGCAGGTAGTAGGAGGTAAAGAGAGAAGCAGTGAGGCTTGTGAAAACTCGGAGTCAGAAAGCCCTGGGTTCAAATCTCACCTTGGCAACTCAACTCTGTCACAACGGTTAAGACACAGCACTTCTCTGAGCCTCAGTTTCTTCCTCTGTACAATTAGGAAAATAAGACCTGTAATACTGACCTCACAGGGCTGTTGTGAGGTGGAGCTGGAGGCAGAGGTATTGTGGCCTAGTCGACAGAAAATTAGGTTTGGAACTCTGAAACTCCAGGTTCAAATTCCAGCTCAGACATTTACTAGCTGTGTAACCCTGGGCAAGATACTTAATCTCTCTAGGCTGCAGCTGCCTCATATGTAAAATGAAGGGTTGAACTATAGGCTCTAAGGTTCCTTCCAGCTCCAAACCTAAGAGTGTAGGATTTTAAGTGGCTGGGGAGAAGGAGATAGGAGAGAAAAGAGGGAAACAAAGTCAGGACGTGATTTTCCCTAGGCTCAGCACCTGGCTTTGGGGCCCGTCAGCTCGTCCCTGTGTTGCCAAACACTTAAATCCAGAGTTGGGGCTCACAGGGAAGCCACTTGCCCTTTCTACCTTGTTTTTACATTACTTTCCAGAGAGAGCTGGTTTTCCAGGGTAAATCCCTTGTTAATGGGCCTGGGACTTGGATTTATGGCCCCTGAAGGTGTCCAGCCCTGAAGCCAGATGGTTATTTGCTAATTTTGAACTGTTGCACTGGTTTTTGAATCTGAAGTAAACTATCCTCATTTGTAAGCTAGGAAAAGCCATAAGTTAAACTGGGTTTCTTACTAAATCATTGATTACTTCTCTTTGTCCTTTACCAAACCTTGATTTTTTTTTAAAAAAAAGCAGTATTATTTACAGTCTAGAGTTTGTAATTCAGTGCAGCTAAAAGGAAACTTTGGAAACTGAGATAATACCACAGAGACAGACTTTCCTGTGTCCCAGTATGAAATCACTCCTAAAAGTTAAACCTTTTACGCCACTAAGATACAAGTTAATTCCTTTTACTATGACCAGAGTCCACATAACTTCTAGTTTCAGTTCGCTAAATTCCATTTGGAAAGCATCTGTACTTCTTGCATGCTGATGAAGATGCTTTATATACTTGAGCTTCTTAAAATTATTAATATTAGTTGGTCTTATTAGGTGACTACCCAATCACTTACACTTCTTTATTGCTTTAAAATTAAAACCAGAAAACAAAGAAACAGCCTCCCTATGGGGCCGGTTTCAAAAGCATAGTTTTCTCCAGTTTTGAATAGGGAGTCCATGAGGTTTTCATTTCAGATAGAAAAAAATATATAGTTCTTCTAGGGAGTTGACATCACCTTTTATAGAAAGAGTTTCACATGATGTTCTAAAAAGATATTACTTTACACATCTGTTGACAGTTGTTTGTATTGGCAGATCTTCTAAAATATTAAAGCTATCTCCTTTTTGCTTAATTTTAAAAGTTACTTTCAAATGAGGCGCTTAAGCAACAGACAGGAGAGTAATTAGAAAAATACTGTTCAGAGCCAAAGAGGGAGTTTCCTTCAAAACTGCTTAGCATATTATTTTTCCCCTTGTCTTGGCCAAGTCATTTAACCTATGTGGGCCTCAGTTTCTTCAGTTTTAAAATGAAGGGGCTGTACTAGATGGCCTCTGAGATCCCTTCCGTACTAAGTCTGTGATCTGATTGTCTTTTGTAATGTTTCATTTACATACATCACCAGAATGTCTGCATAATAAGGAATCTGAGATTAGTAAGCTCTAACCACAAGGACCATCAATGAACAGCAGCACAGAGCAGTCAGGAAAATGATAACAGCTAGCAGGTAGGTAGTTAATGGCATTCCAGGCAGAGGAATTCAAAATGAAAGAACATTTGGGGTCAGCGGAAAGAGCTCTTCTTCTACCCCCGTAAGATCACACCAGCTCAGCCGATTCACAATAATTCTTCCAGCTCTACAGATTAGGAAACTGAAGTTCAAAGAAATAGAATGGAGAGAGTTAGGAGACTGTGTTGGTGGGTTCTACCTCTTCCAGATGCTTTGCCCCCTTCTGCAGCCTGCGTCTGGGAGGGTAGAGGGGAAGAGAAGCAAATCCAGCTAACCTTATGACCTGAAACATAATCTGCTGAGTCTACAAAGAACCCAGCACTGGAGAGAACTACATACCTTGGCTGTTCCCTCTTCCCGAGTTTGGAAGCTCTGAGAAAACAGAGGAAGCAAAATGGCCAAGCGGAAACCAATCGTCTAAGCTCTGGGCACATTGGGGGCCTCTTCTTTGGCTGGTATCACAATCCTAATTAGTGATATTTATTATATAGGGACAGGGATAGAGACCAGGGCTGTGATTTCAATGGTATAAGTAATTCCCATGTGAGGAAACTCCCTCTTCCAAAATGGCTCAATACCTTCTCTGAAACTTAGGGTCTTAGGGAGTTTCCTGAAGGCACTGAGAGGTTAAAAGACTTATCTAGGATCACAGAGCCAGGATGGGTCTGAGGCAGGATTTATAATCAGGTCTTCAGGGCTTTGGGTCTATTTATATAGGGGCATATATCTGTGTAGACATATATACGGGCATGCAGATGTACACGTATATTGTACGTAACAGAGATATAAATGTACAGAAATAGATGTACATAATAGAAACAGAAATATAGAGATATAATTGCTTTAATGCTTGCAAAGTTCTTTACATCTATCTCCAATCCAACCCAACAAACATGTGTATATAATTATAATTCTATAAAATGCCTACTATATACAAGACACTATGCTAACTACTACAAATGAAAAAATGAATGAAAAACTGGCCCCTGACCTCAGGGAACTGAAGTTCTATAGAGTGCCACAACATGCTCAAAGAGCAGAAGACACAGAACTCTTTGCCAGAGAAGATGAGAACACTAACAGTTAAGTAAGGGGATCGAGAAAGGCTTCTTACACAAGGCGACACCTGAATGAGGCTTTGAAGGAAACTAAAAAGTTCTAAGAGACAGCAGGGAAGGGGCACATTGCCTGGGCAAGGGCAGAGATATAGGGGACAGAGTGCCAAGACGGAGGAACAGTCACTTTAGCTGGAAATAGGGTACATAAGAGGGAATAATGTACAATAAGACTGGAAAGGTAGGCTTGAGCCTGACTGTGAAGGACTCTCAATATCAAACAGAGGAGTTCGGATCTCATCTTGGGTGAAATGCTGTTATATTTTAACCTAGAGGAAACGGAGCCAGTAATAGTTCTTGAGTAAGGGGAGCAATATCAGCAGACTTGGGGTGAGGCAAGGACTCTAGCTATTATTATCTCCATTTTAAAGGCGAGAAAACTAAGAGGTAAACTGATTTCTCTGGGGTTAGATATCTATTAAACGGATGAAGTCAGATTTGAGCCTGGGGCCTCCTGGCTCCAAGGCCAGTACTCTATCCACTCAGACAGGCTGGCTTTCAGTCATTTACTATCTCATGTCTTACACATACTATGCACCTAAAAACTATTTGCTGAATTTGAATGTGAATAAAAATGTAGTTGTATTGCAGGGGTACAGAGGGGCCAGAATGAGCCTTGCATCTTCCATGGCCTGCTGCCACAGGGTCCCAACAGCCAACCAAATGGATGACTGATATTGGAGAGCACAGTCTTGTGGAACAGAGCATACAGTAGTGATGGGCCTCATTTCTGTTACTAAGTAAGCATTCCTTTCCTTGAAGCTTCTGGTTCAAAAAATCCTATGCTTCCTATCTAGGAGATCCATCAAGTACAAACTCTTCCACCATTTTATAACTAAGGCACAAAGTGGCTAAATGGCTAACCCAAGATCCTACAGGCTGGATACAGATCAGAGTCCAGATTCAATACTCCTTTCATTGCATTATGTTGGCTCAATGTTCCTATAAAGAAACACTTGAAAAATCATTTCCTTTTCTATTCATCTGCTCCTAAAAATTTCAGCTCATAAACCAAAGATGTCTCAAGGTTGCTAGAGCTATATGTATTTGTTAAAATAAGTTCATGAACAAAAAGGTGTACTTTCATACGTAACAAACCCCTCAAAAGACACTCCTATATCCCTGATCGTAAACAGGATGCAGTTGTACTGTATTTTTGCTTTGATAGAGGGTAGTAATATGTCTAAGTGCTAGAGCTAAATAGTAAATGAGACCAGCCTTTTCCCAGTCCCCCCTACAGAGGTTAGTGATTTCTCCCTCCTCAAATCATCTTGTATTTACTTCCTCGAGCACATGTTATTTCCTTCAACAGAATATAAGCTCCCTAAGGGTCACTGTATCCTCAGAACAAAGCACAATGCTTGGCATACCAGTAAGCACTTAATCAATGTTTGTCAAGCTGACTGGAACTGAACTGAAGGATAAACGTTAGAGCTGTCTGATTTTGTTTAGATCGTCTAGCACAACTGCTTCATTTTACAGAGGAGCTTTGAGATTCTGTAGAGAATGAACCCTCATGCCATATCCACTGTGTGAAGAACATATTTGCAAGACAATCACAGAGTAAAAGACAAGTAAAGCTCCAACAGATTTATAATCTCTTGGAGACAGGTATTCAATCAGTCAACGAGTATTTATTAAGTACTTATAATGGACTAGGCACTAAGCTAAATCCTGGAGATACAAAGAAAAAGCAAAAATAGTGCATTACCTTCGAGGAGCTACATTCTAATGGGGGAGACAACATGCAAATGAATAGATACCTACAAGACACATATAGAAGAGAAGGAAAGTTACCTTAGAAAGAATAGTAATTAGCAGGTATATGGGGCCAAGAATGGTCTTCTGCACAAGGTACCAACTGAGCTAAGTATTAAAGGAAGCCAGGGAAACTATGGGGCAGAAGTGAGGAAGAAAAGCACTCCAGGCCTAGGGAACAGCCAATACATATGCACAGAAAAGGAAAAATAGAGTATTATGTACAAGCAACAGCAAGTGGACCACTGCAGCTAGGTCACATAGTGGCTAGAGGGAAGTGAAGTTCAAGAAAACTGGAAAGGTAGGAAAAGATAAGCTACGAAGAACTTTAAATGGCAAATGCAACTTTATAGTTGATTCTGGAGGAAAAAGTGAAACACTGGAGTTTACTAAGCATGAGGATGACAAATTACTTTGTCAGCTGTGT
The DNA here is from genome assembly GCA_028646595.1 of Phalanger gymnotis. NCBI lineage: Eukaryota > Metazoa > Chordata > Mammalia > Diprotodontia > Phalangeridae > Phalanger > Phalanger gymnotis. Next base: position 17,278,923 of record CM053628.1, on the reverse strand, counting down.
GGAAGATAAATTGGAGTGGGGGAAGACTAAAGACAGGAAGACCAATTAGGATGCTACAGCAGAGTCAAGACAAGAAATGATGACAGCTTGAACTAGGGCAGTGACTACGTAAGTGGAGGGAAGAGCATGTTGTAGAGAAATAAATTACAAGATTTGGCAAATGGTTAGATATGTGGAGTAAGAAGGAAGAGCTAAGTTCAATACCAATGTCACGAGCCTGTACAACTGGGAATACAGTGGTACTCTCTTTTCTTAAATATTTAAACATTCTTTTAAAAATTTTTTGAGTTCCAAATTCTTTTCCTCACTCTAGTCCCTACCCTTACCCATTGAAAAGGTAATCAACATAATATCAATTATAGATGTGAAACATATTTCTATGTTTGCCATGTTGCAAAGAGCAAGAAAAAGAAAGAAAATGAAAAAAATTGTACTTCCGTTTGCACTCAGAGTCTACCAGTTCTGTCTCTGGAGGTAGATAGCATTTTTCATCATGAGTCCTTCAGAACCGTATTGATCTTGGATCATTGTATTGATTAGAGTAGATACATCTTTCACACTTGACCATCATTATAATATTGCTATTACTATGTACAATGACCTCCTGGTTCTGTTCACTTCACTCTGCATCAGTTCCTATAGAACCTCCCAGGCTTTTTCTGAAAGCATCCTGTTCATCATTTCTTATAGCACAACAGTAGTCCATCAATCATATACAACTTGTTCACCTATTCCCCGACTGATGGGCATCCCCTCAGTTTCCAATTCTTTGCCACCATAAAAAGAGCTGCTAGAAATTGTTTTTATATATAGGTCCTTTTCCTTTTTCTTTGAATTCTTTGGGGTACAGACCTAGTAGTGGTATTTGCTAGATCAAAGGGTATTCAGTTTTATAACCCATTGGCATAGCTCCAAATTATTCTCCAGAATAATTAGGCCAGTTCGCAACTCCACCAAAGTGCATAGCATACCTATTTTTCCACATTCCCTCCAAAATTTTTCATTTTCTTTTTCTGTCACATTAGCCAATCTGATAGGTATGAGGTGGTACCTCGGAGTGGTTTTAAATGTACATTTCTTTAATAAATAATAACTTAGGGCCTTTTTCATATGACTATAAATAGCTTTCATTTCTTCTTCTGAAAACTGTTCATATCCTTTGACCATTTATCAACTGGGGAATGTCTCTTATTTTTATAAATTTGATTCAGTTCCCTATATATTTGAGAAATAACTCCTTTATCATATGGTGCTACTCTTGACAGCATCAGGGAAGCTTGGAAGAGGAAGAGTTCTGGAAGAAAATGAGTTCAGTTCTGAACAAATCGAGTTAGAGACGTCTCCAAGACATCCAATTTGAGAGGTCCAACAGGTCGCCGGTGATTCAGGACTGGATCTCTGTAGAGAAAAGTAGGGCTGGATACATAAGCCTCGTAATCACCTGCATAAAGATGATAACGGAACCCATGGGAGCTGATGAGATCCCCAAATATAAGCACAGAGAAAAAAGACAAGAGGGCCTAGGAGAGAGCCCTCGAAGACACTCATAGTCAATGACCAGGACCCAAGTAAAGCAAAAGAAACTGAAAAGTTGTCAGACAGGTAGAAGAACAAGGAGAGAGCAGTGTCACAAAAAATCAGAGAAAAACGAATACCTAAGAAGAATCATAGATTTAGAGGTGGAAAAGACGTTAGAGGCCAATCCCCTCATTTTATAGATAAGGAAACTGAGGCACAGTAAGGTTAAATGACTTGCCAGGGGCACATAGCTAGTACATAGCTGAGACAGAATCGCCCTGGCTCCAGGTACAGGGACCTATCCATTATATCACATTGACAAAGTCATCAACAACGTCTAATGCTGCAAAGAGGTTAAAAAAGGGTGGAGCCTGAGATGAGGTCATTATGTTTGGCAATTAGGTGAGAGAAGTTCAGTATAGATGACAACGTTTCAATGAGACTCTTGCCCATGATGTCCCATAAACTGGGGGGAGGGTACCTATCCAATGAGCTCCTTGGTTCTCTTGACATCACAAGGATACTAGCAACTATGCATTTGTTATCTCCCACTCCTGCCATGTGACCAGCCAACCTTATTTTTCAATCATTTATATGTTTGATGACATCCTTTACATTACTTCTCTTTTATAATTCCTTTTCTGTAATGTTTTGCAACTTGCTCACACCCACCCTGTGCCTTTCCAGTGACCTTTGGGTGATTTTCAATTTCAATCCTTTAGAGACTATAGTGTTACACAACATCACTGGAAGAATACTGGTATTAAAAAGAGGGGGTTGGTTTCTGGGAGAAGCTTGGGGTCATTAAAATAACACTGCTATTCCCAAAGGCAATCCAGCTTATTCAATTCAAGGCCCAAATCACTGTCCATTTGCAGCATCTGTCCAAGATATGTGTACTGATGGATAAGCTCTACAGGTTGTTCATCCAACTTCATATCAAAGTCTGGAGAACAGGCATCTTATATTCACTTGGTTTTTCCTGGATGAATTAGGCCAAAGTTTTTTTAAGTGTTTATGGATCTCATCCAGGAGGCTCTGCAGTGTTCTGGGGCTTGATGCAATCAGCACGATGTCATCCACAAACAGGAACATCTGGAGCACCTCGCCCTCTATAGGGAATCCCTCTTGGGCTTGAAATTCTATGCTGGATCTTCTCCATGACAGTGGAGAACACCTTTGACATGCATTTTTTATGCCTGGTCTGATATTAACAATCACAGGATCACTGAGAGAGGTTATCTTTGTTGTTCTAGCTTTCAAAGAATCTTGTAGAATTTTGATATGTGCATGGGAGAAGAGCCATGGGAGAAGACAGTGTCAGTCATGGAATATCACTTGCAAAAGTATCCTTGCCTCCTCCTCATACCCTCACCAAGGGTACCCTTAGTGTAAGGAGGTCATCATAATGCTTTTATAAAGACAGGAAAGTAGACACATAGCTGGACAGTTATTGATGTTCCCACAATTGCCCAATATTTTTTCCAATCCCTGAGTACCTCAATGCCTTCACAAGTGTGTTGCCTCTAGCAGACTTCCTTTTCCTGTCCTTTTTCTTTGCAGGGCTATTTCTCTTTTCTTTGTGTCCAAGGCTGTGATATTAGAACCCAAACGTGGCTACTCCACTGTCCTAGATCGGGGCCTCTTAAACTTTTGCCACTCACAACCCCTTCAGAAGCACTGTTCCAGATAGTGAGAAGAATCACTGAGAGGTTGTAATCTGTATTGGTGAAGGGTGTTCCCACTCCAAGGTAATACCAGATGCATGAGGCTTTGATGTAAATTGGCAGATCCAAACAACAGATACCTTGCTTTTACTAGTTTATATGCCCTCTAAACATAGGTGGCTGCTGTTCACTAAGGACTTTTCATTAGGGACAAACTACTCAAGTCTGAGACTTCTGTGCAAAGCTGAGAAACAAGTGAAGTACAACTTCCAGGCCCTCAGGGTGGTGAACCTATCTGCAAGATGATACTGAGTAAGGCTCAGTGAATACTTTGAACAGCACCTTGCAGTAAGTCTTCATAACAAAAGGTGGACATGGAGCATAAGAAAACTAAGAAACCTACAGGCAGCCCCTCTTGGTTTTTTTCACAGTAAGCAAGAAGAGTTTTGCTCTGGAAAAACCGGTGCATCATATCATCTTCAAGCTAATTGTCAATGAAGGGCAGTGGAAAACATCAAAGAGAACAGTACACCAGTTCTTTCCAATTAAAGTAATCTAGTCAAATTGACCCAAACCAGATATTTCCTTTAATTTTAAAAATTATAATGCCTCCTCACTTTAATCTTCTAGCTGTATAATGAAATCAGAGTTACTGCCACTAATAAGACTGACATTACTGAATCAGCTCCAAAGCGGAGCTTTTGACAATACAGTGACAATTGTGCTGAACGCTTCTCCAGATGTTCCAACCAGGACTAGCACCATCCTCAAGAGTTGAGGGGATAGGGAGATTCTGAGAAAATTTGCATCTGGATGCACATCTGGATCCTTTTGAATAGGGTGCATGGACAACTGCATTTGCATCTGGACTCGCCCACCACAGAACTCAATGGCAAAGTGCTACCATGTGGACTCCAGGCCCAGTCCTTGTGGTGTGGAAAGTCACACCTAAAACCAAATTCCTATGCAAGGATAAATCCAGAAGGCACATGAACATAGTCTACATGTCTCCTGGGCTTCATCTATAAAACAGTGAGGATATGGGCAATGCTGGTGGGGCCTATTGCAAGCCTAAATATTGTCTCTCATTGTCTTGAGACTAATGCTACCTGAAATCATTTTTACATGTGCCACCCAAGAACCACAGAAAGAAAAAGCTAGGGATCAAAGGAGCTAGACCTAGAAGGGATGAGACCAATCACTGGGTCCAAACCTCTCATTTTACAATGGAGGAAACTGAAGCCTAGAGGGGGAAATTACTCATTTGAGGCCACAGAGCTACAAAGTAGCAGAACTAAGATTTATATTTCAAATCTGATGTTCTTTCCACTAGCTGAGGCTGCCAACAGGGAGGTTCTTTTCTCTTTCTTTGATAATTGCACTCTGAATAATCAGAAGGTTGCTTGGTGAGGACAAAATCAGAGGGGGGAGTTACATGGCTATGTATGAGATTTCATCAAAGCTAAAGAAGGCCGGAGAATTTGCCATGTTCCAGAAGTACACAGCATCCCTTTCCAGTGAGTGGCACCTTCACAAGCTCTTCACAGTTTGACTCCAGCCTACCTTCACAGCTTATGGCAGATTAATTCTTTTCATATACAGTACTGTCCAACCCAACTGGCCTTCTTGCTGTTCCCCAAGCTAGATCTCCTCACCTCTGCCTCTTGAAACCTCCACCTCCTTTCAAGACTGAGGTCATGTGCCATCTCCAACAAAAAGCTTTTCCTGATTCCCTTAGCTATTAGCATTCATTCACTCCATAAATTATCAAGTACTCAGATATTGATTTCCCACTCTCACTAGACTCTAAGCCCCTTTAAGTCAAGGACTGTTTATGGTTGTTGTCTTTGCATCTTCAGTGACCCGCATAATGCCTAGCATTAATAAATGCTCCCTGGATTGGATTGGGTCCTTCAGATATGGTGGCTTTGTCCATCAGAGCAGCGCTTCTTAAACTGTGGGTCATGACTTCATATGGGGTCATAACCCACAATTTAAGAAGCACTGAAGTAGTCTCGAGTGGAAAAAGTTTACAGAAATGGTGTCAAATAGGAGCAGGGGCCATTAAACATAAGGATACCAGCAGGCTGCATGTTCACTTACAAAACCACATATTGACATTCTCTATGTTCTACTATACTTCCATTTATTTTGTTAAATATTTCCCAATTATATAATAACATGGTTCTGATGCACTCTGGGGTGCTTCGTGTATTTCACACATCTGCCAAAGAAAGTCTGGAATAAATACCAACAAATTCTCACTCTCCCACTCTCTAAGGACCACTAGCTGCTTGCAATCATCATTAACATACAACTTCCCAAACTGTGTCCTCCTATGTTGTAGAGTCATACTTCCTGACCAATCTGACCCATATATGGGTGCTCCCTACAAACCACAGTGGAAGATGGGCTGTAACCACTGGCTGTTGTGCCGTGTGTTAGTTTCATTCAATTTGGATATGAACATTTCTTGACCTCAATTCATAAGGCATCATGAGATAGTAGATACAGCACTGGACTCAGAGGAAGGAAAAGCTGAGTTCAAATTTTGCCTTCTACATGTACAAACTGTGACCTTGGGTAAGTTACAACCATTCTAGGCCTCGGATCCCTCATCTAGAAAGTGAATGGGCTGGACTCTAAACTAGAAAATCTCTTCCAACTCCAAATCTATGAATCTTCCTGGATACTCTTTCCTCTCAGGGTTTTTTTTTTTAGTTTTTTTTTTTTATTTAATACATTTAGTTTTCAGCATTGATTTTCACAGGAGTTTGAACTACAAATTTTCTCCCCATATATTACGGTTGCCCTGTTCTGTTCCCCAGTTAGCCCTCCCTTCTGTCACCCCACTCCACTCCCATCCCCTTTACCCTTCCTTTCTTGTAGGGCAAGATAAATTTC
>CM053628.1:17250695-17266221 GCA_028646595.1 Phalanger gymnotis | reverse complement strand
TTGCTTCCAATTACCCCTTCCCCCCATCTGCCATCCCTTCTATCATCCCTGTCCCTTATCCCCTTCCCCCCTGCTTTCCTGCAGGGTAAGAGAGATTTCCATACCCAACTGAGTGTGTGTTATTCCCTCCTTAAGCCAGATACGATGAGAGTAAGGCTCACTTATTCCTTCTCACCTCCCCCCTCTTCCCCTCCATTGTAAAAACTCTTTTTTGCCTCTTTTATGTGAGATGATTTACTACATTCTACTTCTCCCTTTCTCTTTCTCCCACTGCATTCCTCTTAATACTTAATTTTGTTTTTTAGGTACCATCCCTTCAGCTCACCCTGTGACCTCTGTCTATACATACATATGTATATATGTATGTGTGTATGTATGTATGTGTATACACACACATATATATATATATATACATATACATATATATACACACATACATATATATTCCCTCTAACTACCCTAATACTGAGAAAGGTCACATGAGTTACAAATGTCATCTTTCCATGTAAGAATATAAACAGTTCAACTTTAATAAGTCCCTTCTGGCTTCTCTTTCCTGTTTACCTTTTCATGTTTCTCTTGATTCTTGTATTTGAAAGTCAAATTTTCTATTCAGGTCTGGTCTTTTCAACAAGAATACTTGGAAGTCCTCTATTTCATTGAAATTCCATTTCCCCCCTGAAGTATTATACTTAGTTTTGCTGCGTAGGCAATTCTTGACCTCTAGAATATTATATTCCAAGCCCTCTGATCCCTCAGTGTAGACACTGCTAAATCTTGTGTTATCCTAATTGTGTTTCCAAAATACTTGAATTGTTTCTTTCTGACTGCTTGTAATATTTTCTCCTTGACCTGGGAACTCTGGAATTTGGCTACAATATCCCTAGGAGGTTTCCTTTTGGGATTTCTTTCAGGAGGTGATCAATGGATTCTTTCTATTTCTATTTTACCCTCTGGTTCTAGAATATCAGGTTAGTTTTCCTTTGATAATTTCTTGAAAGATGACATCTAGGCTCTTTTTTTGATCATGGTTTTTAGGTAGACCAATAAGTTTTAAATTATCTCTCCTGGATCTATTTTCCAGGTCAGTTGTTTTTCCAATATTTCACATTGTTTTCTATTTTTTCATTCTTTTGGTTTCATTTTATAATTTCTTGATTTCTCATAAAGTCATTAACTTCCATTTGCTCCATTCTAATTTTTAAGGAACTATTTTCTTTCGTGAGCTTTTGGACTTCCTTTTCCATTTGGCCAATTCTGCTTTTTAAGGCATTCTTCTCCTCATTGGCTTTTTTGACCTCTTTTGCCATTTGGGTTAATCTATTTTTAAAAGTGTTATTTTCTTCAGCATTTTTTGGGTCTCTTTTTAGCAAGCTGTTGACTTGTTTTTCATGATTTTCTTGCATTGCTCTCATTTCTCTTCCCAATTTTCCCTCTATTTACCTTACTTGATTTTCAAAATCCTTTTTGAGCTCTTCCATGGCCTGAGACTATTTCATATTTTTCGTGGAGGCTTTGGATGTAGGAGCCTTGACCTTGCCATCTTCCTCTGGTTATATGCTTTGATCTTCCTCATCACCAAGGACATAAGAAAATACCTTTTCACCAAGAAAAGAACCTTCCATAGTCTTATTTTCCCCCTGTTTGCTCATTTCCCCAGACAATTACTTGACTTTTGAGCTCTTCATTAAGTAGAGGGTGTACTGCCCCAAGTTTCAGGGGTTTTATGCAGCTGTTTTCAAAGATATCTCTAAAGACCTATAAATTCTCAGTTCCTCCAAAGTGATATGATCAAAGGAGAGGTGTTTACTCCTCTCCTGGCCTGCTCTCTGGTCTGTGAGCAACCACAAGCACTCTTTTCTGCCCTGGAACTTCGAGGAGGAGTCCCTCTCCACAACCGCCACCAGTTCCACCATGCCAGCACTCCTCCTCACCCCAGGACCACCACCCAGGGAACACAACCCAGATGGGCCACTGGATTCCCCCATCCCCCACTGTCTATAGGCCGAGAGCTCCAGAAGCTGTGGCTGCTGCCTCCCTGGGTCTGGGACTGGGGCTGTGCCCGGATTACCCTCCTGTCTCACCCAGGTGAGAGAGCTTTCCCACTGACCTTTGAAGCTGTCTTTGGCGTTTCTGGGTTGAGAGGTCTGGAAACCACTGCAGCTGCCAGTGATTCAGTACCCTGAGGCCTCCTCCAGTCCCATCTGTGCCAACACAGCCTATGCTGGGCTGTTCTCTGATCCAAGCCTGGTGCAATAGACCCTTCCTGTCAGTCTTCCAGATTATCTTGGGCTGGAAATCTGTTTCACTCTGTCATTTTGTGGCTTCTGCTGCTCTCAAATTTATCTAGAGTCATTTTTACAGGTATTTTGATGGGTTTGTGGGGAGAACTCAAGCAAGTCCCTGCTTCTACTCCACCATCTTGGCTCCACCCCCAAGTAGCAAGTTTCTAAGGGGCCTTAGGCAGAGGCAGATTCAGTGACAGCACAGAAACATAGGATGTCCCAAAAGTCTTTGTGCAGCTGTAAGTTTTAATGAGCTAATAAGAAATACCTTGTATGGCCTGTCAGAACTGGCCACAGTACTCTGGATGAGATCTAACAGGGCAGAAGATAGTGGGGCTCACCACTACCTCCCCATTCTTGGAAGTTATGGGCCTCTCAATGCAGCCCAAGACCATGTTGGCTTTTGGGGGCTGCCACATCACCTGTAGTGATCAGCAGTCCACTGAAACCCCACTTCCTAACTTCCCTGTTACTGTCGAGGGCACCACCATCCCCTGTCACTCCAGCTCACAACCTAGGTGTCATCTTCTACTCCTCACTCGTTCTCACCACCACCCCCATATCCAATTGGTTGCAAATGCTGTTGATTCTACCTTCTCTCCTCTGACACTGCCACTACCCTGGTGCCAGCTTCAGTTGTCTCATGCCTAGACTATTGAAATAGCCCACTGGCTGCTTTCCCTCTCCCTACTATAGTCCCTTCACTCAGCTATCAAACCGATCTTCCTGAAGCCCAGGTCTGACCATGTTACTCGACACCCCTCTCTCCTTATTCGAGGCCCCCAATTCCCTCCAAGGTCAAATAGAAAATCTTCTCTTTGGCTTTTAAAGCCTATCATAACACAGCCCCCTTCCTACCTTTCCAGCCTTCCTTCAGCTTCCAAGATACTCCATCTCTTGACTCTGAGCATTTTCACTAGCTGTCTCCCCTGCCTGAAATTCTCTGCCTCCTCATCTCTGCCTCTTGGCTTCCTTCAAGTCCCAGCAAAAATCTTACCTTCTACAAGAAACTTTTCCTGATCTAATCCCTTTCTGTTGATTATCTCCAATTTACCCTATATGTATATATCTTATTTATACAAGATTATTTGCATGTTGTCTCCCCATTAGACTGTGAGCTCCTTAAGAGCAGGGACTGATTTTGCCTACCTTTGTATCCCCAATGCTTAGCAGAGTGCGTGGTACACAGTAGGCACTTAAGAAATGCTTGCTGCCTTGACTTGGGATCCTCTGTGCAGTTCACCTTCCTAGTGATCACCAACATGCCATTCAATGCCGTTGCCCCCTCTACTGTTGAGGGCACTATCATCCTCCCAGTCGCTCAGTGTCACCCTTGACTCCTCTGTCACACTCATGCAAACACTCGATCTACTGATCGATCTTGTTGTTCCTATCTCAGCAATATTAGAATGTCAGTTTCTTCAGGACAAGTGTTGTATTCACTGTGTTTACCACATTGGCTGGCTCAAGGTAAGCATTTAATAAATGGCTGGTGATCGGCTGCCATTTCTTTCACCTTGTCCCTTTCTCTACTCACGAAACAAGCACCCTAGTTCAGGCCCTTATCACCTTGAAATCAGACTATTGCAATAGACTCCCACTTGGTCTCCCTGCCTCCAAAGCCTCTCCCTACTCCAGTCTATCCTCCACCCCTAAATCACAGATCTTAACATGTCGTTCTGCCATCCCAAATACTGTTGTTTCTTATTGCCTTTCTGTATCAACTATCACCAACTCTGTTTGGCTTAAGGCCCTTTCCTACCTTTCCAGCTTTCTCATCTATTATTCTCCTCAACCAGCTGACCGTATTAGCCTACTTGGTATTACTCACACAACACTCTGTCTCTCATCTCCATACTTTTGCACTGGCTGTGCTCTTTGCTGGCAATGCCCTCCCTCCTCCCCTCCTCCCAGGATGATAGCTCAAGAACTTGAAGGACCTTGGAGGCCATCTTATCTGGCCACCTCATTTTGTATCCCAAGAAGAATAGATGATTTGCCAAAGGAAGTATCAGATGTGAGATTAGAACACGGGTTCTGGCACTCTTTCCATTGCCACAAGCTTAAAATGCTCATCTCCCTTCAAGGAAAAGTTCAACTTTTCCTGACCCTCCCCCTTCTCCAGCTGCTAGTACCCTCCCTCTCTAAATGAGCTCCTATTCCCCATGCCTAGTCCAATGGCTGGCACACAATGGCTGGCACACAATGACTGGCAAACAGTAAGCACTTAATAAACATTTGTGAATTGATTGGTTGGCCACCCAGGCCCACTTTGCTTTGAGAGTAGAGCCTCTTAGGTTCACAATCCCAACCCACCTCAGGCCCAGAGAATATAGTATCAAGGACGTGGGAGTGCAGAGGCATTCCCTTGACCTGGCCTCTGGCCTGCTGTTCAATGACCTGCAATGGTGGCCAGATGGTTTTCTCAGAATAGCCCTGTAGACCCCATCAAGTTCAGATTCCCAGAACCTCTTGGCATGAAAGTTAATGGTTGTTTCATAGACCACCATAAGCAGCAGCCAAACCAACACCCAGGGCACACTTGGGTTTATAGGGTCTTTCAACACCCCTGACAAGGAGCTGGGGAAGTCAGGAAGCCTGTATGGTCCCTTTCAACTCCAAAGCTAGGATCCATTTGTAGCCCCTGGCAAATCTATGCTGATGACAGCACCTCAGGTACAGACAACACCTGGAACACATGTTCGAGTTGGGTTTGAAAGCTCTCTCACCATACCCCGTCCCTGGAAGGGGAAGAAACCCCTCTTTGCCTGAAGGGAGACTAAGCCAATCAGTCATGATCCAGTGGGAGATGTTGGAAGGTTGCTTACCCAGGGCCAAGGCAGACTGAGATAAGAGTTCCAAAGGGCATGGCAGGACCCATACCAGATCAAAATAAGGTCCAAGCTAGAGGTGAGGTCAAGTTAAAGTTTGAACTAAAGTTCATGCAAGTATACATGTTAGGTCACAACGGTTTACTCATCCAGAGGCCTACTCAACAGGTCAAACAGGAAACCTTATTTGCTCAGGTCAAATGAGAGTTCACACATACAGGTAAGTGTTTACTCAGGTTAAATTACAATTCTCACATGCAACACATCTGTGGACTCAGGTTAAACTACACACAGGTTTGTTTACCCAGATTTAAGCTATGGGGCTTGATTTAGGGAAGGCAAGGATGGCAGCAGACTATATGCAGAGGCCCAGAGGAATAATATGCCCATCACTCAGTTTGGAGCAAGCTCAATGGTTCAGCTGAGCTGAGACTTCCATGACTTAGGGAAAAAAGACCTTTACTTCCTTCCCCCTTTAACAGGCACAGAGTACCCAGCTTCTCCCCTGTGGGCTGCCCAGAGCGAGCTACTACCAGAGGTGGGGAACCTCTGGGCCTCAAGGCCACATGTGGCCCTCTAGATCCTCAAGTGTGATCCTTTGACTGAATCCAAACTTCACCAAACAAATTAAGATTCACAGAACAAATGGGATTCAGTCAAAGGGCCACACTTGAGGACCTAGAGAGCCACATGTGGCCTTGAGGCCACAGGTTCCCCACCCCTGTTAACTAAATCATACTTCCATAGGATCCTATCTAGAGCTGGAAGGGACCTCAAATACCATCTAGTTCAACTCCCTCCTTTTACAAAAGAGGAAACAGATTCCCAAGGAGGCAATGTGACTCACTCAAGGTCTCATAGGCAGTAACAAAGGTTGAGTTTGAACCCAGGCCCCCTGACTTTAGAGTTAGTGCTTTATCTACTATATTATGATGTCTCCCCGTTGGGGCTAAAATCCTAAGCTCTATGGCCTAAGGGATCAGGTTATATGGTAGTGAGTATGAGGTACATTTTCATTATTTGACCATGGTGCTGGTTTGTAGAATTCAAATTAAGAAATTCTTGTTCAGTTGCTGTTTTGGTAAACACCAGCCCCTGGCTTTCCAAGGGGCCTTGCCCAAATGGGCCAACAGGCATAGGAAATAGTCCTGCTCCAGGTGGGTGCCTAATCTAACAGCTCTGTCCAGGACTTAAGGAGATCTGAGCGCCTGAAAGGCAGTACTCTGGAAAATGCAAAGTGGCTATTTGAGTCCAAGCCTCCATTAGCAGACCTGACCAAGATTTCTGAGCAACAGGTAAACAGTGAGTAAAAACATTTGGAACCAGGCTTCTAAAAAAGGGGAGATTCAGAGTCCAAGGCTCTTATTTAAAAATCAAATGGATTGGCTCCCCCCACCCCACCCCACTCCCCATTTCCTAGGGTCTGGACAGAGCCATATGCCAAGGGCATTTTTCCAATGCTATAAACAGGCAGAGATGCTGCAATAGCAACATCCCCAAATTAATTTGCAAGGGCTCAGGTTCATAGAAGTGTATAGGTACATTTAATCAGAGAAATTTCCTTTGGATTTGTAACATACAAACGCAACCCTTTATTTTGTTTCATTTATGCATATGGCATAAGGGATAGAAGAGTGCCCACTCCAACTCCCTTGGAGTCAAGAAGTCCAGGGATTTACCCATTCCTGCCTCTGAAACCATATGATCTTTACATAGGCCTTTATATACCTGATTTCATTTGAAATTCAAAGCAATCCTGTGAGGTAGGTGCTATTATCACCCCCCCCCCCCAGTTTAGAGATGGGGAAACTGAGACTCCAAGAGGTTAAGTAACCTAGGCTCACACAACTAGTAACTATCTGAATCAGGATTAGAACCCAGGTTTTCTTGACCTCAAGTACAGCCCTCCACTATGTCATGCTGTCTAATGGGCAAGAACAGTTCATTTCACCAGTGCTCCCAGAAAACCCTCTAGGAGTGTAAAGTTACAGATGAGTTAGTTCACATTACTGAGGGGGCAAAGTATGCATTACATTTCCTATTCCTTTTCTTAAAAGCTATAAGCCAAATCACTGTCGTAGAAAGTCAGAGTTGCCTCCATTATCCATGACTCTGAGATTATCACTGTTTTATGGCCTGATTCTGCAATCTATGGAAATGGCAGCTTAGAAAGGAATCAGGACTGTATGATCTCCCAACCTTTTATGAAGCTTAGTATCTGTTGACTGCAGCCTTTTTAACTATGATAATTTCTGACTCATTGATATAATTGTCTGGCCTTTCTGATTATGGGATAGCAAATTGAACCCAATTTTTCACTGAAGACCATTTCTGCTACCCAGACGATAGATAACTGAGAACCACAATATGAAAGAACATCATCGATAAATTCTACCCATACACCCATCCTCCATGCCAAATTCTATTCATCATAGTTATAACAAGGATGAGGCAGAGTGCAAAAAGTTACAGGGAGTTCTAAGCACCATTCAGAAGATACACCTCCTCCCCCAGCAGCTACACTCAGGTGAGCTCCTCACTCCTGGCATAAAATTTCCTGGTTACAGGAACATGCAATTCACATAACATCTATGTGTAGTAGTATGTTTTCACTTTGAATGGGTAGATAGTGTTTGTGAATTTTTAAGAGCTATTTTTTAAATGTCCAGAAGAAGGGAGACACACATATGCTGTGCAAAAATAGAGGGACTGAGGAAAGGGTAACTATTTCTCAAAAGGTTTAGAGGGATGAATTTGGAAGTAGCCCCAAACTTCATAGTCCTTTAAAGGTGGCTGTAGGGGTAGGGAGGAGAAGGGACAGGCATACTTGACATCTTGAGGAAATGGGCTCTGCTAGGAGATAAATCCTATGAACTCTGCCTCTAACGGAGCATTTGATTTCACTCTCTCTCCCTTAGGAATTATAAGTATGGAAACCAGAAATAGCAGAAGCTTGCGCAGGTCTGACTGCCCTTGAGTTCAGAAAACTCTGCTTCTCTGGGAAAATGTGCTTTTTTTTCTCCCCAGACACATCAGATTATCACAAATGCAGAGCATCAGCTAAAAGATAGTTGGTTTCATTAATTAAAAAAAGCTTGTTGGCACTGGACTTGGAGGCAGAAAACCTGGGTCTAGCTCCTGACTGTGCTGCTTGCTAGTTATGTAAATGTCAGCCAGTCTCTTCACATGGCTAAAAAACAACTTTGTCAATTTAATTGAGTCCCAGTTTCCACATCTGTAAAGTGTGCTTAACAATATACTCTTTAGGGATGTGGAAAAATGGGGACATTAATGCACTGTTGGTGGAGTTGTGAACTGATCCAACCATTCTGGAGAACAATTTGGAACTATGACTGAAGGGCTATAAAACTGTGCATACCCTTTGACCTAGCACTACCACTACTAAGTCTGTATCCCAAAGACATCAAAGGAAAAGGAAAAGGACCTATACATACACAAATATTTCTAGTAGCTCTTTTTGCGATGGTGGAAAATTGGAAATTGAAGGGATGCCCATCAGTTGAGGTATGACTAAACAAATTGTGGTGTATGGTTGTGATGGAATACTATTGTGCTATAAGAAATGATGAGGAAGACAGTTTCAGAAAAAACTTGGGAAGTTTTATATGAACTAATACAAAAAGAAGTGTGTGGAACCAGAAGAACATTGTACACGGTGACAGCAGTATTGTAGCGACGATCAATACAATGATCCTAGGCAGTTCTGAAGGACCTGTGATGAAAAATGTTTTCCATCTCTAGAGAGAAGGACCGATTAATCCTGAATGCAAATTGAAGTATAATCTCTTTTACTTTGCTTTGCTTTTTTGCAACATGGCTAATATGGAAATATGTTTTGCATAATTTCACATGCATAATTGATATCATATTGCTTGCTTTTTCAATGGGTGGGGGAGGGGCTGAAGGGAGGAAGGTAATTTAGAACTCAACTTTTTTAAAAAAATGTTAAAAATAAATAAAAATATTTTTAAAACTGCAACAACAACAACAACCCAAAACAATATACTCTCTATCTCCCAGGGTTACGATAACCAAGGAGTATAAAGTCTGTGGTAAATTGTACAGGGGACAGGCATAGGAACCGAACCTATGATTTCACAGATATAGAGAAGTCCACGATGAAGAAACCTCCTCCACTAATGCAGGTTGGCACCTTCTCTGCAACATGATGTTTAGAGAGTTCCCCAGAGCATTGAGAGGTTAAACCCCTTGCTCAGGGCCACAGAGCTAGGACATGTAAGAGGTGAGGCTTGAATATAGGGCTTCCAGGTTCCAAGGCAGGCTCTCTATCCACTACACCATGCTGTCTCTGTCCAATGCTATATAAATGTGAATTCTGATTATTTTTGGAGGGGGAAGGAGTTGGGGTTAAGTAACTTGCCCAAGGTCAGACAGTAAGTGTCTGAGGCTGGATTCGAACTCAGGTCCTCTGGACTCCAGGACCAGTGCTCTATCCACTGCATTGCCACCTAGCTGCCTTGAATGCAAATTATTAATATCATTATTTTTCCCCCACCAAAGTCCTTCCAAGCCTCTTTGTAGCATGAGGGTGACACTGGGTTCTCCAAAGGTCTTCCAAGGGAGCCCAAACTCTGCCCAGTCCTACCAAGCTAGAATTCTTTCAGCAAAGCCTGGCACCTGAATGTCTGTTGTCTAAGGCCCCACCTAGTTAAGGAGGTTGAGTACCTCACTGTATGAACTTTTGGGGCCATAGCCACTCAAGAAGACTGCAGCAGCAGTATGCCCACAAGGACGATCATAGGTCTTCTCAGGTATTGAAAGGTTAGGATTATCAGAGGAATTCCTATGCTAGGTGGCACAAGAGCTAGAAAGTTGGGCCCGGAGTCAGGAAGACCCAAATTTAAATCCTGACTCATACTAGCTGTGTGATTCTGGACAAATCACTTAACCTCTGTTTGCCTCAGTTTCCTCAACTGTATAAAAATAATAATATCATTAAAGAGTTGTTAGGATCAAGTGAGAAAATATTCATAAAGTTCTTGGAAAAACCCAAAGCGCTCTTAGAAATGAACATGCTTCCTTAGGTCCAGGTATTAACAGTCTGAGACAGATGGAGAAAAATCAAGATCTTGCAGTTTGTCTTCAAAGTGGTAGCTTGAATGACTTCCTTGATCCATCTTTGCTTACAGTATGTGCAAGGCCAAAGGCCCCACTGAATTACAAAGCATTGATCTTGGCCATTGCCATACCACCCTGAATGAACCCACAAGATCTGGGAAGCTAAGCAGGGTCGGGCCTAGTTAGTACTTGGATGGGAGACAAAGCATTGATCTTGAAGTAACCAGTGTCAGGAAGAAAAACACAACAATTTCACAGGTCAAAGATGAGAAAAAACAATTCCTTGGGAGAATTAGGAAGGTGAAAGAAAACAGCCATGCTTAGGGCCGTAATTACTGGACTAAAGTCAAAGAAATCACAACAGCTGAAACAGCTTCTTTGAATTCTCCTGGATGTTCTGGAAAATGTGTGATTGTGGAGACTTGTCCATTTCAGTTTGCACAGCTGCCCCAACACACACATTGCCCCACCTGGAGATGTCCACACCCCATGCCAGCACTCTTCAGTTAAATTCAACAAGTATTCATTGAATGCCTCCTCTGTGCCAGGCACTGAGGATACAAGGGCAGAAAGGAGCTTCCATTCCCATGGACTACTCTGATCACCCCCTCACCTCTCAAAGACTGCACTGGCTCCCCATTGCCTACTGAATAAAGATAAAACTCCTGACTCTGGGATCCAACATCCCCATTAGGTGTCAAGCTCCTTGAAAGCAGGGCCTATGTGGCTTCTATCTTAAGTGCCTAGGACAGTATCCTGCGTATAGAAAGCACTTTGTAAATATTTGTTTAATCAGATTGACTTTATATCCTTAAATAAGTTCAAATTTGACCTCTCACAAAAGCATTAATAAACCACATGTCCCTTAAGGGGCTTCTCATACCTCTTGTAACTTCACAGATATTATATAGGGACCAGAATAGAGACTAGACCAGGGATTTTTCAGGCAGAGAGAATTCCCAGATAAGGAAATGCTCCCTACCAATGCAGTTCAGTACCTTTTCTTTGATTTGCAATCTTAGAAAGCTGCCTAGAGTACTGAGTGGTTAAGTGATTTGCCTAGGATGACACAGTCAGCATATGTCAGAGGCCCAGGTATTCCTAGCTCTCAGGCTATCCAACGTGACTCCAGGATGCCTCTGTCACAGAGCAGGAGTAGTCCCACCTTTTTTCCATCACAAACCCCTCCCCTCTCCATTGCAGCATCCTGCTTCACTTCCCTAAGTCGAATGGGTATTTTTCCAGGCTCTCCAAGGTCATCCTATACTATAACATCTTACAATGAGGATTTCCAAATTGTCATCAGTTTCCCCAATCTTCTCTCTAATCTGACCACCCATGAGGGCCAGTGCTTTTCTATACCTTCCACTACTCCTCTGTGGTTTGCATGGCCTTCAGAAAACTGTCTCCTCTGAAAGTTTATAGGTGCGCTGGGGCTGATCGAGATCCAATGTGCTAAGGAGACCATCCAGCTGTGGTGGATGAATTGTTGACCTGAGCATCTGCCACACTGAGCCCCAGTACCTGAAAGCAAAAGACTCCTGCAGCTGAACTTGCAAAGCTATTTTGGAGGGGCTGATTTTCTGGGGGTGGGAAGGTTAACAGGAATTCCGGGAAACTACTCCTGGGTTCCAGACCCATTGGGATATACACAGGAAGAGCTTAACTACATTGCTTCCAGCTATGCTGTCAAATAGACATTCAATTGGGAATGGTAAAGCTTGCTCCAAAGTAAGAAGTTTCTCATCTCCAGATTTCACATTTGCTTATCATTATTATTGGGGATTTTTCCCCCAAGAAAAACAGTTCTCACCAACCACAAAAAGAGCTCTCTGGAACATTAATCCAGAAAGGAACAGCTAAGACACTTTTCTGCCTTGATTTTAACAGGAATCCAACAGCCCAAGTCAATTCCCCCCAGGCAACTTCTTACCCTCTGCAAAGAATATGAAGCAAACTCAAGCAAGAACCTGCGTTTAGGAGAAGTACTTTCAGACTTGACATGGTGGCTGAGTAGAAGATTTTTGCAGATTCCCCCCACATTTTGTCTCTTCCATCTCTTGTCCAAGGACCTGAGGGAAACAAAGCCAAACCCGTTCCCACGGTTCTGGCCGTCTTCTGGCCAGGATGGAAAGAATGCTCAAGGACTTCTTTGCCCTCCTTAGTTTATGACTGCAGAAAGCAAGTTCCATTGACTTGTGGCCAAGATCACGTCAGGAAATGGTGTCAGAGGAAACCGTCTTGAGCTTTACCAAGATTCTCTTAATCTTGGGTCACATTTACACCATAAATAAAATTTGGCACTCCTATCCGAAGACATGAAAATATATTATGGAATATTGTGGAGTTTAAAGGGACTTTAAAGATCATTGAGGCTAATAGATGAGAAATTGAGACTCAGAGAGAATGACTTAACCTAAAACTACTCAGCTAGTCCAGGGCTTGAAGAGGGTGCCTCAACATCCAACCCAATGTTTTTCTCTACTGTAATCGCACTGTCTTCCCCATTATGAAGCCAGAATGCTGTCTTCTCAACCCAGACTAGACATCAGTCCCCCTCTTTTTTTTTTTACTTCAGTATTTCAGAGGTGTATAATTTCTTTGGTATGAGGCACTCCCTTAACCAATGCAGATAGTAACTCTTTTATAACTTGGTATATGAGTGTTGCTGTGGTTGAAAATTTAATCTCACCACCCTGTGGCCAGCCTGGTGCTGAGCATCTCTCAGCTTAGTCAGGCAGGTCCTTGGATGTCAGATATATGATCCATCCCCAGGTCCCTACTCTAAGTTTTTCCTGCTTGGAAAGACATGTTAGTGCTTCTTCCCCACTGGCTGAGCATTTGAGAGCCTAAGTTGACCTTCACGCCATCACGAGGCACTGGGGATAACTTCACCAAAGGATAATTACTTTCTCCTGAAAACAAATGGCAGCCTCGGAGTCTAAGGGAACTAAGTGTTTGAACCGAGAGTCATGGAAGGAGCTCTGTTGGGGTTTTTTACTGATGTAATAGCTAGCATTTATATAAATAATTATGTAGGGTTTGCAAACAGCTTTACATGTATTATTGAATTTGACCCTCCAGGTGAGGAAATTGAGGCTGAGAGAAGTAAAGTAACTTGTTCAGGGTCACACAGCTAATAAATATGTGAGGCAGGATTTTCTCTGTTCACTGTGCCACCACTGATGTATCATGGAAAGTAGTGACTGAATAGGTAAAGGTCTTTTTTTCAAGTCACATCAAAAATGCATACTACATGGGATTCTTAGCTGAGACTCTAAGGTGAATCGGCACATTCCTCAAGACCATTCAGATACTGAAGCTGTATATGAAATGGCATAAGCAGACAACCTTGGAATAAGTAAGACCTAGTGAGGTTCGCATCCTGGTCTGACATATTTGTAGCTGAATGGCAAGTCACTTAACTTATGAGTGGCATCAGATATCTCTCTAAAGACTGCAATTAAAGATAAATTGCTGATCTGCTTGGTAGGAGAGAGTTTCCATATCAGGAAGTTTCCTAAAGCAATGAAATCATTGGCCAGATCCTCCGACCTGTGATTATTTTGTATTTAGACACTTTTGAAACTAGGTGGCATATATTTTATTTTGGAGGCAATCCAGATGAAGTGACTTGCCCGGGGACACACAGTTAGTAGGTGTCTGAGGTCAGATTTGAACTTGGGTCCTCCTGACTCCAGTGCTAATGCTCTATCCACTGCAGTGCCACCCAGCTGCCCCCAGCATATATTTTAAAGGGACTTTACAGATCATTGAGGCTAATAGATGAGAAATTGATGACAGTGACAATGACGGTGGTGTCGGAGAACAATGAGACATTTGGAGAAAGTTCAGTTTCAGTCATCTACATACAGAGGAGGCAATGGCAAGACTTGGAACTGTAGAACCTAAGCTCAGATTCTAGCTCTGTTATCTGGGTAACCTTAGGCAAATTGCTTAACTTTCTGGGCCCCAGTTTCCTTTGTAAAATGAAGGATGGGACTAGATGACTTCTAAGGTCTCTTCCAGCTCTAGAGCCATGATCCTATCGTATATACAGGCATAGATGATCACATGGTCATATACATTGTCTATCTGTCTTTTGACAATCAGTCTAGCCAAGTTCAGACAAGATCATCACCAGGCTGACTTATGGGGTAAAGAATTTTTTCATCCGGGAACACATTTAGAAGGCATAGAAGGTTGCCCTTGTTATTCAGAAGTGCCCCTCCACCCACTGATGAAATTACAGATCCTTGAAGAATTGACATGTAGGGCACATTAAAATATTAGATTCAAATGTGTGTGTAGGGGGGGGAAGAAAAAAGGGGGAGGGGAGAGGGAGACAGAGTGTGAGAGAGAGAGGAAAGGGAGAGGGAGAAGGAGAGGGAGAGAGGGAGGGAGGGAGAGAGAGAGAGAGAGAGAGAGAGAGAGAGAGAGAGAGAGAGAGAGAGAGAGAGAGAGAGGAGAGCAAGAGAGAAGCAGAGAGAGGAGGGGGGAAGAGAGAGAAACAGAGTAGAGAGACAGAAAAACAGAGACATACAGAGCTCATCTAGCTATACAGATGTACACATACTCATCAGCTGAGAGTAGAAAAGTGTATTCCCCACAAAGAGTAAGAGAACTAGATCAGGGATTCTTAACCTTTCTTGTGGCATGTTCTGTTTAGGCAGTCTGGTGAAGCCAGTGGGTCTCTTCCCAGAATTGGGCTTTTAAATAATTGAAGGAAATGCTAAATCTCATTGCGAGCTTAGTGAAAATAAAGATCTGACTTTTTCCTTATCCGAGTTGAGGCACTCGTTGAATTCTCTCCACGGATCCCTTATGGGGTCCCTGGACCCCAGGTTCAGAACTACTTGCCTAGAAGAAAGAAGACAACAGAAGCCTGCTGAGGCCTGCTACCCTGAAGGCTCATCTTTTATCCGTGAGAAAGAGAATCCAAACGTGGCCAGGGCCCTGTGAGGTAGGACTTTGAACGAAGAACGGGACTCCCCGATTGGATGACCCCCAGGCTTGGGCAGACGTCTCTCTTGGGCAGATGCACTTTTCCGACCTTTCCTTTCAAGTCAAAAACTTAAAGCCTCCGGATTAGGGCAGGAGCTGGCCAAGTGTGTGCTTTCTAGCTCTAGGGCTCGCACTCGTAAAACCTCCAAACCCCGGCAGCCCCGAAGAGCGCCCCAGGGTTCAATGCACTAGCGGTCCAGCCCCCTAGACCTGCTTCGGTATCCCGGTTTTCTACGAGTCGGCTTCCCCTGTTCCCGGGAACATCAGCCCCCAGCAGCCGCCTGCGCTGGCTAGCCAAAAGCCCCG
>CM053628.1:17223983-17250595 GCA_028646595.1 Phalanger gymnotis | reverse complement strand
GAAGTGTCACTCAGTGTGCTCTTTTTGCTTCCACCAGTTTCCAAAACAAACAGCGGAGGCTGCAGGCTGCGGGCCGGGCCGGGCTGCCTCAGTGCCTGCATCAGGGCGGGCGCTCGCTCGTTCCCTCGTTCCCTCGCCGCTCTCCCCAGGCTGCCTGCTGTGGCGCCCCCATTGGAGCTCCCCAGCCGGCACTCGGGGGCAGGGCTGCTCCCTCCCAGGTCTCCCCTTGCCAATCTTGTAGAACCATTAGGAAAAAAAATGAACGGGGGGGATTTGACGACTGATGGTCCCCACATGTCCGATAGGAAGAGATTTTTTAGGCAGAAATCTCAGCCCTTCCCCAGTCTATAATGAGGAGCCTCAGGTCTTAATCTTGGTCTTTCTCCTTTCTTCCTTTAGAAAATTCTTGGGAAAGACAGTTCCATTTTCGGCTTTTTGGATTTCCCCTGAACTTCCTCCTGAACTTCTCCCCCCACGCCCCCCAACTGCTCTCCCCTCCCCCAAGGATCGAGTTGAAGCTTCTCTTGCTCGTGTGGATTCCATTGGTTTCTCCAGTGATGGCTTTAAGCTCCCGAGCTCATGCCTTCTCCGTGGAAGCCTTGGTGGGGAGATCGACCAAAAGGAAACTCCGAGACTTGCGGGATGAGCAACCGCCCCAGGATCTGCTGGAGAAAGGCGATGAGGAGGAAGAGGAGGAAGAGGAGGATGACAGAGAAATCGGGATGCTGAGGAAAATCGAGGAATCGGGTCAGTATCATCACCCTTCTCCCCCCACCCCAACACAGCAGCAGCAGCAGCAGCACCCTGCTGCAGTTCGGACGCCAGAGGCGGCCAGCCCAGGGAGGCTCCTTGGCTGTAAGCTGTCTTGGGTGGGCTAGGGCCTTGGCTGGGGGTCCCATAGCTTTGGGCAGCCTACTGCCGGGAGAAGCTGCCAGGAGAACCTGAGAGGGACTGAGAACCTGCCTCTAGGGCAGAGCTTTCCAGATTCCTTTTGGGATGCACAGCTCCCCAGCCATGGGGAGTGCAAATGGGAGAGGGGAGGCCCTGCGCTAGGACTTCAGCTCAGCAGAGCAGCAGCCCGATGCCCCTCATTTCCTATAAGTGTTGTGGGTTTGAAGGCCAAGAGCAGGTTCTTTCCTAGTGACCACGGTGGGGGTGGAGGGGGGTCTCTTTTCCTGAAATACTTCACTTCATTCGGAGGCAACTTGCAATGGCCCAGGACCGAGACTCCTTACCTGTGTGACACTGGTCAAGTTGCTAGTTTTCTCTGAGCTTCAGTTTCTTCCTGTGTAAAACTGAAGGAGTTGGAACAGATGATCATTCAGGTTCCTTCCAGTAGTACCAGTCTGTGAAATGGGCCGGGATCTGCTGTCCTGGGAACACTAGGCGCTTGAGGCAGCCAGGAGGGGAGAACCTGGAGCTCAAATACCTTCCATTTCTGTCTCTGGGCAGAAAAGAGACCCAAAGCAGAGACTTCAATGACTGCTTTCTCTGGGGGCCATGAAAGTCCAGGAGATAAAGATAACGTCCAGGCAGAGCTTCAAGGCTCTGAGCTGTGGCAGAGATTCCACGAGATTGGGACTGAGATGATCATCACCAAAGCCGGCAGGTAGGCAGGCCCCTGGTTCCAGGGCCCAACCTGGGAGGGTCCTAGGGTGGACGGCACCAGACACGTTCCATGCCGGGCAGGAACCGCTTGCCGAGCGATCGAGGCACATGCCCATCTCCAGCTCCTGGAGTCAGCTTCTCCTTGAGAGCCCAGAGACAGCTGCTTGCCAGTGGGGACTCTCAAGGTCATACCTTGATCCCACTTCTAAATAAGCAGCTTTATTTGCCAGTAAAATTGTTCCAAGCCCTGTCAGCTACATGAGTCAGGGAGTAAATTACCCACCCAAGGGCCAGAGAGATTCAGAGAAACCCACAGATGTGAGGTGTGCCTCACCCAAGAACAATCCTCTCATTTGCACCTATCTCGGAATTCTCCCTGTGTGCTTCCTCCCAGCTTGCTTTAGCGAAGCAACAGAAATAAGAGGATGAGCTGAGTGTGGGGTTAGCCTCAGACTGACTGCGTCACAATTTAAAAGTTTCCAGAGTTCACCTCCCAGAAACAATGGAAACGAACCTTTGGGTGTCAATAGAGTTGTTTGTTTTCCCCTTTCCCTTTTGGAAGCGGCTCTGATGCACAGACGGACCCCCAAGCTTCTCCCGTACAGAGGTCATTGCTTAGGCCTTTTCTGCAGCTAGTACAGAATCCTCTGCAGCTAGCCTTCTCTCCCGCAAATGTTTTTCAAGGCCAGGCAGAGCTTTCCAATCTCTTCTGCAGGCGAATGTTCCCTTCTGTTCGCGTCAAAGTGAAGGGGCTGGATCCCGTGAAACAGTATTACATTGCTATCGACGTGGTACCAGTGGACTCCAAAAGATACAGGTAAAGAAAGGCCAACGGTGGCTGGAATCCAGCGACATCACAAGCCTGGCAGGCTGCTCGCTCTGACTTGTGAACCCAGGGTTCCCTAACAAACAGGCGGGTTAAATCTAAACTCTTCCTCAGCAAGATTTTTACACGCAACTCCACTGAGCGCCATCGGCTCTGGCTGGTCCTGCTTCGATCCCCAAAGGTTTGGGCTCTTGTGTGAGGAGGGGAGCGGAAGGGATCTCGACTACTTCCTTGGGCACCAGGTTCCTATCTTGGTGCTGCCAGGTCCCATATAGTTCTTGGGGGCCACCCTGAAGCTTCGGCAGGAGAGAGGAGGCCTTCAAGTGTCCTCAGAGCTGAGAAAGGAAAAGGGACACTGAGTCTCTCACCCTTGTACCACAGGAATCAGACTCTGTCCTTTCCTTTACCCAGCGACTTCTGAGTCATTAGGAAATCTTGGGCCCTTTTAAACCAAGGCAAAGCTTATGGGCATGGCCGAGGCTGCCAAGAGGAACAGGTTTCCCTCCGGGGCTGGCTCTTAAGCTTAGGGGCTTCGGCATCGTCGGCGGCCATAAGCTGTGTGTCTGGTTGGCTGGAGCAGAGGCTGTCCCTGGCCCTTGTCTCAGACGCCCAAGCATTGCCTCAACCAGCCCAGGTGAGGGAAACAGAGAAAGCGCAACTTAACCAGCTAGCAGGGGACAGCGGTGGGAGGGTGGAGGAAGGAGGCAGCTTGCAAACAGAAACAGCTGTTTGCTTTTGCTTCTGCTGTCTTGTTGAGTGTTTGGGGAGCCGGCTGCACATCTGTACAGTGTCTGGATTGGAAACAGTCCGTGAGTCGCCCCAGTTGCCTCTAGAGGTGGAGAGGCGGAGAAATGGAGGAGGCTCGGGGATCCCAGGGCCTCGTTTAGTGAGAGGTCTCCTTCTCCAAAGAGTCGAAGCATAGAGAGCCCTGGAGCAGGCGAGCAGAGCACACCTTCCGTGCCCCTTTCCCATCCGACTCTTGTCTTAACTGAAGTTGGGAGGGATGCTTACGGGTCTCAGGGCTTACGAGGTGGTGTAGATCAGGTTTTCCTGCGGTCGGTTCTAGGAAATACAAACCAGATTCTGGGAAATCCCTCGACGCTTCCCTAGCCCAGGCTTAGCTTTGCGCTCTGTTCCGACAACCTCCGATTATTAAAAGTTTGCTTGCTGCTCGCTGTGGGGATCCGAGGACCTGTCTACGGGTAGCCTATGTAGGGCCTTTTTCCCCTTCCGACGGCTCCCTTCCCACGTTGCAGATACGTCTACCACAGCTCCCAGTGGATGGTGGCGGGGAACACGGACCACTCGTGCATCACTCCCAGGCTCTATATCCACCCGGACTCCCCCTGCTCAGGAGAGACATGGATGAGGCAGATCGTCAGCTTTGATCGCGTCAAGCTCACCAACAACGAGATGGACGACAAAGGGCATGTAGGTGTGCATTCCGGCTGCTGGCCGCCGACGGCGGGGGCGGGGGGGGAGAAAGAGGAGAGAGACAGACAGAATGAGAGAGACAGACAGACACAGAGACAGAGAGACACACACAGATTCAGAGACAGAGAGACAGAGAAAAAGAGAGAAATAGGAGGCAAGGGATGAGCCCCCTTCCCCTATAAGGCTACACCCCAGGCTGCCCTAGCCTCAGAAAGGAAAAGCAGAGGCTGCCTGCCCCAGAAGTTTCACTGCCTCTTCCCCTCTCCCCATCCCTTCTCGATGCTCGGAGCTCGGCCCCTGGAATGGTGGAGTCCGGGGCGTGTGTGCGGAAAGTCTGGGGATTGAGAGATATAGGGCCAGGCCATAAGCCCTGAGGACTACAGGGTGGAACCTGCCCCTCCTGCCAGCAGATAACTAGCTGTCTGGTCCCTTCGGCTGGGTAACCTAGAAAGGGAGTACTGGAATCTCATTCTCCCCTACTCTCCAGCATGCCGGCCAGAAGTAGGAATGGAGTGCGGGGCAGGGGTGGTCAAAGCCAGAGAGGAGATCCTGGTGCCAGGGCCACCCTGAAAGTTGCCTGGCCTCTTGGCCAGGTAAGTGCTTTAGAGTCCCGAACTGCCCTACTAAGGCACCGCTACGGCCAGACTCATTTCCCCCAAGCATCCAGGCCTTCCTGGCCTCTCCCCTTGTTCTCTGCCTCCGACTAACTAGGAGAAGAGGCCTGGACTGCGCGAGAGAGCTGGACAGGAAGCCCAGGCTACTGGCGCCACTTTTCCCCCCAAGCGTGAAAACTACATGGGGGCGGGAGGCGAAGGGCAACGCTCCTTCCTGGGGCGGCTCAGGGCTGGTTGGAGCCGAAGAAGGGAGAAGGTGAAGGGAGACGTCCTGCCGGAGCTGTGGAGTTCAAAGGCAGGCAGCCGAGGACTCGCTAATTCTTTTGATCTCCTAGGGGCTGTGGCGGGTTAGTTTTAAACCCCTCTGGTTGTTTAGGCCGCGGACTCTCAGTCCCAGGCAGCTGCTGACCCCATGGACCCTTTTCCCTCTAGATTATCCTGCAGTCCATGCACAAGTACAAACCTCGAGTTCACGTCATTGTGCAAGACAGTCGCTTTGACCTCGCCCAAATTCAGTCCTTGCCGGCCGAAGGCGTCCAGACTTTCTCCTTCCCAGAAACCGAGTTCACCACGGTGACGGCGTACCAAAACCAACAGGTAACGCAGATCCAAGCGGGAGCCTGAGATGAGGAGCAGGGAGGAGCGCGCAACCAGCAGGCCCAGCTGGGTTTAGGGGTCCGGTTCGGTCTGAGGAGACAATACTGAGGTTTGGCGGCTCGGTAACAAGACTCAGGAAAGCCTGAAAACAAATGGAGTGAACTGGGGCAGACTGGCACCGGCAATGGGCTTTTTCTTCACCTTACTCAGGCCATCTATTTGTCTCCCCCTCCTCCTTTTTTGTCTCCCCAGATTACCAAGCTGAAAATAGACCGAAATCCTTTTGCCAAAGGATTTCGAGATCCCGGAAGAAACAGGTAAGCAAAGACATCATCTGTCATGGGGACAGGGTGCTATGAAATTGTGCTGTAGAGTAACAGATTTAATTAAATTTATTTCCAGCAAGGATCTGGAAAAGTTATTCAACTGAGAGAAAAAAAAAACTCCAACAACTTTGGGAGATTCTCTCCCAAGTCTATAATTGTAATAAAAGTTGGGGTATGGTAGGGGTGAAGAAATCTCTGTAACTCATCCTTGGCTGGAATCACATAAAATGCATGTTTCATATCTCTTTTCCAGGGGCGTGTTGGATGGACTTTTAGAGACCTACCCTTGGAGACCACCTCTCACCCTGGAGTTTAAAACCTTTGGTGCTGAAACCCAAAGTAAGTAGATTTCTAACCTGCACATGAATGTTTATATGTTAGTAACATATTAGACAACGAGGAGGGAAAAAAATCGTTTCTGTGTATAATTTGGCGCTGTATCCCAAGCTTGGATAAGCCTGGTACATTTCAGGAAATTACAACTGCTAGGTCTATTAAAATTTTTTTTTTGGTCATCCAGACCTATAATTTCATCAGCATGGGAAACTCACAGTGTGGAAACTCTGCTGATACAGACCAGCAACTTGCCTATAATTTATAATGACAGAGTTACATGGGGCACTGAGATTAAGTGACTTGCCCAGGGTCATTCATCTAGCATGGGTCAGAGGCTGGACTTGAAGCTAACTCCAAATCTTTCTTCTCTCCACTCTCCACTGCTACCAGATCTTGTACCTGTACCAGATCTTTTGATAGGTTTGGGTTTGGTTTGGTTTGTTTTTTTTTTTCAGGGGAGTTTGGCAGAAAATAAATGAGGTTTTTTTAAACCCCAAAGATAGACAAAATTAAGGGCTAAATAATTCTTTGTTGAATGAAGAACTCTGCCAATGAGAAAAGTGTGAAAGGTGAAAAAGAAACCAAATCCCAACATCTCAGCCCTGGCCTTGACGACTTCCTGCCCTTCTTTTCTTTTGGCTCTGTCTACTTAACTCATGTTTGCCAATGCATTGCATATGTAAAGAATACAATGGGCTGGGTATACCTTAACATTTAGGAATATTTGGGGACTAATGTGCAGAATAGTCCAGAGCACTTTTTGTAACATTGGCAAGTCTCCTAGATCCTAGTTTCATTTTGTTGAGGCAGGGGGCAGGGAAGGACTTAAAAGCAATTTTAAAAAAAGCTAGCCATGCACAGCTTGGCATCAGTCATTCAATGGAAACCCTCCTCCGAAACTGACACCTAGGTTATTATCGGAACCCCTTCTTGCTTGCTATTCAGTGGAAGACATTTTCCTAGTGGCTTTGGGAGAATTCGAGCTGCAAATGAGAACTCTGATTTTAGCATTTGGGGGAGGGTGGGGTCAGGAGGCCATAGTACTGCCTTCAAAGACCTTCAGGAAATGCTGGCTTTTCTGGTCCCGATTTTGGATGCTTTTGGGAAAAGGATTAGCACAGGACTTGACACATAGTAGGCACTTCAAAACTCTTGATTTAGTGAAAGGACAAAAATAAGCATGTTTGCCTGCCTATATTCATTATATGTGAAGAACAGCTTATCTCCCAAGTTTTAGAAGAAACTTAGAACTACAGCTGACATTAGGTTTGCAAAATGTTTCATATCCAGGATAATGGTTAATTATGGTACTGAGTAAAGTGTCAGAATGGAAAATGTGTGTAGTCTGTTTCAATACATGAGAGAATTTAGCACAGTGTCATTGACCCTAAGAGCACCCAGGGAATACTGTTTGGCTAAAACTATTTTTTAGCTTTTCTAGAGGGAAGAAAAAAATACTCCCAATTGTTATTTACTCCATGTAAAGCTCAAGGCAAAGCTCTTAATAGTCAGCAAATAGTGATGGAAACTGTAACACATTTAGTGACTAAATACACTTCTGACATTTTGCAAAGTTGTGTAATCAGGTAATAAACAAGCTTTTCATTTTCTGACTTGGGCTACGAGATTTCTGGCAGAAGATAGATCTTCTCTGAGAATCTCTGGTGGTCTTCCCAGGATCCATGGAGAGGTTTCAGGGGCTCCATGAGTTCAGAAGGGAAAAAAGTTATGTGTATTTTTTCAGTGCAATTGATTTCCTATGTAATCCTATTTTTTACTATATGTATTTAAAGAACATAGACTTAGTATCATTATTATGACTAAAATGATTATTTGGAGGAATCCATAGACTTCACCAGCAAGCCAAATGGATCCATGACACAAAAATGTAAAGAACCCCTGTTCTCAGGTGATGCCACCAAACCCATTGGATGTGGGGCCCCAATTTCAGTGGCTAGTGGTGCCCAAGCAGCACTGATCTGCAGATCACACTCGTGGACTTTACTCTTTAGGTGGTATAGGCCATTTGAAAGCCTTAGCCTGGCTAGTACCATTTAAACAGTATATCGATAAGGAGACAAAAACAAACAAAAACAAACTAAAAATGAATCTCCCCAAAATATTACGAGTTGCAATAATAAAGAGAAAACACCAAAGTCTCTCATTCATTGAGAGGGTGTGTGTTAAAACACAGTTTTCTCCATTATTTAATCTCACTATTAGTCTCGAGATTGTGACAAAGAGAAAGATTTTATTTTTTCAAAAGAGCTTTTTTCTTTCTGTTATCATATCAGAGTTTCAGTTTCCATGAGTGGAGGTAATTGTCAACTCGTGGCTCAGGGGTTCAGGCTGTGTCTAGACATACAAGCTGGATTGGGGGTGTGGGAGAAACCTAGCTGATTCCAATCAGTAATGAGTCATGATTGAATCTAAACTTATTTTGTCGTTTGAGTGTTCTGAAATATTTTTAATAGCCATGTGTGTGGACTGGCCCGAAGTTTCCTAAATCTAATAAGCCACATAACTGGGAGATCACAGTGCAGCATAACTTAACAGAAAAGCCTCATTGCTCATCGGTGTTTTGTAATGACAATATGTCTCAACTTTTTGAGTTGTCACTTTTAGAGACAGAAAGACTATCATGGGAAATACAGTGCCATGATTTTCTTAAGCAAATCTGAACCGAACATGTTTGGTTTCAGAAGATAAAATAATAATCAGATAGAATGGAATGGTGACCTTTCAAATGTTTGAGACAGACAGCTTTTATCCAGTAGATTTGATGTTTATGAGATGCCAAAACCACCTGTCATTTTGGGCCAGTACCTTTCAAAACAATTTGTCAATCTGTTGCAAAAAGAAATCAAGTTAGTTATCCTTTGGAATTAAAAACTCCTTTCCCCCTCAACACACATGGGCTGTAAGAGTCATAACAGATTTCTCCTGTGAACCTTGGCATCAGCAGAAATTACAGCATTAGAGAGCTAGAGCTGGAAGGGAACACAGAGGTCACCTAGTCTTACTCTGTCATTACTAATAAAGGAACTGAGTTCCAGAAGAGGGAAGTGACTTACCCAAGGTCACAAAGTGCAAGAGGCAGAGCCAGATTTTGAATGTAGGTCCTCTGATTCCCAATCTTTGCACTCCTTCCATTGTCCCAGCTTCCTCTCAGAATGGGAAGGCAAATATAAAGAGTGTTCATGACAGTGAATTGGGAATTTCCGGAGATCAGTATTTTCACTGCTTTTGTCACCCTCAGGTGGAAGCAGCAGTGGCTCCTCCCCGGTGACCTCCAATGGTGGGCCTCCCTCTCCTCTGAACTCCTTCCTCTCTCCACCTTGCTCACCACCCGCATTTCACCTATCATCCAGCACCCTCGGAATGCCCTGCTCAGAAACCTACTTACACAACCTCAGCTTGCCTCTTTGCTACAAGATTTGCCCAAGTAATCTTTGGAGAACACCACCTCTTGTGCTTCCCACTCCTGAAAAACCTGGAAGCACCAATCCTCATTCTCTCCCTCCTTTCATGATGGAGGTGCCCATGTTATCTTCTCTGGGAATCTCCAATTTAAAAAATGGCAAAGCTGAAGACTTAAGTGGGCAGTGTCTGCAAATGCCCCATTCTGCCAATCCAATGCTGTATGGGTTACACACACCTGCAAATGTGTTCCCATCAACTCCTGTTGCCCGAGAAGCCTTTGGTTGTTCTTTACATCCTTCCTATGGCTTTTACGGCTATAACTTCCCCATGCCATCCAGACTGATGAATGCAGCCAGCCATTTTCGAGTGAATCATGGCATCCCATCTTCCTATCGAGATGGCAGATGCAACCACTCTCACTGGCATCCAACAATTAACCACTGCCTCTAATGTCACTTTGCAAGTTCAGAGAAGAACATGTCCTTATTCAGGAGGGCACCACCAACAAAAGCTGGTGAAAAGGAGCTTGACTCCTCCAGTGCTACATTATTAGAAGCCATTGCTCTGTCCTGAAGTTCCTTACCCCAAAGGGATCAGATGAGTATCTTGTACTTTACAGTAAACACCCCAGAGAAAGAAGATTTGAAGAAATAACACAGCATTTTCAAAGCTGACTTTAGGGGAGAGAGAACTCCTTTCGCCCCCATGAACTTGACTTTGTGTATTCCATTGATCCCCACTTACACTAGAACTGGACCTGCCTTTTGCCCTTTTTTCATGGCAAATTCTGTCTCCTTCCCCAAATGGATTTACTTCTCCCAGTGTTCAGTACAAAGCAAAGGCCTTCCCTATGATAACCTCTGTGGTCATCCTGGAAGGGGATTCAAGTGTCCTTGCAAAGTGTTCATTTGCACTCCACTGCTGAAGCCCTGCCGGCAACCTCAATGGGAAGGGACAAACAAGGACAAAAGGCTTGAGACTTTTCATGAAACTCTGTAGCTGCTCCCTTTAATTACCTTGACGATGAAATCTGAACATTTAATGCTGAAAGAAAGCAAGATAAATGAAAAGCAAAACCTTCTGAAACAGATCTGATCTCTGGTTTCCTTTTATTTGTTTGGGAATCATTCCGACATGAAGCCTGTTTACTTGTGCCCTTAACTCACTTGCTATCTTAGACAGACTCTTGCCAAAAAGAAAAAAAGAAGTGACTGAAGTTCTCCATGAAGAAGAATAAGAGAGTTTGACTGAAGGGAGGAGTGAAGACATTTGAGTCCACAAATATGAAAATGGCATGAAATTGGTTGAATCTTACTTTCATGTGTAATTCATGGTGAAATAGACTAGATAAAAGTAATAGCAAAAAAAGAGTGCAAATAATATGTACTTGTCTTAAGCTTTTAAATCTTGCATTTCCCCCCTTATCGGATCTTAAAATGTCTTTCATATACATGTTGAAAGAAGTATATGGATAATCTATCAAAGGGATGTGAAGAGAAATCCAATTTTGATTTCTCATGGCACTAAGTCTAGTCATTTTATTAAGGGGCTCTGCCCACCTTGAAAGGGCCTGCTATAACTGTGAATAAATCCTTCTCCCTCCACCCCCCACAACCTTCTCAGAAAATATGATCTAGAAAGACATTTTTGTTATTGTTCATTTGTTTCAGTCATGCCCAGCTCTTCATGACCACATTTGGGGTTTTCTTGGCAAAGATACTGGAGTGGTTTACCATTTCCTTCTCCAGCTCATTTTACAGATGGGGAAACTGAGGCAAATAGAGTGAAGTGACTTGCCCAGGGGTCATATCAGTGTAT
Organism: Phalanger gymnotis; assembly: GCA_028646595.1. Classification (NCBI taxonomy): domain Eukaryota; kingdom Metazoa; phylum Chordata; class Mammalia; order Diprotodontia; family Phalangeridae; genus Phalanger; species Phalanger gymnotis. Next base: position 17,239,613 of record CM053628.1, on the reverse strand, counting down.
TTTATTTCATACTGAGTAGTTACTCCTTCCAAAGTATACATTTGATACAGAAGTGCATTCCAAAAAAAAACCTATTGCAACTTTTTTTTCTGGGTAGGGATGGGGAGGAAGAAGTCAGACTACTATGGTTTTGAAATTGAGTAGTCATTTGAGAAGAATTCTTATTTGGTGCCTAGACAAACTCAGTATCTATGGTAAGGTGTTGTACTGTTGTTTTTCAGTTGTGTCCAACTATTTATGACCCCATTTGGAGTTTACTTGGCAGAGATACTAGAATAGTTTGCCAGTTCATTCTCTAGCTCATTTTACAGATGAGGAAACAGAGGCAAACAGGGTTAAGCGACTTGCCCAGGGTCACAGAGCTAATAAGTGGCAGAAGTCAGATTTGAATTCAGGAAGATGAGTCTTCCTGACTTCATGCCTGGTGCTCAATCCACCATGCCACCTAGCTGCCCCCTATGCTAAGGTAGATGCTACAATATAGCCCAGGACCAGAAGCTGTTCAGACAGGCTTCGAGAATCCAGGGCTTAAAGCATAACAAATACATTTCTTTTCTGCATACCCCCGAGAGGGAGAGGTGGGGGCTAATTGTTAACTGAGGAAAATCTTGTGAATCCTTGACGCAGAGACAGCCATGAGAGTACGATGACCCCGATCCCAAGGGATCGTGTGCGAGACCGTCAGACATCACTGAGAGAAGGTATTTATTTAACTGAAGGATGAACTAAACAATTCTGAAAAGCTCTGGCTTCCTTTCTGGTGGGGGGGCTGAGGGGGAGGTGCTACACAGTTTGAAAATGGCTCAGCTCACGGAGTTCAGTTACCCAGAGAAAACTTTTGATAATTGGCTGCATTGAGACAAGGAGGAAGAGAAAAGGGAAGTATTGTCCAGATTAAGGGAGGTACGTTAACTTTTTATTTCTAGGATTCCTTAATTTCAGTTATTATATCATAGGGCCATAGGATTTAGAATTGGCAAGGACTCAGATCTCATCTACCCTCAGGGAAAATGAAGCCCCAGGAGGGGAGGTAACCCTGCTAAAGGCTTCAGAGGATCATAGGAAGAGGACCTTGAGAGATTGACAATACAGCTTCCTGCCTCTAAGCAGGCATAAACTTAGCAACTGCTCCACTTCAAAAGTGCCTTGTATATAGAGGTGCATAATAAAGGCTTATTGATTCGAATTCTCTCTTCATGGTTTTTCCTATCCCCCAACGAGAATTCCTCCCTCCTCTTCTCCCTTCTAATCAACTGAGATATCAATATATACTGCAATGTATATTGCAATGTATAGTACAATGTATATTGCAGAAACAATGATTTCCTTTGGAATCAAGGACAATGTCATTGCCACAACAGATCCTGGTCTTGTTTTGGAAATTTGGCATCCTGTTGACTTTAGCATCACAAACTAACTATCAAATGTCTTACCCCAAATAGCAAAGCCAAAAGAAACTCCGTTTAGCTCAATGTGTGATACAGGTAATGTTCTAATGAGGACCAACTGGGCCATCCCCTTTCTGATGCAGAAAAAAAAAATTTAAATACTGAAAACAACAATTCCCTTTCTCAAAGGAATGTAGTTAACCCTCTTCCGCCCTTCTGTTTAAACTACCTGCTTTATTCAGTTGAGCACATCACCTTCTGAAACTGATCTGGCTAAGAGACTTGATCAAAAGAAATCCAGGGCAGAAACATTTTCCTTTAGATCTATAATAACTCAGGAAGGGAGCTGGGAAATAAATGGATGATTATCTTTGGATGCCCAACTTTCAGCCCAATTCAGGCCTGTCATGAGACTAGTTAATAAGTGTGCATTAGAAGCCTCATACGTTGAGTGGGCTAGCCGAGCATTGAGCCAAAGTGGCCGAATCATCTCTGCAAAGCTAAAATTTGAAAGCACCCCAAGACCCCTAATATGACTTCACTTCATTATGCTGTAAGCGCAAAGATAATTATTTCAAAGTAGAAAGATACCTCCTTTTTTCATTGTTGAGAAGGTAGATGTTTAGGACGCTCCCCTGATATTTGGCTAGGTCTGTACACATAGGCCCTGGAGAGGACATGGCTTCTTTCTTGTTTTATGTGGCTGAAGCTGGTCTGTGCAGCTCCAAAGACATGAACAATTAGGATCTTTGAGTGATGAGTCAATGAATCATGACCTCAATAATCACAGCCCGAGGCGCTGACGACTTGACAAGGAGCCAACAGTGGATACAGACAAGTGTCAGCAATGGGTGCCATGGAAAGGTTTGAGCTTTCCCCCCTCTTTATCTATTTTAGGATCATTTGCAGTGAGCATCATGGAGTGGCAGGTAGGGGAGCTCACACAAATCCATCAACTTATGTATTTTATGGGTGCTACTGGTGAAATCTTGTCTTATTTAAATATTTAATAAATGAATCCACACACACATAAATGGAAAGTTAACTGTCTCACTGCAAGTCCTACACTTACACACACAAGACAGCAATGTCAATTGTAATGAAGATACTAAATTGTTAAAGGGTACTTTGTCTTATCTCAGTACACTATCTGATCGGTTCCAGATGCCACCTCCTTAAGGAACTAGTCCATCTTTTGTTTGTTCAGAGAATTCACACCAAGTCGCTTTATTTTCTCCTCACTCTCTAAAAATGATGTGTCATAAAGACATTAACTTATCACATACTTATGTTCTTGATTGTGTGGGGAAAGCAGATTTACATAATGCCTAACATAATAATAGCACACATTATATAGTCCTTAAAGTGAGCAGAACACTTTCCATATGTTATCTCTGTTGATACTTCCAGCAATCCTGGAAGGTATTATCATCTCCATCTCACTGAGTCTCAGTCAGGCTAAGTAACTTGTCCAGGGTCATAGGAGATATGTGACGAGGGACTTAAAGCCATGTTTTCCTGACGCCAAATACAGTGCTGTCTCCATATATCTCCATATGCGACTTCCCACTCCCATGTAATTACTACTAGTAGTAGTAACAGCTAATATATTTTATGTTTGTTATTTCATCTGATCCTCCCAATAATCCTGTGAGATAGGTGCTATTAGCATCCCTATTTTACAGATGAGGAAACTAAGGCTGACAGATGTCAAATGACTTACTGAAGATTAGACAGCTAGCAAGTGTCTGATGCAAGATTTGAATCCATGTCTTCCTGACTCCAAATCTCTCACTCTACCCAGCACACCATGCTGTCTACTGCCTGCTCACACAAGCTTGCAAGCAGAGCTGTAACTAAGAATCCTGGACCCCAGGGCAAATTTAGCTGAGTGGAGAAAGTATGTGTAAGAAGGAACCATCTTGTAGAGAATTTAGCCTATGCCCTCACAGGAATTTCTTTTGTGGGAGGTAGGTGGTGAGAGGGAAGAGTAAAGGGAAAAGGATGGTGGGAGAGAAAAGTCTAAGGGACTTGTCCCTCAGACAAAGTTCCCAGGAGTTATGAGGAGAGAAGGGACTGCACATCTGCTCTCCCTATTCCCCTCACTTCCATAGTCCTGGGACCTCAATCCTTTACCCTCTCAGAGGGCCCAACTTGCTCCCACCCCCTTCTGTACCTTCAAGCTCTACAGGAATGCAAGCTGTCCCAGGACTGTGAGGTATAAGGCCTGGAGCTAACGATCTCCAGACCTCAGTGAGGAGGAACCATGCCCTACTCCCAGAGATGCTGGCACCTGAACAAAGCACCCATGCCCGTGCCCTTGTTACAGCTCTGCTTGTGAACGCTCACTTCCCCATCCTATCTATTGGTGATTCAAGTGGACAGGGTGAAAGATGAGATTTCCCCTCCAATTTAGAGATAGGAAGTTTTTGTGCTGAAAAGTCTCCCATTAGCCAAGATAACAAGAATATACTGAGGTTCAGCAGCAGCCTCTCAGTTCGTTCACAAGAATCTAATATATTTCTTGGAACTGTTTAAAAGAAACCAAATGTATATAGTTCAGGCACTAGCACCAGTCTCTTTGGATATAAGCACCTTGGTATACAGTTAATCTTCCAAGGTTTGAGCTGCAATTAGAAGATCATTTGCATCAAAAGTGTGTAAATAAACATGGATTGCATGACAGTATAAAGCAGAATGAATAGGTACACAGAGCATTTGAAACATATCCAGCATTAAAACTCTTTACATGTGTGGAGGGCCTACTCTGGCCACGCGGTTTCAATAAAGTATTGAAAGGAAAAAGACTCGTATCATTTCCTCTCCAAGTTTCAAATGTTCATGTTTACAAATTTGTACTGCACATTAATATGTAAACATACATTATGGTGAGCAGATGGCTAGTGAATATTTATTGGATCTTGCGAGCTAGTTTGCATATTTTTTTAATCTATAAGAGCAGATAGAGATCTGTGTTGGCTTTAGCTCTATCGGTGCCTAAAGGTTGCGTGACATTTGGAGGGAAATCTTAATGGGAAAAACCCTATGATATCATACAATGTCATCCATTCCTCTCCCTCCCCCGACAGCCAGCCTTTGGAGCCAATGGTGACATTCAGAGACAAGATTTATGATAATATACATAAAATTATGATGACCAAACCTAACCAGCTCTGGCACTTATTTCCTATGTGACCACCTTGGGCAAATCACTTAAAGTTCCTCGGGCTTTTGTTTCCTTTAATTTGGAAAACGAGGGAATCGGACCAGATGACCTCTGAGGTCTCTTTCAGTTCTAAATCTATTATCCTATTACATATATGTTATATATGTATGTATGTATATATATATATATGTATACAGAGAGAGAGAGAGAGAGAGAGAGAGAGAGAGAGAGAGAGAGAGAGAGAGAGTCAGGCAGCTAGGTGGTACTGCAGTAAATAGATCACTGGGCTTGGAATCAAGAAGACTCATCTTCCCGAGTTCGAATCTGGCCTCCAGACACTTACCAGATGTGTGAGCCTGGACAAGTCACTGAACCCTGATTGCCTCAGTTCCCCATCTGTAAAATAGGCTGGAGAAAGAAAGGGCAAAGCACTCTAGTATCTTTGCCAAGAAAATGCAAAATGGAGTCAGAGTCAAACACAACAGAAACAACTGAAATATACTTTGCATGTGCTCTCTGTCTCTCCCTCCCCCCCCACTCTGTCTGTCACACACAAACACACACACACAAGATATATCCCACACCTAGGATTTAGTTCATGTGGGAATCTCCAGGTATGCTAACTCCCTTAACCCATGCAAATCAGCATTTGGTCAGTATAGTGAGGTCTCAATTAGGGCAAATAATGAATACCATGAAGTGGTCACGTTATTGGAATTCTAACTACATATTTCTATTGGACTAGAACCAGTCACCATATTTTTTACATAATTAGAACTTGAAATAGTGTGAATTCAAATATATGCCACTTCATGGGATGAATTGTTCTCACTAATTGGGACTTAGCTGTAAGATATCATCTTAGAGCAGCCTGGGGACACTGAGGGGTTAAATTACTTGCCCAGGGACACACAGATGGAATTTGTTAGTCAGCCCTGGAACCCAGGTATCACTGACTTCGAGGCCACTCTAGTGACAGTACCACACTGCTTCTTACCTACCATTTTATCTGTAGGAAATGGTACTATAATCAAAAAAATTGCTAAAGCAAGAAAAGGAATAAATCTCTAGATGCCATTGGGTAACATTCAATGTCTTCAAATTGAAGGCACTTGTACCAAATAGACTGCTCGGATTCCTTGCTCCCATCCAGCGCCATTTTGGGATATTGGTATTTTCTTACTTTTAGCTTCAGGGAATTCAGCAGTATATATGAGTGGGAGTTTTCCCTTGGCCTCTCCACCTCTTCGATCCCTCAAAGATTTGATGCCCTTCAAGCCCATTGCAATCTTGTCTAGACAGTTTGGTTTTCTATTTTATTGAATTTCATAAATGTCAGTGAAACATCCCCCAAATACCAATGAAGAAATTGTCTTTAGAAAGGGGTTGGTCTCAGAGCATCACTTTAGGAGTTAGCAGTAGGCTCCCTGACTAATGCCTAGATTCCTTGTTGGGTACTTGACACAGGAGTTCTGGGAAAAAGAAATGGCCATGCCCGACCTATTGGAGCTGGGCGAAGGGGTGGTTTGTTACAGAAGCTCATTTAATTACAGATCCAGCCACCAATGACCTGTTCTCATATAACACCGCCATGGAGGCAGGTTGCCTTCCTTTGTCAGTAGAGACAACATCCTTTTGTAGACTGGAGTTTGTATATTTGGCCCTTGCTTACAGAGAGATTTCTGGGAGCCACATTCCCAAGTGCTCTTAGAGAGGGGCAAACAACATGTCTTAGCCTCAGGATGATTGGTAGCAAGAGATAATCTGCTATTACCAGTAAAACTAGAGCCATCCCATAGGAACAGCTTAGTGGGGCAGTGGCTCTAGGCTTTTAGTCGTCTTTGTTCTCAGCCCTCTGCAGTAACTGGAAGTTGGGCTGAGACTCAAAAAGGCACCTGGCATGGGAGCAAGACACGAGTTGAAGGCATCTGGTACTTAGAAAGATCAGAGGTTTATAGATTTAATCAGCCAGGAACCCTTGTCCCTTAACCCCTTGCTTATCTTAAGTGCATAGGACTCTCCTGATTTGCCATATTCTCCTCTGGGGACATGTTGTCAAATCTATGTTCATTTGGACTTGATTTCCCATGGGCACACATAAGGGTGGAGATGCCAATGTGATTTACATGGGAGCTCTCAGTTTTGACTGGGATGAGAGGAGTCTAGGTCAAAACTCACCTAGATGCTTATGCCTGGAGTCAGCAGGTTTCAGTGACTTGTCCCAGCAAGGTTCTGAGACTGATGAGATGTCAAACACAACAGAAACAACTGAAATATACTTTGTATGTGCTCGCTCTCTCTCTCTCTCTCTCTCTCTCTCTCTCTCTCTCTCTCTCTCTCTCTCTCTTTCTCTCTCTCTCTCTCTCTTTCTCTCTCATACTTACTCTCTGCACATACTTGGTTTGTTTCCAGCAGACTGGGAGCTCACCAGCACAGGAGCTTGGTTACATCTCTGTAACCCGGAAGCATTTCCCTGAGTCAGAGGATTCTAGATTTCAAGCTAGAAGGATCCTTGAAGTCCAGCTCTCATTTTACAAATGAGGAAACTGAAGCTCAGGGAGGTTATGTGACTCAGTGTCACACAGCTAGTCATTGTCTGAGGCAGGATTTGAACTCGGGTATTTTTGACACCAGCTCTAGCTCTCTAAGGCACCACTTTTAGCCTATGCAGTCAGCTCTGTGTTCACACTCAGTCTGAAACACACTCAACTAATTCCCTGATTGTGTGAAGTATTCCATATCTAATCATGGATTATCCTATTTGGAAATCCCATTACTGTTGTTTCATGTATGCTTTTTTCTTTAATCAAAAGGACCCAGCTCTCTAAGAGCCTTAGTGCCATGGTGAGAACTGAACAGCTTATATTATGCCTGAAATCCTATTCTTTGTGAAAATGGAAATAAATGAGAAGAAACAAACAAGTGGGAATCTACTCTACGACCGCTCCGAGAGGGGTCATCCTGATCTCAAAAATCATTAGGGATCAGCAACTTGCTACCTTCAGAAGCTGGCCATTTCCCATTTAACAGCCGCTGAAACTGCTCAGTAACCACGGAACAAGTTAATGGCCTGTTCCAGACCATAAAGGATGGCTATCATGTCTTCCAATACCCCCCAGCCCCAGTCTTTTCTCAAACACTGCCAGTGTGTTTTGTTTGATTAGGTGCTAGGAGGCATCTCCCGCATCCTGCCTGTAACTCAGTCAGCCAGAGATTCACTATTAGGCTTCTGACCCTTTCTTAGCTACACTCAACACCCATGGGTCCCGCTATGAGTGGGCAGGTTTACTATAGGACAGAGACCAAACAGCTGGAGCCAGATGGTGGTGGGCCTGAAATGATAGCCTCAAGTGTTAAGACATGCTTCTGCAGTGAAGGGTGGGGGTGGGGTGATGTTGGGGAGCATGGATGACTTTTATGCAAGAGACTGACAGGCTGAAAGTGCTGTGGGAGGCAAGGGGATGACTTAGGGAAATAGTCCATTCACAAAAGCTCAGATAGTACTCATTTCATGCTGATGAAATAACAAGTTGATTTCTTCCATTAAAAAATAAACCTAACTGTTGCTTTTCTTCAGTTGTAACATCAGGACACAATTCATAGGTTCATAGGATATCAGAGCTGGAAGGGACCTCAGAGATCATCTGCAGTCTATTCCTCTCATTTTACAAATGAGAAAACTGAGGCACACTTACTCAAAGTCACACAGTGAGAAAGCCAAGACGTGAGATGCCGTGTGGCTTAGTGGATGGTGGGTGGACTGGAAGCCAGCAAGACTGGGGTTCAGATCCCTATTCGGCTCTTGCTAGCTGTATGACTGTGGACGAGTCACTGAAGCTCTCTTCGGCTCAGCTCTTTATATGTAAAGGGGGGGCTCTTAAGACCCCTTCCACCTCAAAATCGAAGATGCTATCATTTGGACAAATTCTATAATCTGGACAAAAAAGGAAATCCAGTGCTTTCTCTGCTCTCCCGTGGTGATTCTTTTTTTTTTTCCTTTCCATCTCCTTCCTGGGTCATAGTACCACCCCTCCCTACCCCGGCCTAGACCCTGGTCTTTCTGAAGGTGAGTCTAAGTGTATTCTCCAGAAATGTTCATTTTCATCCTTACGTTTCAAGATGTTCTCCTCCATTCCCCCACTGCAATTATCCAGGGAAAGAGGAGGTGAACGTCGCCTGTTTCAGAAAACAGCCTTAGGTTTCCCTCGCTGCTCCCCCAGTTGGCCCTAAACACATACACAGAGTAAACTAACTTGTCTCAACTCCAAAGCCAAGCATCTTTAGCTCCATTTCAAGAAAAGAAACCATTCCATTTTTCTTGTGGTGGATTTGGATTTAAGAAGACTTAAAGAATTTGTCGATGTTGTCATTTTTCATTCCTTCTTGGCCTTGGTGCATCCAATGGATGGAATCCTACCCAGGATTCTCTTTTTCTTCCTCATACTCTTTGCCGCTCTCTGGTCGGAGGAGGGCACGAGCTACAACAATTTCCTCAGTGTCTAACTTGGCAGCTGTGAGTACTTAGCAGTTAATCAGAGCAATTCAGCTCACCTGTGTGAGTGATTCCCTGACAGCTCCATCTGCTTTGAGTCAGGCCTGGCCTGACTTGGGGGTGCTGGCTGGGGGCAGCAGGGAGCATAAAAGGCTTAAAGTTCAAAAGAGAAGAAAACCGGAATGAAGTTGCAAGATTATTTTCAGCTATTTTTAGGGTGACTCAAGGTATGGTACATTTAAGAAGCATTCTGACTTTGAGGCACATTTCTTTCTAATTGCTATTCTCACATTCAACTTTAAAAAGGGGGAGGGAGAATGGACACAGTGTAATTGGCCATGAAATGCGATACAGGAGACAAAGCCATATAAAAGAGAAGGCCATTGTCCTTTGTGAGAACAGGATAATCTTGGTGGCCACTTCAGGGAGATAGCAAATAAATGCTTTCTGCCTCAGTTTCTTTATCTGTCAAATGAAGTTAATAATTCCTTATACCACCTAAATGGCCCAGTGCAGCGGTGGAGAACCTGTGGCCCTGAGGCCACATGTGGCCTTCTAGGTCCTCAAGTACGGGCCTTTGACTGAGTCCAAGTTTTACAGCACAAATCCTTTTATTAAGGGGATCTGTTCTGTGAAGTTTGAATTCAGTTAAAGGGTCATATTTGAGGACCTAGAGGGTCACGTATGGCCTCAAGGCTGCAGGTTCCCAACCCCTGGTAGTGTCTAGAGTGCTGGGCTTGGAGTCAGGAAGACCTGAGTTCAAATACTAGCTCTGTGATCCAGAGAAAGAAACTTAGCCTCTTCTGGCCTCAGTTTCCTCATCTGTAAGATGGGGATAATGACAGCACCTCCTTATTGGGTCTCTGTGAAGTACTTTGAGAACTCTAACATGCTCTATAAATGCTAGCTATTATCATCACCTACTTCATAAGATTGTTAGGAGGAAAGTGCCTTGGAAAGTATCGAATACTGTATTATAGTAATGGATTGAGACTTGGGTGAGTTTCTTTGACTGGATCTGGAGTTGGAAGGGAATGCCACAGGCCATCTAGTCTAATTTCCTTGTTTTACAGAGGAGGAAACTGAAGAGTCCATGTGACTTATCCAAGGTCAACCAGGTAGTCGGTGACAGAGGAAGACATGGGTTTCCTAGGCTGGAGTTCTCCACAAGAAAAGCTTTACTTTTCTTCTCTGTAGAATGAGGATACTAATCTATGCATTCTCTCCTTCCTTCCCTCACTGAGTAGTTGTTAGAAGGATGGCACCTGGCTCTGAGATTTCATTGGAATGGTGATCTCCCAGGTGACAAAATTCCCTCTACCAACGTAGGATGGCACCTTCAAGAGTTGTCTAAAGCAGTAGTAACTATACAGAAGGATCCCAGAACCCTGCTTATTGATTTAAGAAACCACGTATTAACATCCTCTATGTTCAATTGTATTTTTATTTATTTTGTTAAATGTTTCCCAGTTATATTTTCATCTGGTTTGGCCCACTCCAGACCACTGTGGCTTGAATATGCAGCCTCCTTGCTGTATGTTTGTACCTCTGGGCTAGAGAACTGAGGGAGTAAGTGATTTGCTCAGGCTCACGTGGCCAATACATTTCAAAGGTGGGACGTGAACTCGGGTCTTCAAGAATAACTCACTATCCACTATGGCAGTCAAGAAGTACTGACACTTCCATGTGAGCCCAGCACAGTGGTGAGTACTGTGAAGATTATGAAAGCAATGCAAAACTTGGTACTGGGAGAGCCCTTAGAGACCATCTAGTCTAAGCCTTTCATTTTATAGAGGAGACAAAGTATACCCAGAGAGGGGACAGGATGTGCTCAGGATCCCATGAGTAGTAGGCAGAGCCAGGATTTGAACCCACATTCTTGACGTGCATCCCCAAGACAAAGGCACCATGTAATTAGGAAAATTCTATGCAGGGCACATAGACACAGCTGCATAGCTGTTTAGCAAGGGGCCTGTATTTTAATGCTTGCTTTTCTTGGAGGAGCTTAATGTCCTTTCTAGTCATTTATTCTATTCCTGTCTCCCACTGTGAAGTACAGAGCTCAATGGTGTGGCCATTGGCAGATGAATCATAGGATTGTAGATCTAAAGCTAGAAGGGACCTTGGAAGTTGGCTAGTCCAACTCCCTCATTTTACAGGTGAGGAAACTATGCCCAGAGAGGCGAGGTCACATGACAGCTGCGATTCAAACTCAGGTCTTCTGGCTCCCACCCGATACTCTGGGCAGTGCTATGCTACCTCTCTGAAGAAGCAGACCCTTAAGTGTCACCTTGGGTCCCCAAGGTCAAGGACAGAACTGGGCCTTCATTGGAAATAAGGAGCAGGGGTACCCCTTAAAGCGTACGGCCACAGACTGCCTGACAACATGCATAAAATACATATGCTTCACCCTAAACCACCCACTGAGGCCTCTACCTTTTGTATCCCCCTTTACTAGAGTCTTTCCTAAACTTTTTCAGGCGCTGGGGGATGGAAGGAGAGGACAAATGCCTGCCATCTATGCCAGAACAAAGGTTCCTCAGCATGCCATTGGCAGTCCAGCGGCCTTAGGTTGTTATATGTCAACTTTACAATTGGAAGGGATCTTGGGGACCAAAAAGAAGGATAGACTGAGCCCAGAGAGGGAAAGGGACTCAGCTACTATCACAATGCCAGTTACCTCTTATTTCTCTGACAGATAATCTTTTAGAAGCACTCCTTGGCCAGGTCCACGTTACTGCAATTGGCCATGTGGGTCACCTTCAAACCTGTACGAAAGCCACTTGACAGGGAAAATTGTTTGGTGAAATGGCAAAATGCCTCTCCTCTTTTTTCAGGTGAAAAATTATACATCTTAAAAGGCAGGACTCCATTTTCAGCTATTAAAGGGCAGCCGTTGGCACCTGTTTCACTATGACATTAGGTCAAGGCATTTTACTTGCAAAGGCATAAATCATTGCAGAGGCATCATGTTGCCATGGCAACCATTTTACCCAAACAAAGGATTCTCTCCTCCTCCTGCCTAGTACCCCAACCAGAAAACCTTATTTCAATGACCCCTGAAATAGGAAAATAAGAATAATTGGTCCATGCCACCTTCCAGAAGGCCATTTCTTAAATGTAGCATACAGGGCACTGTTACAAGGAATGATGACGTAGGTCAGAACTGGAAGGGACTTTAAAGACCACCCTTCATTAGACAAAGGAGAAAACTATATTCCTGGAGAAAGAGAGTGGCATAGTGAAAAGGGTGTTGGCTCTGGAAACAGAAGACCTTTGTGACCTTGGCCAAGTCTTTTCCCCTCCCTTGCCTCAGTTTATTTTTCTGAGGAACCAGGGGGTTGGGCTTGAACTTAGTCTGGAATTCTGACCAGGGGATTCATGACAAGCCAAGGACTATTTGGCCTTCTCACATTCACTGCTCTTTGCTTCTCAAGAATTGCAATGAGACAGTGTCAGGACAAAAGTCAGGATGACTGGTGATGGCCCAAGATGCAATGGATGACCTTGTCATCTTTGATGTTTGACCAAGCTCTAAGTGGTGCCTCAGTTGCCTTCATGGCCATTGGGACAAATTGTTCTCATCCACCCATTCTGCAGGGGAAGTCTTCCCATGCTTGAGGTAGACACCGCCCTAACTCACCAATGGATTTGGGGCCTGTTGGTTACCCTCAATCTGGTTTAGCCAGTCTGCCGAGATGGCCTTACTGGGCTGTGGCTGCTGTGTATGCCACAGCTTCTCGGAGCCACAGATGAGAGTTGTGTAAATCAAGTAGACCCCAAAGGTGAATGAGCAGCCCTGAAAAGGTCTTGGCAAGCCCTCACACCAGTGGAGCTAGTCCTCCTGAAGACCCCATACACCCTAGTAGAGGAGAAGTGGCGTACATTCCTAGGATCTAGAGGTGGGAGGGGCCTTGGAAGACGTTCATTTTATAGATGAGAAAACCAAGGCCCTATGAGGCTAACTGGTTTGCCCAAGATGACAGTGTGAGCTAGTGATGGAACCAGGAATAGAACTCAGGTCCCCTGACGCCTAACCCAAAGGCTACTAGAAAAGCCAGTTCTGATCACAGCATCTCCTGAGTAGTCATCAAGGACAATGCCTTCATTTTACAGAAGGGAAAAGAACTTATTATCCAAGTTCACACTGCTAGGAAGTGGGAAAAGGCTTCAGATTTCCTATGAAACACAATTCTTGTAGTAATATGTCATGTAGAGGAAATTCTGAGGGAAAGTGGGAGGGCGGTGGGGAGAGGTGAAGGACACCTGGATGCTTTCCCCTAGTGACTGGATCAAATACTCAGACAAGGCAATTCAATTCTAAAAAAATTCATTTCTACTGATGAAAAAGAGAGTAGCTACAAAGTGATATGCTATCTAGAAAGTAAATACAAACACACACACACATATCTCCAACTGAAGTGAGTGAGGTCTTTATCGCCTTTAGGCTGGCTCAGCCCATGGCAAAACTCTGGAGAAAGTGAAATTCCTCTTGGGGTTTCCTTGCTCCCCATCCCCTCCTGTCTCCTCTGGGACTGTGCTCCAATAATCATTCCTACTCCTCTTCTCCATCTCTAAATTTCTATAAGCTTTTTTCCTTACCGTCTACAAACCCTCTTGAAATACAAACGAATCCTTCTCTTGCACCTGCCATCCCATCATGCTATTGTCCTAGTTAGCTTTCCCCCATCATTGCTAGACTCCAAGAAAGAATGATGTGTATCTGTTAGAACAAGCTGTCTCTGTACTCAAGCCCTTGCAGTCTAGCATCTGTGCCTACCACCCTACTGAAATCGGTCCTTCCAAAGCCACTATTGACCTGTTGAGAACCGAATCATGGTCTTTTGTCAGTCCACATCCATTTGACACCATTGCCTGTCTCCTCTTTCTTGATACCCCCCACCCTCCTTTGGTTTCATTGACCCTACTCTCTCTTGGTTCTCCTTCTACCTTCTTGACTATTCCTTCTCAATCTTCTTTGCTGCTGCCCCCATCTCCTCTCCCTCCAAGCATAAGTGAGCCCCTCCCTCCACCAAGGCTCAGTCCTTGGCCTTTGTCTCCTCTCTCTCTTGCTGATTTCAACCATAACTCAGTGTCCAATGTCTGCGCAGACAAGTCCCTGATAGATATGTTTAGCCCTGGATTCTCCCTGAGCACCAGTCCTGCACTTTCAGCTTCCTGGTAGTCATCTCTACCAGGATGTCCAGCCACTATCTCTAAATCAAGTCCTAGACTGAACTCATCCTCTTCCCTACAAAATTGACCTTTTCTCCAAATCTCTGTATTTCTGTTGACGGTACCACCACATTTCCAGTCACCCTGGCTCAACACCTGAGAGTCCTCTTGGTTCTTCCTTCTTCTCCAACCAATGGCCAACTTGGTTACTTCTGCCACATCTCTCTCAACTACTTGATTTGAAGTCAGAGGGTCTGGATTCAAACTCTGCCTACTTACTACCTGTGTGACCTTGGACAAGAGAGAGAACTTCTCTGGGTATCAGTTGTTTCATTTGGAAAATGAGGAGGTTGGAGTAAATGATCTCAAAGGTTCTTTTTGGGATGCTCTTCCCTTCCCAACACTTTGTTCCGGTCAAATGGCTGCTAGTCCTTCCCTCATCTTGCCCTAGTCTCTCCTCTGTTTATTGGTACAGATGTTGAAAATCTCTGTTTATTGAAATAGTTTTTGTTTCTTCAAGGCCAAGCTCAAGTGGCTGCTCTTATATGAAACCTTCCCTTAACCTGCCAGTTGTCCTGATCTCTATCTGGTCACTGGACCCTGATGGCTCTGGAGGAGAAAGTGAAGCTGCTGACTTTTTTTTAAACTTTTTTTATTTATTTAATATGTTTAGTTTTCAGCATTGATTTTCACAGGAGTTTGAATTTTCTCCCCATTTCTACTCCCCCCAACTCCAAGATGGCATATATTCTGGCTGCCCTGTTCCCCAGTCAGCCCTCCCCTCTGTCACCCCACTCCCCTCCCATCCCCCCTTCCCTTCCTTTCTTGTAGGGCAAGATAAATTTCTACACCCCATTGCCTGTGTATCTTATTTTATAGTCGCATGAAAAAAAACATTTTTTGTTTTTGAACATCTAGTTTTTACAACTTTGAGTTCCAAATTCTCTCCCCTCTTCCCTTCCCGGCCACCCTCCCTAAGGAGTCAAGCAATTCAACATGGGCCACATGCGTATCATTATGTATAACCCTTCCACAATACTCATGTTGTGAAAGACTAACTATATTTTGCTTCTTCCTAACCTATCCCCCTTTATTGAATTTTCTCCCTTGACCTTGTCCCTTTTCGAAAAGGGTTTGTTTTTGATTATCTTCATCCCCATCTGCCTTCCCTTCCATCATCCCCCCTTTTTTATCTTCTTCCTCCTTCTTTCCTGTGGGGTAAGATACCCAATTGAGTATGTATGGTATTCCCTCTTCAGGTCAAATCTGATGAGGGCAAGATTCACTCATTCCCCCTCACCTGCCTTCTCTTCTCTTCCTACAGAACTGCTTTTTCTTGCCACTTTTATGCAACATAATGTACCCCATTCCATCTCTCCCTATCTCCCTCTCTCAATATATTCCTCTCT